>CM032326.1:22493316-22992954 GCA_019022515.1 Quercus aquifolioides
GCCTTTTTCATGAGTCCTTCAGCTACGTTCTCTATGACTGAATAGGATTTCGATAGTTGTACAAAACATCAGCTCAAGTAAATTAAGCAGAAAAATGTTGATGGGAGTTAATTATTCTTCTTTTGTGCCGTTGGGTTTACTAAATCTTGATTCTTGATAAGGCAGTTCCACTCAAATAGACGTTAGGAAGGACTGGGTTGTGCTTTTCTGCTAGGAAAATCAGTAGGGTATACGCCACTAGTTTAATATGTAAGTTTTATAGGACATTTTTACATACTGAGACTACTCTGCGAATGTGCTAAATTTGTAAGCTTTAGGGCCCATATTCTTTTGGGCCTTTTTCAGACAAGAACTGAGTGAGCGCAAAAGCACTAGAGCTAAAATTAAAAATTTAAAATTTAAAAAAAAAAGTTCGAATGTTGTTAAGTTTTGGGTCAAAAATGTGGGCTTTCCCAATTGCACCAACCCACCTAAGTTTTACATTCTGTCCCTGGGCTGGCCCCAGAGTCCTCCCAGCCCATGGATACCCCTAGACTCCTTGAACGAAATTGTCTTACCAACCCAAGTTGTCTGTAAGAACGAGGCCACTGCCTGCAGATCCGCAGAAATTACAATGCCAATTAGGGTTTCAAATTTTAACTCATAACAGTGAACCTATACCAACAGGCTTGTACCTTTTCTTTTTTCTTTTTTTTTTTTTTTTTTTTTGAGGAACGAATAGGCTTGTACTTCATTTGGCATTGACAATACTAATGGGAAGGCTCGACTGCTTGATAAAAAATTAAAATAAATGAATAAATAAAAACTTTTCTTGCAAATGTTAAAGGACTTTTGCCTACTCCTAGTACGCATGCCAACCATTGGGACTGTCCAGGATCCATTCACCAATCCTAAGGGCCCTCTAACTCTATATTTAAGGCTCTAATTGGTATAGTAGTTTAACAACATGTTTTTAGTTTTTAAACGAATATTACATATATTTTCACACATTTTTTCACCCGTACATATTTCAAAAAAATACAAATAACATTACTAGAACAACGTTACCAAACGACCCCTAAAACACTAGACCCTAAGATAAAATATTACTAAAGAAAAAATCATAGTTGTCGTCTGATTATAGGTAACCATCTTATTTTTTGCAAATCACAAAATCACATAGCTGTGAGCTTATATGCAAATAACCAAATATGCAATGCGACTATGACATAATATGGAGCTGAGCTGAAGTTTTCAACTTGGAATCCATTAGCTTCATTATATCTTCTTCTTCTTCTTCTTTGAAATAATTACAATATACTACTAATTTCTCTCTTCCTTGACTTCCAAGCACTTTGTGTATAGGGAGTTGCCAACTAAACTACAAGGCCCTTAATAAATAAATTTTATTTGTCATGCGCAGAGATTGATAACTACAAAATACTTGTATTTTAGCAAAAAAAATAAAAAATAAAAATACTATATTTTTTTTATAAATAGTTAGGTATAAAAATGGCATAGTTTGTTGTCTATGGACATTTTTTCTTTTCTTTTTTAGTTTGTAAGTTGTTAGCTATAATTAAAGTAAGTGGGGATCACTTTTTTGGGGGCTAATGTCTATGACCCTTTCTGTTCTGATCCTTTTGACAAAGGGTATGCTCCTTGAATAAAAGACAAGGAAATGAAAAACAATTTGAAGTGATGGAGAGATTAATGAAAAATTTAATAATGATAACTAATGGGTTTTTTAAGACACCAAAATTAATCATGCACAATACTACATGTGGGTGGAATGGGAAGCATCTGTACAATCCATTACAAAAGAATTAAATTGACGCCTAGTTTGAAAGGCCTCTTCTTCCTTTCATGTATTGTTGAACCCATTGACCAAAAAAAATACAGTAACACCAAATTAAAATGCGTGAGTAGAAGTCAGGCGTAGATCATACTACAAGTAAAGCTCATTGTAAAGTTGTTATTTACGACTATTTTGTGTTGGCTTTAATTTCGTGCCAAATTTGATTGTATTTTTGTTCAATCATATGTACCATGTATTTTATGTGAGATTTTATTGTATGAGTTGTGTGTGAGAAAGAGTGTGAAGACTCAAGCGCCTATTGAAGACAAAGTGGATTTTGCGAGAAGCCTTCCCACGAAGTGAGCCACGTGCAAAGCACATGACTGGAATGCGAAGAGTCATGATAGCTGGTTTTCACGAGTAATTGGTGGGTAAGACCTTCCCGCGAAATACCTGCGAAACATTCTATTTTGTTATTTTGGCATATCTGCTCCACCATGTCTTCACCATACTATATATACCCTCATTACCCACATATTATAAGGAATGCTTTTCAGAGAGAAAACCCTAGATATTACCCTTGAGAGTTAGAGATTGCTATACCCACAATCCTCTACATAATCCTTTATGGTTTTCCTCAACTCCTACCTCTCCATATCCAAATCCTTGAGATGTTGATAATCCAAACACTTACCACACTCATTATGAGTGTAAAGTGAGGTTTTGGTGCTGCTGAGAAGTATTGGAAGAAGCCATTCGTTTGGCGGATGCAATCGGGCTGAAGTGCACGATCTGAAGAGCTAGAGAAGACAAGGCTTCGTCAAGTCAATTGGTAGCAAAAATTTAGAGGGCTCAAGTACATGGGGTAGACTAGGCTTGGAGGGTCTTTTGTTATTCGTGTACTCCAACTTTTTCTCTAGTGGATCGATTTACCACTTAGAGGGCGACGGAGAGGTTTTTCGCCAAGTTCTTCGGTTTCCTCTTCGATAACACATCGCAATGTTATCTTGTGTTTGCATCCTTCTTCCCTACTCTTTTAGCTTTCATTTTATTGTTGTTATTTGATGAAAATGGCTTAAGTAGTTTTATTGTTTGTTTGCTCGCATTTATTCTTATTCCGCACTTAGTTAAGTTAGAGTAAAATCAACCGAGCCATAATTTTTAATTTGGGTTCTAAACAAGCTCTTGTATTTTTATACAAATTCAAGCTTTCACTCATTATAAACATTATTCTCATTTCTCTATCCCAAGCCAAGAGGGTATGGTTTTCTGTGGAAAGGGTGGCTGGAAGGCAAAGTTGCTTTCTTTCTCTGGTAGATCAGTGTTAATTCAATCAGTGTCAAAGGCTATTCCAGCCTATGTTATGCAAGTAGTGGCTCTCCCGACTACAATATGTGATTGGGTTGATAACCCTTAAACAGAAATTTCCTCTGGGGTTCACTCCGGAGAAAAAGAAAATGCATCTAATTGGTTGGAAGAAAGTGACAAAACCAAAGAGTATGGGGGGTTTGGGGTTGCATTCTATGAAGGTACTTAAATGCAATGATGTCGATTTAAATATTTTGGGTCTTTTATGCTTTACACTAGACTACATCATTTCTTCTTTAAATGGATTTTGTCTTAGAACAAAACAAGGTCATTTTGGCTGAATTCATGTCTTCCTTCTTAACAGTCCCCCTCAAGACTAGAACTTCTTCTGTATCTTGTACTGAAGCTAGATTAAAATAGTGAATAGAAGAAGCATATCTATTGATAAGTCCCAACCTTTGTAATGAGTTGGAGAATGCCGGTAGACCAAGAGCTTTGGTAAAAATGTCTACAAGTTGATGATTACTTGAGACATGGAAAGTTTTGATCTTTCTCTCTTGTATTTTCTCTCGGATCTAGGGACAGTCTACCTCAATATGATTTGTGCGCTCATGGAAGATTGGGTTTGCTGCTATGTGAGATGCAGCCTAATTATCACAAACAGCAATGTAGCCTTTGGATGAGCAATCTTTAAGTCTTGAAGCAAGTAGGAGTAACCAAGTAATTTCACAGGTTGTAGTTGCCATGGATTTATACTCAACCTCTTCAAAAGACTTGGAAATGGTTGTTTGCCTTTTGGATTTCCATGAAATCAAGCTTTCACCCAAAAATACATAGTAACATGTAAGAGATTTCCTTGTACCTGGACATTCAGCTTAATCAGCATCACAGAAAGTTTTGAGTTCCAAAGTAGAATTTGTAGGAAAGAATACTCTTTGACCTGGTGTACATTTGACATACTGAACAACCCTTTAAGCAGCCAAAATATGAGGTTCTCTAGATTGAGCAACAAATTGGCTCAATCTTTGCACAAAATATGTGATATCAGCCTTCGGGTTATTAAAATGGGACTCGATGGAGGGTGGGAAACGGCAAAAGGATTCACATTTGGGAAGATAGATGGCTCCCAACACCAACCACCTACAAGGTGATCTTACCTCATTCAGTTTTTGACAACTTCCCAATAGTCTCCTCACTCATTGACAAGGACTCAAAATGGTGGAAAACTGATTTGGTGAGATCTATCTTTCTGCCTTTCGAAGTTGAATCCATTCTCAAAATTCCTATTAGCTATAGCCTCCCTGAAGATCAGCTCATCTGGATAGAAAACAAAAGGGGTTCCTTTTCTGTGAAAAGCGCGTACTATATAGCTATGCGTGTGGTTGAGGAGAATGAATCCGGCGAGAGCACATCTGAGCATAACCAATCCTCCTTCTGGAAAAAAATTTGGCAGCTAAATGTTCCCCCAAAGGTTCGGATCTTTGCATGGCGTGTGTGTAGAAATGACCTTCCTACCATGCTAAATCTTCGATGCCGCGGTTTAAACTCTTCTGGTTTTTGTCCGCTTTGTGACAAAGAATTGGAATCCATCCAACATGCTCTGCTCCACTACTTCCACGCTAAGCAAACTTGGGTTTTTTGGTCTGACTGCCCTGTAAACTTATCAACCACCAATGCTGACATCATGGATCTACCCTCTAGGTTTATTGGTTTAGGCATGCTAAGGGAATTGGACTTATTTTTCATGGTCTTATGGTCAATCTGGGGTAACCGAAACCAAGCTATTCATAGTGACTCGGCAACCTCGCCAACCTAGATTTAGGAGTCTGCAAAAAGAGCTTTTTTTTTATTACAATGGGTCTTGGCTCAGCTCCCTGCCTTCCCTCCCCCCGGCCAGCAACCAATGGACTGCTCCACCTCCAAGTTTCTTCAAGATTAACGTGGACGGCGCGACTGATGCAGGGGGAGGCAACTCCTGCATTGGTGTTGTCATAAGGGACTCCTCGGGCTCTTCAATTGGCGCTCTTAGCTTGGTCCTCCCTTCCTACTTCCCTGCTGAAACTACAGAAGCATATGCGCTGCTTCAAGGAGTCCTTTTTGCTTTGGAGTTGCGGGTTGACCAGGCCATTTATGAATCCGACGCTCTCTCTATCATCCTTGCCGTAAATTCTGGGGTTGCTGGCAGCGACATTGGTCACATTCTCGAGGACATCAGGGAGGCGTCTAGCACCTTTAGTCTTTGTTCCTTCCACAACCTGAAAAGGGACGGCAACAGAGTAGCTCACTCACTGGCGAAAGAAGCAAAATCTTCAGGCCAATCAAAAATTTGGAAAGGAATCTTTCCCCCTTGTATCCTGAACATTCTTAGAGATGATATGTTGTAATCCTTTCCTTCTTGGCTCTGTTGTAATTCAATTTCATTGTGGAATGATAATTCTTCCAGTTTCCCATCAAAAAAAAAAAATACACAGTTACAAACTCCACTCATTCTAAGATGAATAAAATCCAAAGCCATAATAATCTGTTTACATAAATATATAGTGTAAATTATAAATACAAACCTTTTTTTTTTTTTTACAAGCAATATAGGGATTAAGGGAAAAGTTTAACCCTACATCTTCCATCCCCACTGCAATAGGGAATTGTACATAAACTACTAGACAACAAGACCATTATTACATATAAATGCAAACAATAAAGACATTAATTACTGTACGAGGAATACAGACCATTACTACATATAAATACAGACAATGACACGTAAGAAGACTAGGAAATTAATAGCCCTAATTTTGGAGTAATTCTTAGTACTGTCAAAGCACAGAAAATGATGTTTCTTCCTCTCATATTCATGGTGTAGTCTACTCATTAAATTCATGATATGGTTCATTATGAATGTGAGAGAAGGGATTATCATTTTTCTATATTCCGAAAGTACTTGAAAATTTTCCTTAATTTTGAATGGAATGCCCAACTCCAATGCTAGGACCTGAATGTAAGTGTCTGAATCCGACACTACGATTTGGAGGAGGCTGAGGCGGAGGCTGAGATACACTGACGGTTGGTGGTGTAGGAGTAGACACACTAGTAATCTCTTCGCTTGATTTGTCATCATCACCATGCAACACACCATCGTGTTTGATAGTTTCTGTTTCATAGATTTCAGTTTGAATTTGGAGGGTTTGGGATTCATTACTCTTCTTCCCTTCATGCAAATGCCTTCCCTCGATGGACTGAATTTGTCGAGAGAGAATGAAAACCAGGATAAGAAAAGCTGAGATTAATTTGCTCTGGGCCATATTGGTTGAGAGAGATTGAAGGACGAGGAAAGGGAGTTCTAATTACATCAGCTAAGCAAGCAAGCAAATAAAGAAGTTGCTTAGTGTTTTAGAATCAGCTAAGTAAGCAAGCAATTTTCTTAGAGCTTGACTCAACTAAGCATGTGTTGCATAAACTCTTCCATCTGTGGGGGTATTTATCGATATACACGAGAGTCTAAGTTGACAATTCCATATCAGTGGAGGCATTTTTTAAGTTATAATTATTAATGAAAGGAAAATGCTACAATTAATTTTTAACTATTTCGCTCATAGCTACATTTTACTAATATTTTATAGCTTAGGTCAAGATATTCTGTCAGGTCTGCATGAAGTCCAAAAAGAATTATCATATATCACTAGTTTATTTAGGGATAGCTTATTCTGCTGAAACTTATAACTATTTACTAAAAATATTATAAATAAAGATAAAAGTTAGCTGAAATAATAAAGTGAGACTCATAAATAATACCAAAAAGTACAGTAAGACTTATAAATAATAGCAAAAATAAACTGAATAGTAAAATAAGCTAACAAAAAAAAGTTATAAACGCAAACTAAGAGTGATTTTCCTTACGCATGCACGTGCGCATTCACACTACGAGTGAGGAATCTTAACTATTTAATTATGCGCCACTAATCATTTAACCGGTTTTAACATTTGCACGCATATATACAATTAACAAAGTTCATAGTACAGTTCTGGCTATTATCTCCCCAAAAAAAAGTTCATGGTACAGAGTGACACAGCTTTTTTCATTATTAGTAGTAACAAAAGACAGATTTTTCTTTTTTTGCTTGAATTTATTTGACCAAAGAAAATGTTAAGCTTGTACACCGGCCATCCACATAAAATACTAGTACTCTGTAGTGGAGAACGCCGAGAATCCCTATCTTTTTTGGTGCATTCATTTCGGTGGTGGGAGAGGCCGAGTAAACTCATCATCATTAATTCTTGACGTTTCTAAATCAACATATCTTGGCTCTTGAGTCACACTTGTTCAAGAAGAATTGATCAAATAGATTGCCACCCTCACTAACATTTAAACAATCAATGTAGCAATATATATCGTTTCATTTCCTTTCCTTTTGTTTTCCTTTTCCATTAGTGTTAAGATGAAATCATTCAAATTTGCACTCGGCTGACAGTGCTTTTACTTTTACATAGAATATGTATATTTCAGATTCACATTAGTATCAGTTAAATTTGTGGAAGATATCCCAAAGAACAAAGAAACAACATATTAAAATTTGAAAAAAAATATTTATGGGAAAATTTGAAAATATTTAAGGAGAGCTAAAATGCAACAAAAAAGAATTTCCATATTCTCGCCTAGCGATGTAATGTTAACAAAATTCAGGTCTTTAATGATTTACTTCACATGGAAATTTAAGTGATGTTAATCAGAATAAACGCGTGATATAAATACAAAGGAGTAATAGAATATCAACAAAACATATATGAGTTCGAAAGGTTTATTATCCACAATACAAACCTGACATTTTGCCCTAGCCAAAATATAGATAACAAAACTTTGAACAAATAAATTTTATTCTATTTTTGGTTCATTAACAGCTATTGTCCGGCTCTTGTTAACAAAACTGTTTGAACCAGCTGCTGGGCCCTGTTTGCATAGGAAATTGATAAAAGCCAATTTTTCAGATGGAATTTATGAAGTTTGGTTTTTATGATAATTATATGACAAAAATGCCTATTTAACACATTTTCCTCTATTTCACTTTTTGTTTCCCACCCAATCACTTTATCAATATTCTACTCTCATCTTCTTTCACTTTACCAATATCAAACTCACTTCCTTTCACTTTACCATTATCAAACCCACTTAAAAAATAAATAATAAATAAAAATAAAAAAAAGAAGAAGAAGAAAGAAGAGATGAAGAAAAGTTTAAATATTCAATGAAGGATTAAGCAGTGGCGACTCTGGGATTTTTTTCTAGGGGGTTCAACAATGATAGAGCAAGAAATTTGTTATGAGAGTAAATAAAAAATAAAATGATTTTTTTTTCCTGTACATACAACTTCCATATTATATACAATAATCTAAAATAGTATTCTAAATACAATTTAGTATATAATACAACTCTATTGTACAATAATATAAAAAAAAGTTATTAATAGTTTAAAGATCAGTAAGACAACAAATATAATTAAATAATTAATCATAAATTTTTGTCAAATGAATAATAACTTATTATATTTATATGTATTGTAAATTAAATAAAAATATATGATAAAGAAGAATACTAACACCCCTAAGAGTAGAACTAGGAGTAATGTGAAACAAAGAAAAAAAATTAACTAATATAAGTTTTTGCTTTTGAAGTGTATAGCTTTTTTTTAGAATCATATATGGCTTTTTAATCATACATGTGATCACTCTCTTGGAATTTGAGCAAGCACTAAAAAACTTTTTGAACTTGAAAATTTATAGAGTATTTATCAAATAATTTGATTAAATAAAAAGAAAAACTAAGAAAATACAAAGGAGAGAAAGAGAGATAAAGAGAATGGAAAAGAATCACAAATGTAAAGTAAAGTAAGTCAGCAAAGAATATACATATATATTTTTAACAAAGGAGCAAAAATGAAACTTTTTTTTTAATAATATTCAATACACAATACTTTCACAAAAATTCTATAACAAAATCTTGGTGGTAAGTTGTTAATGGTAGGTAAAAAGTGATATTAATTATGGGTCCAAATAAAAACCAATTATAATTAACTTGCCATATAACATTTATTGTGAAAATATTGTGAAAGTAGCATTAAGATGATCATATTCAAATTTATTTTAGTTGGGTTTAAATAAAATTTAGGGTCAGAGTGTTCAAATTTTTATTTTGGAGGGGTCAAAACAAAAGTTAAAAAAAAAATTTATATATATATAATAAATAATTAAAAAAAAAATTGACTAGTCAAGGGGTCATTTGAACCCCCTGGCTTGAACACAATGTCACCCCTGGGATTAAGCAATTATTTTACAAGGTACAATAATTTTATTTTATTAAATTCATATTTATTTTTTAAATATGAGGTTAATTAATCTTTATGTTTAATACATGTACTATATATATTATAGCACCAATAGATGAGAATTTAGTTGTAAGTGATAGAGTTATGGTCTCAGACGGAGACAAAGCCTTGTGGGTCGTTCAACTCAATATATATAAAACTCGCAAGTTGATGCATGCGCTTTGTATTGTAGTTTGTAGTTTTTACCTCTTGTGATTCTATTCTTTTTTGTCTTTTAAAAGTTCTTGGAGAAGTTTGCCTTGACCTAATTGAACAGAAAGTGTCCATCGAATTCATGTGACCTTAACCTTTTGAGCCGAAAGTGTCCTATGTTTTAATTTTGACCTTCTGAAAAAAAGTGTCATGTGTTTTTGTGTTGTGGTGTATATTCATTCAGCACTCAGCACTATCTCAAATCTTATAAAAGTAGGATATGAAAAAACCAATCATTTCTTTTGTAACTGCTTTCTTACTAATTCCTTCCTTCTCTTTTTTTTCTTTTTCTTGGATTGGCACGCCACTGTGACTGTATTATTCAACACCCAAAAAATATCACTACATGTGTTAAATATATATATATATATATATATGATAACAACTAAACATTTTTTTTTGCTGAATGATAACAACTAAACATTGAATGTGTCTTTTACATAGTCATTATATGTAGAAGCATAATGTATGTTTTTTTTTTTTTTGGTTGCTATATAAACGCGCTTTGATAATATTATCAAGAGTAAGATAATATTTTTTTTTACTAACTAAATGGGAAAAAAATTATTATCTTACTCTTGATAATATTAATTTATTGAATTTTTTTAATTAAATGACTCACTAAATGGAAAAAAAAAAAAAAAAAAAAAAGGAAAAGTACTAGAAAAGTAAAATTGTAGGCTCACTTAAGTTGAATTAACGCTATTTTTGTTTCGAAAAAAACCTTATGTAAAAGTAGTTTTTCAATGTTTGGTAGCATAAAAAAAATAGGTCAAAGAAAAACTATCTTTGAACAATGAAAAAACTTTGTTAAAAATAAGGCTTACTTTTTAAAGGTTTTTTTTCTCTAATTTTTTCTTGAAAAACTCTGTGTCTGTGTGTGTGTGTGTCAACTCAATACTTCTTAGTTCTCACTTGTTGCATTATGATTCTCCTTTTATCATCCATAAAGACTGTAATGCACACAGATTGAGATTAAGTATACCTACTCTATTGTACTTGATGTAATTGCTATGAATGATTGAGATTTAAAGTTGCAATTACTATAATTAAAGTGTATATGTTTAACAATTAGTTTGTTTCTAAAAAAAATAAGTTGCAAAGAGCAAAACAATTTTAAATCTCAGCAACTTTAAATCTCAACTATTGAATTAAAAAAAAAAATGAGAAAAAATAAAAAAGTAAGATTAGTAAAAAATTGTTATGAGATAGGAGAGGGTAATTGCATGGTGCAATTGACCGGTACTCAATACAAATGCACACAGGGTTTAAGTCTTGATTAATGCTTAAACACCTCGATCACAGCATTGTCTTTTTGATGAGTCCTTTAGCTACATTCTCTCTGACTGAATAGGATTTTGATAATTGTACAAAACATAAGCTCAAGTAAAGCAGAAATATGTTGATGGGACAGAGTTTAATTATTTTTCTTTTGTGCTGTTGGGTTTTATTAATTACTAATTAAATCTTGGTTCTTCATAAGGCAGTTCATACTCAAATATACGTTCGGAAGGACTGGACTGGGCTTTTCTTCTGTTAGGCAAATCAGTACTAGTATGCCACTAGGTTTATGTGTAAGTTTTATGGGACATTTTGCATGCTGAGACTACCCAGCGAATGTGCTAAATTTGAAAGCTTTTGGCCCATATTTCAAGACAAGACTGAGTGAGCGCAAAAGCACTAGAGCTTTAAAAAAAAACGTCCGAATGCTGTTTTAAGATTTGAGTCAAAATGTAGGCTTTCCCAATTGCACTAACCCACTTAAGATTTACATTCTGTCCTGGGCAGGGCCCAAGAGTCCTCCCAGCCCATGGACACTCCAAGACTCTTTGAACGAAATTGTCAGACCAGCCAGCGTATCCCACCTCTATTCTGGGCCATTTATGGCATATACCATGATTTTCAAATTTGGACTTAATTGGATTTGGCAATTCGACCGGATTAATGTGAACATTCGATCCTATTGGTCATTCCTATTCTGGTTATGTTTAGAAGTCGAGAGGTTTTTTTTTTTTTTTGGGAGAAATAAAATGTGGATTGTTGTCTGAAATTTAAGTTTAGAATTTTTATAATAAACTTTTAGTTTGAATAGAATTTAAATTTATTTAAATATCTAAGTTTAAAAAAAATTTATAATAGATTTTTAGTTTGAATAGAATTTAAATTTGTTGAAGTATAAATGTATAAATTTAATTTACTAATTAGTTGTTCTTAAAATATTGATAATAGACTTTTAATTGGAATAGAAGTCAAAACGTGGGGGTTTTTTTTTAATAAAGAAAACGTGAGTTGTTGTTTGGGATTTAAGTTTAGAATTTTTTATAAAACTTTTAGTTTGAATAGAATTTAAATTTTTTGAAATTTAAATGAAAATTTTTTACCTAAATTAAATAGTTAAAATATTGATAATAGACTTTCGATTGGAGTAGAAGTCAAAATATGGGTTTTTTTTTTTTTTAATAAATAAAACGTGGGTTGTTGTTTGGGATTTAAGTTTAGAATTTTTTTTTATAAGACTTAGTTTGAATAGAATTTAAATTTATTGAAATTTAAATGATAAAATGTTACCTAAATTAAACAGTAATTAAATATTATCCCCTTGATTTAAGGAAATATATCCTAACAAATAATATATAATTAATTTACTAATGGATGAAAGTAGCCAATTGATACAACCATGGTTTCTAAGCCCAACTTTTATTATATAATATATGATAAGATTTTTATAATAAACTTTTAGTTTGAATAGAATTTAAATTTGTTGAAACTTAAATGATAAATTTTTACCTAAAATTAAACAGTTGTTAAATATTATCCCTTAATTTGAGGAAATATATCTATCAAATACTATAAAATTAATTTACTAATTAGTAAAAATAGCAACTTCATACAACCACAGCTTTTAAGCCCAGTTTTTATTATATAGTAGTATATGATTTAAGAATTAAGCTTTTTGCATGTAAATATATGTGCTATTTATGAATTTATTTTAGAAATTGTTTTATTTTAAATTAAAATGCTTTATACTTAAAGGATTACTAAACAAATATTTTTTTTATAATGATTGTTTATATTTTATTATTTTAAATTAACTTTATAGAAATCATGAAAATTCATTCAAAAGTTGTTTAAATTTCTTTAGATATTTTTAGTCACTTTTGATCACTTTTATAGATTTAATACCTTTATTTGTATTTTAATTAATTATGACGCCATCGTGACTCAATTAACATAACAGACCTCAAAACTTTCAATATTTGCATTTTCTAGTTTTACAAAGAATTCGGTTTTAAAACATTGGAGTATACCAGTTCTTCAAGAGAAACCCTAATTTTCTAAAACAGTTTTCCATATTTATTGTTAAAGTCCTAATCATTGATGACTAGCCAATGGCCATGATCCATTCACCAATCCTAAGGGTCCTCTAACTCTATAAATAAAGCACTAGACCCTTAGAAAAAATTGGTCTTATAGAGGGGAGAAAATTGCCAAAGAAAAAATCAATTTGTGGTCAGATTATTTATAATAAACCATCTTATTTTCTGGATGATTTATGGTATCTAATCAATCATACAGCTGAGAGGCAGAGCTCATATGCAAAATTGCAAATAGCAAAAAATATGCAATGCGACTATATGAGATAATATGTGGTTGAGCTGAGATTTTCAACATGGAATCCATTGGAATCTCTTTCGCCAATCCAGGATAGCTAGAATCTAATAAATTAATATTGTGAATATATCTTACTTGTCATGCGCAGGGGTTGATAACTACATTATTGTATTTTAGCAACAAAATCAAAACAAAAAATATGTATATAACTATAATACAGTATTTTTTTTATATATAAATAGTAATGTATAAAAAATGGCAGAGTTTGTTGGCTATTATTGACGTTTTCCTTCTCTTTTTTTTTTTTTAGTTTATAATTAAGTTGTTAGCTACAATTATTGTATGTGGGGATGACTTTTCTGGGGGCTAATGTTGATGTCGTTTTCTGTTCTGAACCTTTTGAAAGTGGGTATAAACTCTTTCAATGAAAGACAAGGAAATGAAAAACAATTTTAAATCATGAAATCGTGAAGAGATTAATGAAAGATTCAATAATGATAATTAATGGGTTTCTTAAGACACCAATCATGCACAGCATAACATGTAATGTAGGCGGAATGGGAAGCATCTGTACAATCCATTATAAAAGATTGAATTGACGCCTAGTTTGAAAGGGCCTCTTCTTCCTTTCATATGTTTTTGGACCCAAACAAAACAGCCACACTCACACCAAATTAATCCTAGTATTAATTAAAACATATCAAATCAAATATGAGATTGTACTAGTATCAATATAATTGTGTTAGGGTCGAGTATGAGGCTATGAGCTACTTAAAAATGCCAAAGTTTTTATCTCCTCAAAGAATGAAAGATGATAATTAAGTTAACGATTTTTTGCCCTTATATTTTATATTATAATAATTTTTTTAGTGAAACTTGTATAATTGAAAAGTACATATCTAGGACTTCATCACTTATATGAATGTGACATAGTTTAGATTTTAAATGAGTAAGATATGACCATAAAAAAACAATGAGTAAGATATGACCATTTGAAGTTGGCACAAGTATGTTATCCCCAATAGTTCACCCAATACCCACTTGAGTGAAAATTGTGACAAATAGTAAACCGGCCTTAAAAGCAAGACAACTTAATCTAATGACTTCCTATATAAAACCAAACATTGTTGTAGAAATTGAAAGGAGGGAGGTTGTCACTTGTCATACCTATTCTACATTAAGAGCAAACTTTCTTAAGCCTAAATAATTATAAATTCCTTTCCCTATAGTGTTTCTCATTAAGATATATTTCTCAAAAGTTTCTCTTTGAGTGTGTCACCTTTAAACCTAAACCTATGATTGAAACTACAGAGTTAGATCCTCAATCTTATTCTTCTTTTTTTCTTTGAACCTATAGCTTTGTCAATCTCTCCTGAGGTTGATTAAGATTTCCATTCTACCGGTCTCATTATTATCTGTCACTAATCTGACTGTTTCTAACTCGAGACACTATCCGTGCTTTGTGAAAAATATCCTTTTAATAGGTCTTTATCCTCACTTATTGCATGAAATAGTCTCTCTTTTTCAAATTTAGATATGAGTCCATATTATCTTTGCAAAAGCTTCTTTCTTCTGGATTGAGGTGATAAGTAGCCAGCCTTGTTAGCTTTACATGAGAGCCTTTTTCTAAAGGCTAAAAAGGCACTCATCAATCAGCTCGGCCCCTTCACTATTCAGCTTCGCCACCTTTTAAAAGAATAGGTCCCATTCTAGCGGCCCGCCCTTATTCATCTATACTAGTTGCCACACACGACCCAATAGGAATCATTCTCCTATCTTCTTGTTTTATTCCCCGACTTTGTAAGCCTATTCGCCGCCGTTTCGAGTTAGCGAAGTGTTGTAGTAGCGTCGAAGCCCTATGTGCTATAATGCTGAGCTAAGGACATTCTACCCTATCTATATAAGTGGACAACTGAGTTCTAAATGAATTAGCTCCTTGGTAATGGCTCAATCTATAGATAGAAAGCCCTATGATGGGAAACTACCACGTTAGGTTTGGAGAGAGATGGGACCGGTTATATAATAGGGGGAGCAGATGCAAGTTTTTTCTTTCAATAGCCGGCCAAATGACTACAGAATCATCGGTCACTATTGTTGTCTAAAGTTCTAGTGTTGTAGACAAAGTTCATTCATGGATGAAATTCATGTAAAATGATTTCAAGGGTTCTGGGGCCACTATGGTCGGAGATATATGTTGAGGCTACAATAAAGAGTCTAGTCGTACAAAGGTTTTGTAAGTATATATGAGAGTGCCTTTTTTCTCAGCACAGTGGCCCAAAGATCCTAGGCTAAATAATTGTTCTTGGTGGTCTGAGCTTAGTTCACCACAGCTAACAGGCTGTTTAAGAACTAAGTGGTGTACAAAACAAGCTTCCTACAACACAAATAAACTAACAAACGAAAATACTCGTATTGAATGACAGTTCAAACAACAAAGAAATGTGCAACAGATAAAATGGTAAAAGAAAAAGGGGTTGGGGATCCTTGAATCAATGAGAGACATTTTATAAATTTTCTTTAGTTATGGTTACAATGCTCACTAAGACGTGATACAAGGTTCAACTAAGTTCAAAAATTACAGACTTTGATAACTATTCTAGCTTCAAAGACTTGCAAAGTTTGAATTTTTTGAATTTGAGTACGTGCTATGGTTACAATGCTCACTAAGACGTGATACAAGGTTCAACTAAGTTCAAAAATTACAGACTTTGATAGCTATTCTAGCTTCAAAGACTTGCAAAGTTTGAATTTTTTGAATCCGAGTACATGCTATAGTAGCTGCCTAGGGGATACCGGGAGCAGTTCCTCTGTTTTCCTTGAACTTTACAGAGTCCTTTTATGGCTCTTGTGTCTTTTCTAGAAATTCAAAATGGCGATGTGTGTCTAGATGAAAATCGATGAGTCCCTCAATCTTTGAATGCCCGTTAGCAAGGATTTCCTCCTTCTTTTATAGTGTAGCTCTAGGGTTCCGAGGGTACCAGTAATTTCTCCCTTTTGCCCCTCAGAGTTTGTGCTATGTCAGTTTGCTCAGGGGCTGGTCGTTTCCTTTTTTTCTCATAACTTCTTCCTTTTGGTGCGACCAAGCTAAAAGCCTAAAGCTGATTTTCCGTTTCAAGCTCCCCTCAGGCCGCTGATCTTCAGTCCTTTCTTTCACCCTCCCAGCTTTTGGTTGCACTCCATTTTTGTCATTTTCTTGAATAGTTTGAATCTTTTTACTGCTAGGTTGAAAGCTCCTTTTCAGTTACCTCTTTTATGCTTTTCTCATTCTGGGGACCTTGGGGCACAGCTCCTTCGTTCATGCATTTTCTGCTTCTGTACTTTTCTGATTTCACTGTCTGCCTGGGCGCATGAGACCCGCATGCTCTTTGTCTTTTATCCTACTTCATTTTTACTCATACTGTGTTGTTCGTTTCAGAGATCCCCGGACTTTAGTGACTTCTGGGATCCCGGCCCAGCTCTTCTTATTGGACTCCTTTTGGTCTGTTGATCCTGGCCGGTTGGGCCTTTCTTTTGCCTTATGTATTTTAAATTTTGTTTCTTCCATGGATCGTTGGATCCCAGTCCTTTGGGCCTCCCACCTTTTTCTTCTTTCTTTTCCTCTTTTCTTCATCACATGAATCCAGCCCCTTATTTTCTCTAACTTCATTTCCATGAAATTGGCCCAACATGCTACTTCTTTGGGCCTTAGATTGTGAGCAATTTTGAACCTCAACAGTATACTATTGAAACTAAATTTTCTAAATGAATTTTCTACAAGATTGGATCCTTGTAGTAATTTTTCCTTTGAAGAGTTTCTTTGTTAGTTTTCCACTCTGGTTCTAAATTTGTGTATCATTCTATTGTTATTATTTTCTTGCCTTTTTATTTGGTGAATTATAGTTTTGGTTAAATTAATTATCAACTATATGTTTGGTATTAAGAATAACTTAATTATTTAATTCAGTAATTAAGTTGTTTTTGGGATTAAATAGATTTTTCACAATATTTGAATTTTCATTATATTCCATGGACTACAATTTTCTCTCGCATAAATGTGTTGTGGGGTGGTATAAGCTCATATTATTGTCATAAATGCTTGAATTCGAATCTCGCTGATAAATGGGATGAGGCAAACCTAAGCCCAAAGTTTGGAACACCCTAGTATCTTTAGCCCACAAGTGTAAACACCCACACAATCCTGTAGGTGTAAGGAAGAGGGTACCATACCGTACTGGCTAGTATGTACCATATTGGTACGTGCACCAGTATAGAAACGCCAACATTTCGTACAGGTTTAAAATCGGCCGTACCGGGCGATTTCAAGTGTTTTGGGTGATACCGGGCATACTGACCATAACCACACAAAAAAAAAAAAAAAAAGCTTTTTTTTTTTTTTTATGTTTTGTAATTTTTAAATTTTTTTAAGGGCAAAACTAGTTTCTCAGTCTCTTTTTCTCACAATCTCACACCGTCTTTTTTTTTTTTTTTTGCTAAACCACTCTCTCAGTCTTTCTTTCTCTCACAGTCTCTCTTTCTCTCTCAATTCACGTCAATTTGAGATTTGGTTTCTCAAATCTCATCTAAGTCGAAGCTAGAAGCTATAGAGCAGGTAAAATTTTGTATTTTGTTTTCTTAGTATGCAATGGACAATTAAGCTTTCTGTTTTTTATATTTTGTAGTTTTTTTTTTTTTCTTTTTAGTTGATGCTAAAGTTTAAACTCATGAATAACTTGTTATGAATTGTGATAATATTTTATGGTAAACTTTTATTTTTATTATATATATATATATATAAAAAATAGCAATAAACTTGAAACATTACACCGGTGCCGAAATATATTATTTTTCTGATAAAATTGGTACAACTTTCAGTACAAAATTGAGTAGGAGATTATACCCTTTTTCCTTCAACTATTTTTTTTTACCAAAATAAAAATAAAAACCGGTCATGATTTCCAATATTTTCATCTTTGATAGCTTGAAAACGTAGGGTCAAAAAAGTAAAGTACTGACTGAACAAGGACAAATTCACAAAACAAGTGGAGTAGCTACACCAAAACACAAGAAATCAAATGGAAAGACTGCACCTACACAACTACACTACACCCTACACGGACAGGCGCGCCAGCGTGGTCCCACTGTCCCAGCTATAAATTCCGCCCTGTAGATGTGTGCCTTGGACCCACACCATTATTACTCATACAAAGGGGACCCTTTGAATCTTAGCCGTCAATTGGATTACCCCACCTTTATTAAAGTCACACTAACGGTTAGTGACGAAACTAACGGCATCAGTTAGATGGGCCCACCAGCTCCGTAGTACGTAGAAAAAAGATGAAAAGAAAAACGATCGGAGCCAAATGATCGAACTGTAGAGGACGTCAGCTTTTGAAAACGGACGGTGCAGATTGGACTATATATATATATATATATATATTTTATTTTTTATTTTTTTATGTTGAAGGAATCTGGGAGACTTCGACAGCGCCGCCATGTTGTTAGTTATTTGTTACATTATAATTTATAGGTGCCGCCACTGTGTAACTATACATATGTATTATTATTATATTTATATATCATCAATAATGCAAGATCATCAATACAGTATTGACGAAAATGTAGTATGTGATTTTTTAATCCTTTTATATGCAGAAATTAAGACAAGGTTATTGACTTAGGGGAAAGGTAACGGGCAGTAGGTTTTGAAATCCAGACCGATCTGAAACTAAAAATGGAGAAGTTCAAAGTTTTTGAAGTCGAACAGAGATTCTGACTATAATGAGTTATTTAATTTTTTAATATATTTGGTACTTAAATTGTTTTTATATTTAATAATGTTTCATTCCTGACCAACGAGATGCATGTGGCTCAATGGTTGTAAATGTAATGCTCTGTAATTTTCATGAAAATTGTGTCAAAACTTTTAAATTTTTTTTTTTATTAACGATTGTCCTAAAAACACATGTTAATATGACTCACATTAACTTATCAAGATTTCTCTTCATAATTTGTCAGATTATATATATAGAACAAGACTTAGGTACAGTACTTAAGTATTGTTTCTTAGATTCTCCTTTTAAAATTCTGCTATGTGAATATTTTTTCATTAGATGAAAATATATTTTTTAGTTAAGTAGCCACATGGCTGAATCTTAAGAGGGGAACTTAAAAAACAACACCTAAGGTACTGTGCCTAAAGTTTTGTTCATGTGTGTGTTTATATATATATATATATATATATATAGGGTTGGGTTCAAGTTACACCTAGTGTAACTCTAAGTAATATTACATCACTCAATATTTTTTAATTGGATGCGAATATTGACAAATCCACCGTTAGATTACATTATCTTCGTATATTCTTCATACTTGCACAATTTCAAGGTAATCAAAGATTCAAAGATTAATAGTCATGTCATCAATCAATTGTTAAAATTCAAATTTTTGTAATTTAAAATAATGCATAAAAGATGAGTTATGGATCAAATGGTGTCGGGGACGTTTTGCGACAAGGGCCGAAATCGCAGAAATGAGCCCAAAACTCCCCTTGGGTTCGTTAAATTCGTCAGTTATTTGGAGAGCCAAGCCCAAAATTCACGATGTGAGGTACACAAAGGCTAATGGTGCTTTATGGAAAGAGAAAACAACACAAAAATGAAAACACAAGAAAGTGCAGAAACTATATATTTCATGAGTCAGAAATTTCAGCCCGCGGTCACACAGAGGAGGAAATCGAAGGAGGTCCTGAGCAAGAGAGGGAGAGTTCCCCTATATCAATATTTTCACCCCCAGGCCTTCAAATCGTCCCCTACACTAGGTAGCTGACTGGGCATTTTGTGTATAAAAGTTTTGGGTTTTTTGTAGGGAAAAACGTTCCTCCTCTTGTGGGCTGGTGATACATATTTATATCAAGCTCCAAGGGATGCTTGTGACCAGTTTTTAGGTGGGAGGAAGGCCTTGGACCTTTCAGATGTTATTCCTATGACTTGGTGTATTATGTTTTATGCTTAGGGAAAGGTTTGGTTGCTTTTTGCATGATTATGGAAATAAAGTTGCTTCCTCTTTATAGCTGCTGCCTCTGGTCTCTGTTGGCCTTGGAAGACTACATTTGGGTGGCTGAGTGGGCTAGACTGCCCAGCTTTTTCTTAGAGTCAGCTGCTTGGTGTGGGAAAATGGAGCTGGACTGAAAATTAGGGGCACAGTCACACAGAGCATGGAGTCAAATCTGGGGTGGAAATTTCTGGCATTGGACCTCCTTCATGGGCCTTAGATGCCCCCAGCGTCCATGGCCCACTTCACAGCACGTACAAGCTGGGCCTATGTAAAACGTCCAATGGGAACTAGCCCACACTCGCCAAAACCATTCCTACTCAATTCCCCAACGATTCGCATGGGCTTGGACCATGCAACAGAGCTAAATATATTGACACAAATACATTAGTTTGACCCGCTAAGCAATTGGGCTTAGTCATTCCGTCGGACCATAAAATTTGTCGCGAAAATGACCATTAACAAATGGTAAATAGCATCTGATTGATATGAAAATTGTCATGCATGTTAAGAACATATAGAACATGTAATTCAACGGTTGAATTTTCAAAATATTAATTCAATAATAAGTTATTGGGTTGTGTAATATTACTTAGAGTTACAGCAAGTGTAACTTGAACTCAACCTCTATATATATATATAAATGCTCCTAGCCTGCTACTACGTACTATCCGAATCACCTTCCCACTTCCAACTACTACTCGAACCCCATCGGCCCCCTTCAGCCCCCAATCAATTAATACTTGTAGGTTCTATCTTTGTGAAAGGTAATGCATTTTAATTATCAAATTATTGACTTTTTTTTTTCCTAATAGAGTCCTATAAAACTTTATAAAGAGTCTGTATAAAATGATGAGATCATGGGTTCGGTGTGCTAATTAATAATTATACAATGATAAGATCAGGTGTTACATGAACATTGATTATTATGAAACTTTGTTATCATTTTTATAAATTATATGTATATTGTAGAATATGAGCCAATGATAAATAAATTAAAATGTTCAATATCTTATAAAAAGGCTATTATATATATATATATATAAATATATAAATATAATAGGTGGAAGTTTCACTACATAAAATTTGTCAAGGAGAATAGTCGTCAGTATATCATAATTGGGATATGTAGGTGGGTATATCGAAAATGAAATCGCAATTAACAAGGATTTCAACGAATAGATTTCAAACTTCTAAGGGCTCACTAGTTCATGGACATGTAATGAGGAATGAGCCTACTAATGAGGTTAAAGACTGACCAATTAAGATTGGTTGGAAGCACTAAAGATTTAGTAAGTGAAGAGACATAATAATCTAAAATAAAATTTGTTGAGTAATAGGAATATATAGTACATACCATTTTCATTATGATTTGAGCGGAGATATTTACAAGGTTTGGAGTGTGAAGGTTGGTGAACATCTTCCTATGAAGTCAAGAAAACATCTTGACAACCCAAAAATTAAAGTCCCCCCCCACCACCCCCCCCCCCCAAATTTTTTTTTTTTTGATTGTCTTGCCCAATACAAAATGCACTTGTTCAAATGACATAGAAAGTTTAAAAACAAAATTAAGTTTTCTCTTTTAACAAGAAAAAAAATAAAAAGAGTAATACTAGAATGGTATTTCCCTTTCTAGCCTTTTCCCATCTTGTTTGGTGAGTTCTACTTGTTAAGTCTAAGTAGAGAATTTTTAACAAAAACAACTTCGTCTTCCTCCTTTTAAGTTTTAACTTTTAATCATTTTTGGCTTGAGGACTTTATTGGGTTCATTAGAATTTTCTTTTATTTTTTTAATTTATAAAATATAAGTTCGATGTATATGCGTGTAATATATGAAATTGTAGATATGTATTTTTTGGAACTAAGACGTTTGTTAATTTTGTTGTTAAGTTTCAAATTGCTCCTAAATGCTTGATTGAGACTTAAAAAAATGTAAAATTATTATAATGCTTCAAGATAGAGCTAAAGATAACAGATTTAATGTTACAAAAGATATTACTTGAAAAAATAATTAAAATATATTTTTACAAAATTACAATAAAAAAAATTGTGATTATTTTTTTTTTTTTTTAATATCTATAGCAAACTAGGCAACTTGTGAATATTGATTAAACTTTATAAAGATGATAAGTAATTGTGGGGCCTGAGGGCCTGGTGGCCTCGGCCCATTTTACATCCGGCCCCAGGCCCAAGCCGAGGAGGGAATTCACCCGAGGACATTTTACGAAGTCCTAGGTTGCGAGGACCTCGCCGAGGATGACCCTGTCCTCGGTGGACCGAGACCCACACCAAGTGGGGGGACAGGCCCAGGATAGGCTGTCACTTCTACAATAAATGCGCTCACCTAATCCTCTGACCGCACTAATGAAGACATGACTCCTAGTCAGCGCAACTTTGGCTACTGCAAATCACTTAAGTAGTGATAATACAGCTGATGGAACGGAGGGTCAGAGGAAAAGCGCATGGATGATCAACAGATGGCATAAAGGGAGGAGAGAAGGAGGACTATATAAGAGGGACCAAGAGAGCGCCAGGGCAGGGAGGAGAAAAGAAAGAAAAGAAAGGGGGCTCCTCGGATCATCGCCGAGGAGCTACTCTTAGGAATAAATTGAATGCCTCGTCTTTCAATGGTGAAAGAGTCTGTGTTTATTGTTGTCTGTCTGTTAGGGCCTAATTCTTCACCCCACTCTCTAAAAATGTATTGTTTGGGTCCAATCCAAATTGAGTCCCTACAATTGGCGCCGTCTGTGGGAAGAATTTGTGCACCAGCAGACGCAACGGACCATCGTTCCTAAGTAACTAGCTTGCGGAAGGTTAACGACAAAGCTTTTGCAAAAAAAAAAAACCATTGCAGAAAAGTAGAAGATTCAAAGGAAAAGAAAAGAAACATCGCAGTATTTTATTAAATGAAAAGAAAATGTACAAGATACAAACAGAGGCTCAGACAGGCTTGTTTTAAAGCCAATTCTACAAACAGAGGCCCAGATGGGCCTGTTTTAAAGCTAACTAAGGGGAAGGGGGCTGAGGCTGGCCTGTTTCAAGGCTACCAACAACTCCTGTGCCGGTGCGGTGGTGCTGGCACGAAGAGAGGAGCAGATGCAAGGGCGCCTGACGGCCCATCCCCATAATGTTCCCTTGATTCTCTTCCAGCCCCATGGTGGTTGGCCGTTGGAGACGGCAACACTCGGGCACCAGACACGACGTAATCTTGTACATCTCAACCGACGTAAGCGCACACCGGAGAAGGGCGTTATGTACTTCAGGGACCTCCCTCTTGGACGCAATGCACGACACCATCAGGATGACGCTCAAACTTTGCCGCGCCGGAGGTCTGGCGCGGGCCATATCCACAACAGTTCTCGGTCGAGGGAGGAGGACCTTCAGCCTGTGTGCCCTCACTCCCAACCAAGGCCGTCCCATTTCTCCAAACTCTTATCACAATTCTGGTAAGGTTATTGAGGGGGCTTTGAAGGTTGATGGGACATGTTTCTTGCTTTGTTAGAGGATTCGTGGAGCGTAGAAGGGCATTTCCCACCATATAGCCTTTTATAGAGGGTGGAGATTGGTGGGAAATGATCTACGCATAATTCGAGAGAAGGATTATCAGTGACATTAATTCTGACCAAATTCCAAGGTGGTCATCAACCGTTCGATCTGTATCAATCCACGAGGATATTAATAAGAGCGCGCCTCGCGTGTCGAAACGTTAAGCTCGGAACAAGAACAGTCAGGAGGCGCCTCGTAATTGGAGAGGGCAGAAACTTGAATCGAAGGCGGGGTTACCGCCATGCGCAGGGTTAGAATTCTAAACCACTCTTGCCCAGGGCACCGCGGAGTCAAGGGTCCGGTCCACAGGATGAAACACTTCCTACGAAGCAGGGCCGAGGCTATCATCACGCTAAAAAATATATATATAAATATCTCCAGCGCTAAGGACAAACTCCTTTACCCCATGCCTGGGTACTAGACAGAACCAAGGTCTTGCATGGTCCTCGGACTCAAACCTATGGGGAAACTAAATACTTATAGAAGAACAGAAGTGTTAGACAGAACCAAGGCATTGCATGGTCCTCGGACTCAAACCTATGGGAAAACTAACCACTCAACCATACCTGGGTACTAGACAGAACCAAGGTCTTGCATGGTCCTCGGACTCAAACCTATGGGGAAACTAGATACTTACAGAAGAACAGAAGTGTTAGACAGAACCAAGGCATTGCATGGTCCTCGGACTCAAGCCTATGGGAAAACTAACCACTCAACCATACCTGGGTAATAGACAGAACCAAGGTCTTGCATGGTCCTCGGACTCAAACCTATGGGGAAACTAGATACTTACAGAAGAACAGAAGTGTTAGACAAAACCAAGGCATTGCATGGTCCTCGGACTCAAGCCTATGGGAAAACTAACCACTCAACTATACCTGGGTACTAGACAGAACCAAGGTCTTGCATGATCCTCGGACTCAAACCTATGGGGAAACTAGATACTTACAGAAAAACAGAAGTGTTAGACAGAACCAAGCCATTGCATGGTCCTCGGACTCAAGCCTATGGGAAAACTAACCACTCAACTATACCTGAGTACTAGACAAAACCAAGGTCTTGCATGGTCCTCGGACTCAAACCTATGGGGAAACTAGATACTTACAGAAGAACATAAGTGTTAGACAGAACCAAGGCATTGCATGGTCCTCGGATTCAAGCCTATGGGAAAACTAACCACTGAACTATACCTGGGTACTAGACAGAACCAAGGTCTTGCATGGTCCTCGGACTCAAACCTATGGGGAAACTAGATACTTACAGAAGAACAGAAGTGTTAGACAGAACCAAGGCATTGCATGGTCCTCGGACTCAAGCCTATGGGAAAACTAACCACTCAACTATACCTGGGTACTAGACAGAACCAAGGTCTTGCATGGTCCTCGGACTCAAACCTATGGGGAAACTAGATACTTACAGAAGAACAGAAGTGTTAGACAGAACCAAGGCATTGCATGGTCCTCGGATTCAAGCCTATGGGAAAACTAATCACTTAACTATACCTGGGTACTAGACAGAACCAAGGTCTTGCATGGTCCTCGGACTCAAACCTATGGGGAAACTAGATACTTACAGAAGAACAGAAGTGTTAGACAAAACCAAGGCATTGCATGGTCCTCGGACTCAAGCCTATGGGAAAACTAACCACTCAACTATACCTAGGTACTAGACAGAACCAAGGTCTTGCATGGTCCTCAGACTCAAACCTATGGGGAAACTAGATACTTACAGAAGAACAGAAGTGTTAGACAGAACCAAGGCATTGCACGGTCCTCGGATTCAAGCCTATGGGAAAACTAACCACTTAACTATACCTGGGTACTAGACAGAACCAAGGTCTTGCATGGTCCTCAGACTCAAACCTATGGGGAAACTAGACACTTACAGAAGAACAGAAGTGTTAGACAAAACCAAGGCATTGCATGGTCCTCGGACTTAAGCCTATGGGAAAACTAACCACTCAACTATACCTAGGTACTAGACAGAACCAAGGTCTTGCATGATCCTCAGACTCAAACCTATGGGGAAACTAGATACTTACAGAAGAACAGAAGTGTTAGACAGAACCAAGGCATTGCATGGTCCTCGGACTCAAGCCTATGGGAAAACTAACCACTCAACTATACCTGGGTACTAGACAGAACCAAGGTCTTGCATGGTCCTCAGACTCAAACCTATGGGGAAACTAGATACTTACAGAAGAACAGAAGTGTTAGACAGAACCAAGGCATTGCATGGTCCTCGGATTCAAGCCTATGGGAAAACTAACCACTTAACTATACCTGGGTACTAGACAGAACCAAGGTCTTGCATGGTCCTCGGACTCAAACCTATGGGGAAACTAGATACTTACAGAAGAACAGAAGTGTTAGACAGAACCAAGGCATTGGATGGTCCTCGGACTCAAGCCTATGAGAAAACTAACCACTCAACTATACCTGGGTACTAGACAGAACCAAGGTCTTGCATGGTCCTCGGACTCAAACCTATGGGGAAACTAGATACCTACAGAAGAACAGAAGTGTTAAACAGAACCAAGGCATTGCATGGTCCTCGGACTCAAGCCTATGAGAAAACTAACCACTCAACTATACCTGGGTACTAGACAGAACCAAGGTATTGCATGGTCCAAGGACTCAAACCTTTGGGGAAACTAGATACTTACAGAAGAACAGAAGTGTTAGACAGAACCAAGGCATTACATGGTCCTCGGACTCAAGCCTATGGGAAAACTAACCACTTAACTATACCTAGGTACTAGACAGAACCAAGCTCTTGCATGGTCCTCGGATTCAAACCTATGCGGAAACTAGATACTTACAGAAAAACAGAAGTGTTTGACAGAACCAAGGCATTGCATGGTCCTCGGACTCAAGCCTATAGGAAAACTAACCACTCAACTATACCTGGGTACTAGACAGAACCAAGGTCTTGCATGGTCCTCGGACTCAAACCTATGGGGAAACTAGATACCTACAGAAGAACAGAAGTGTTAAACAGAACCAAGGCATTGCATGGTCCTCGGACTCAAGCCTATGAGAAAACTAACCACTCAACTATACCTGGGTACTAGACAGAACCAAGGTATTGCATGGTCCAAGGACTCAAACCTATGGGGAAACTAGATACTTACAGAAGAACAGAAGTGTTAGACAGAACCAAGGCATTTCATGGTCCTCGGACTCAAGCCTATGGGAAAACTAACCACTCAACTATACCTGGGTACTAGACAGAACCAAGGTCTTGCATGGTCCTCGGACTCAAACCTATGGGGAAACTAGATACTTACAGAAGAACAGAAGTATAAGATAGAGCCAAGGCATTGCATGGTCCTCGGACTCAAGCTTATGGGAAAACTAACCACTCAACTATACCTGGGTACTAGATAGAACCAAGGTATTGCATGGTCCAATGACTCAAACCTATGGGGAAACTAGATACTTACAAAAGAACAGAAGTGTTAGACAGAACCAAGGCATTACATGGTCCTCGGACTCAAGCCTATGGGAAAACTAACCACTCAACTATACCTGGGTACTAGACAGAACCAAGGTCTTGCATGGTCCTCGGACTCAAACCTATGGAGAAACTAGATACTTATAGAAGAACAGAAGTGTTAGACAAAACCATGGCATTGCATGGTCCTCGGACTTAAGCCTATGGGAAAACTAACCACTCAACTATACCTGGGTACTAGACAGAACCAAGGTCTTGCATGGTCCTCGGACTCAAACCTATGGGGAAACTAGATACTTACAGAAGAACAGATGTGTTAGACAGAACCAAGGCATTGCATGGTCCTCGGACTCAAGCCTATGGGAAAACTAACCACTCAACTATACTTGGGTACTAGACAGAACCAAGATATTGCGCGGTCCAAGGACTCAAACCTATGGGGAAACTAGATACTTATAGAAGAACAGAAGTGTTAGACAGAACCAGGGCATTGCATGGTCCTCGGACTCAAGCCTATGGGGAAACTAGCCACTTGCTAAAGAGTAGAGCATTAGTAAGAACCGAGGGGAGGTACGGTCCTCGGATTCAAGCTTGAGGGGCGTCTGATTGCCTCATGAGGCTAAGTCTAGAGCAGAACCAAGGTATTGAACAAAACATTAAAGTATAACAAGTAAAAAGAAGCATCAATCAAAAAACTAAAAGCAAGATATTAAATGTATATATTTCAAATAGAAAGTGTGTAGTTTCGTTACAATGTCGCTGAAGCAAAAAGCAAAATGAAATAAGATAGAAAACAAATAAGAGTTTCCTATGCCATCAAAGCGGGTTGGTCCGACGAGATGGCCTACTCCCTCAACTCGATAGGCGGTTTGTTTGGAAAAGCCTGTTATAAGGCCTCGACTAACACATAAAGACCCTGACTCGGAGGGGCTACTTCAAAAGACCCTTCCACGGTAAGAGGAATCTGGGGGACAGTGAGTGTGGCTTGGGAGTCAGCAGGAAATATCACCCCATCTTGGGGCACTTCTTGCCTGTTGGTCCCAACTCTTTCCAACGCTCCATGGGGCCCAGCCTCCTCAATAGGTCTGTCAGCTGAAGGTGTGTCCTCAGCGGCTTTGGTCTGACTTTCACCTGCCACCGGTAATGTAGTCTCCTTCTCGGAAGTAATGGGGATAACCTCGCGTATTGCGGGGGGGTAATATACTCTTTCTGCCCTCCTAAGGTCAGACGAGGCATTAACTCCCGCTTGGTTGAGGGCTTCGGTCCAAGTCTGGGAACAAAAGCGCCTGCATACTTCAGGGATTTGGGCCTTGAAGGTAGCTTCAGTCTTAGCCACCCCTTGGGCAAAGGCCTCCTCTTCCGCTTGTTCTAAGGAACGCTCAGCGTCTGTTCTCGCAAACACAGCCTCTTCTTTGGCCCTCACGGCCTCATCCCTGGCATATTTGGTAACACCCTTCGTCCAAATCGCCTCGGCCAGCTTTTTCTTCAGGTCGGTGATGTCCTCTTCGGCAGATCGCAGTCGGCCCTCAACCTCTTGCAGTCGCTTTGTACGATCCTCGGCCTGCTTCGTAGCCGCGGCTAAATCAGAGGCCGCGTTATCTCTGGCCTTTGTCATCTCCTCCAGGTTTTCGATCGCCTTCTTGAGATCAGCCTCAGATCTCTTAAGGGTACTTGCGGCCTTCAAGAACTTGTCGCGCTCCTGCGCGAGAGCATTACTCTGGCCGTCAACCTCCTCGTCCAGCCTGAAAACCGCCTGGATAGCCTGCCGACCAAAATAAATACACCATAAAGGGGAGGGGAGTTGATAGGCAATAAAATTGAAATGAAACAACCCAGTATCTGAGGTTTTACCATGCCCAAGTATCTCTTGAGGTTACTAGCAACCTCTGGCCCCCTCATGCTCCCGAGCTCAGCCATGTCTGCGGGGAGGAGAAGGGACCTCTCCAAGGCATCGGCTACGCGAGCCCCTTCGCCTCCTCGGGGATCTCGGATAGTGGCGTCATCCATCAGAGGTTTTCCGTGAAGTATAGCAGTGGGCAGCCAAGCCTGGGGCTCGAACTGTTGAACGATTTCTTTCCCTTTTCGCTGACCACCCAGCTTCAGTTGTTTTGAAGGTCATCTGGCTTCGTCTTCCTCTGGAGATTGTGGGGGCTTGTTCCCATCCACTGGGTCTTTGCCCTTAGAAAGCCTCTTTCTTTTTGGATTTGAGGACTCTAGTCGAGGGTCCGAGATTGTGGGGGTGGAGGAAGACCTGGTCCGTACAGGCGAAGATTTGGATCCGGGTAGAGGGTGCTGGGGCTGTGACTCCCTCGGCACACCCTTCCCAGACTTGCCCTCAAGCAAATCAAGAAGGCTAGTTTGGGGCTGTTTCTTAAGACCCATCTCATCTTGGGTACCAACCTTCTGGGGCTGGAGATCAGCTTCTGATAGGTGGGGGTCCCCTAGATCACCAGAGGGATCCTCAGATTCGTCCTCAGACGAGCTTAGTTCAACCACTTCTTCCCCTCTCTCCGAGCTCTCTTCCTCGGCCTCTGCCGCTTTATGGGACGAGGAGGAACCTGCCAACAGAATGCCTTCGGGAATAGAGGATCCGTCGTAAAACGCGAAACCGTCCTCTACCACAGTGATTTGCTTAAGCCGAGGATCACGAGCCCTAATAACATGCTTATGGACCGGGAACGACTTCTGGGCCGGATCGCATCCGAGGATTTTATGGGCAGCTCTTACCTGGTTATCAGTCTCGTTCAGAAAAAGCTCCGCCCTAAGAATGGTTTCCAAATCCTCCTTATTGACCAGATAAAAATGACGCGCGAAGGCGTGCGGATCTGCAGAAAGAGAAACAAAACCCCTATGATCAGTCAACCAAAGAAAATATACGCCAAAGAAAATATAAAGGAATCTGGACGGCCTCTCACTTCGGATACCCTACCTGGCTCTCCCTCTACTGTCGGGCAGTGGAGACCATCATGCCATTCCCTCGACACTATTAGAAAATCTTGAGTCAACCCTTTATTGGAATCGGGGAGGCACTGGATAAGCCGGATCCTATCGTCTCTCGTCTTCATATAATACGACTTACCCTTAAGGCGATGAAGATTGTAACACCAATTTACATCGTGGTGGGTTAACCTCAACCCCATTTTCTCATTCAAGGCGTCTACGCACCCTAATATCCTAAATACATTCACGGTGCACTAGGTAGGAGCCAGCCGAAAATGCCTAAGGTAACCGCTTGTCACTGGTCCCATAGGGATTCTCATGCCTCCCTCTGTGAAGGCGACAATGGGAATCACAACTTCACCCTCGTTCCTCTTAATATACCACTCTCCCTCCTCGCAATACCTCAGGCCTACATTACGGGGTATCCCATAATCAATAATGAACTTCTCCATCATCTCTTCAGACTCAACTAACGTCTTAAATTTACTCATTCCTAGCAATGACTAAAGGATTCGAAAGAGAGAAAGAGAGAGAGAGTAGAATCAAAGAAAATTTTGAGCTACTGAAAGAAGGAGACTTACAGAAATGTGGAGATTCTCCTCGGACAGGCTTTTCACGCTGGAAAAGGGCGTTGGACAGTGTGGAAGTTGAACCAGATTCAGAGTATGTGCACCGAGATTCGTGAGTGCGCAAATAAGGATGCCAAACGGTTCAAACGAGTATTTATACCCCCAATTAAAGTCGAACAGGCGGAATTTCCCGCCCATAAATATAGTAATTCCCCACCGATGATTTACATCACACCGTTGAAAGTGGGAAACGTGGAGCCGCAAAAATTTAATGCGAGCACACACTGATTTTCGAAGCGCTAGAAATGCATATCGGGCAGGCGAAAAGACTCCAACGCTGACGTGGACCGAGATTGGGTGAATCACGTGTAGGGCCCGAGGGTATCAAAATCCCCCTCCCCGTCTGAGGGCACGGGCAACGGGGTTTTGAGGGGCTATTGTGGGGCCTGAGGGCCTGGTGGCCTCGGCCCATTTTACATCTGGCCCAAGGCCCAAGCCGAGGAGGGAATTCACCTGAGGACGTTTTACGAAGTCCTAGGTTGCGAGGACCCTGCCGAGGATGACCCTGTCCTCGGTGGACTGAGACCCACACCAAGTGGGGGGACAGGCCCAGGACAGGCTGTCACTTCCCCAATAAATGCGCTCACCTAATCCTCTGACCGCACTAATGAAGACGTGACTCCTAGCCAGGGCAACTTTGGCTACTGCAAATCACTTAAGTACTGATAATACAGCTGATGGGACGGAGAGTCAGAGGAAAAGCGCATGGATGATCAACAGATGGCACAAAGGGAGGAGAGAAGGAGGACTATTTAAGAGGAACCAAGAGAGCGCTAAGAGGAAGGAGAAAAAAAGAAAGGGCTCCTTGGATCATCGCCAAGGAGCTACTCTTAGGATTAAATTGAATGCCTCGCCTTTCAATGGTGGAAAAGTCTATATTTACTGTTGTCTGTCTGTTAGGGCCTAATTCTTCACCCCACTCTCTAAAAATGTATTGTTTGGGTCCAATCCAAATTGAGTCCCTACAGAACCAATAACAACTAACCACTTGTGATTTGTTGTAAAAATGTTGTAAAATTGTTGTAGATGTAACATCTCTAATTTTTTTCACATTTAGTTCTTTTCATTTATTGGCATGACATTTTTTTTCTTGCTATTCTTTTATTGTCTTTACTTCTCATCCATATTGTTTTATGGAAGAATTTTGCTTTAAACGGTGGAAAAATTAAGTTCAATTAATAACCTTTTGATTACCGAAAGGTCCACATTCAACAGCAATTTGGCTCGAAAGAAGTGAGCTAATTTACTTTAGGCAAAAAGTTATTATTTCATTTATTGTTTCATTAAATACAACCATAATAATTATAATAAAGATTATTATTTATTTTTCTTGCAACCAGGAAGATTCATAACAAAATTTGCAACCAGGAAGAGTTGGTCTGAGTTGTATATAATTTTTTGAATAAAGTTTAGTTATAAAATTTGTTGTAGTATAAAGTTACAACATTACTCAGTATCATTAACATTATTATATATTTAAAAAATCTAACTGTTGAATTATATGTTTCTTGTGCTCTTAATATATATGTTAAATTTTGTATCAATCGAATATTATTTACTATATGATCTATAAGATTATATTTTATGCATAATTTTAAATTACAAAAACTTGCAATTTAAATAATTTATTGATGATATGGCTATTAATATTTAATTTTCTAGAAATCTTGTAAGCATGGAAGATATAAGAAGAAAATGTAATCCAATAATGGATTTGTCAAAATGACAAAATTTAGCTACAAAATTGGTTGTAGCCAAACCTAACTCAATAAAATAAAAATTACTACATATTTTGAAAATATAGCCGTTGAATTGCATGTTCTTTACACTCTTTACACACATGTCAAATTTTTTGTCAATTAGATATTATTTACTAAATGATCTATAAGCTTATATTTTATGCATAATTTTAAATTTCAAAAACTTACAATTTAAACAATTTATTGATGACATAGTTATTGATCTTTAATTTTCTAGAAATTTTGCAAATATGGAGGATATAAGAAGAAGATATAATCTAATGGTGGGTTTGTCAAAATTCATCACCAATAAAAAAATATTAAGTAAGGTTGTAGCCTAAGACTACAATCAATTTTGTAGTTAAACCCTGTCTTTGTCAAAATTCACCTCTAATAAAAAGATATTAAGTAAGGTTGTAACTTTAAGGTATAACAAATTTTGTAGCTAAACTTTGTCCAAATTTTTTAATGCTTGAAGTAACTAGGTTAGAGTAAAAACATAGTTAAAAAGAAAACATATAAAAACAAATATATAACTAAAGAAGAAAGTTAAAATGCAATTGATATTAAAATTTTAGATAAAAATAAGTCAAACAACCATGTGTACTGGGGTTTTTTTTTTTTTGAGAAAGTCAAAAACAAACATGTGTACTGGCTAAATAATGAAAATCAATCAGTTATGAACAGTTTTGTTTTTGTTTTTGTAAACTTTTTAACTTGTTATGTCGGGTTAATATTGACTACGGGCTGGACTTATAGTTTTAAGCTCTGGGCCTTCAGGCTATTCAGGTTCAAACCTAATCCAGTCTAAATTTAATTTGCATAGGCAATTTTCAGCCCAGGCCCATTATAAGCCCAAGAAATTCAAACCCTAACTTTGGGTTCGGGTTGGATTTCGGCCTTGGCTTGCTTGCCCAAATTGCACCTCTAATGTAAAGGTGCCCATATATTATTATCACCATTGTAAGTTAGAATAATCTCTCCTACTTTTGCTTTTTTATTTTTATTTTTATTATTTTATATTAATACATACTTAGTTGTTACTATAAAAAAAATTTGGTACTTAGTTGTTTACTATAAAAAAAAATTGGTACGTAGTTGTTACTATAAAAAAAATTTGGTAATTAATCTCAATTTTTGCACCTCTATTTACTCTATATTCTATATGCAGTCTTGGACGTTTAAAATGGCTCTTTTATTCTACTTAAAAAAATGGCTCTTTCATTATTAGGATTCTATATTAATAATTATTGATGAAAGGGGCAAAATTCAATCAACCAATTTCAAAATTAATAGATAAAACTCTATAAATTTCACGGTATAGTTACCATAAGAACCTTAGAGAATTTTAGTTTGTTTGGTATATCTTCATAGGATGACTAATTTTTGTATATATATATATATATATAAATTCATTGCAGCAAAGCTTAACATGAGTTGCCATAAGTTGAGGTGGGTCTCAAAATTTTCATTTATTGTATGCAAATGATAGTATTATTTTCTGTAGAGCTTTACATGTAGAGTGTTCTTCGAGCAATATAGAATGACCTCTTGTGAGAAATCAAATGGAGATCAGGCATGATATTACCACATATATCATTGGGTGTTTCACCTAGTACATATAAGGATGACAATTTTGCCTCGCCCTGTTTCACCCTATGCAGGTTTCCCCGGCCCGCAAAGGTGGTGGGGTGAGGATGGGGCAAGATTTTAGCCCCGCACTATGGGGTGGGGTGGAGATGGGTTTAGACATTTTAGACTCATCCAACCCTGCCTCTTTTTGTGCCCGCCCTACCTTGCGTTGTTAAAGGTTATAATTGTAAATTTTTCATACTAAAAAATCCTATTATTTAAACAAACATATCAATATTAACTTATTTTATTCTACCCAATATGGTTCTTTGCCTTTATTTTGTTATGTGTTATGCTATGAGATTTTTTTTTTTTTTTTTTATTGTCCTATTAAACACTTGGATATATTATTCAATTTTTTTCTAAAAGTAGAGTTTTACGGGGTGGGGTGGAGGTTCGCGGGGCCCTAAGGGGCGAGGATGGGGTGAGAAAGTTTTCCTCGTCTGGCGGGGTGGGGCGGGGATGGGGCAAGATAAAACCATGCGGGGTGGGGACGAAGACCTCATCCTTCGGCTCTTCCCCGCCCCATTGCCATCCCTAAGTACATAGGTCAAACTTCAAAGTACTTAGGCATATGCCCATTAATAGAAAGGGATAAACTCATAAAAGGAATGCACTAAAGAGATTAGGGATCGAGTTTGGAATTGGAAGAGTGTTATTTTTTCTAATTTTCTTATATCTTTTATTGTCTCACCTTTTCATCATCCCTATCAAACAAATGCTAATGATAATTTCCGTAAATTATAGTTTAAATTTTGAAGTCATCTCTATGTGCTATATAAAGGGAAAAGTAAACTTTACCACCCTAAATTATATCTCATATTACATTTTGCACTCTAAAATTTTAAAATGCATGTTTTGCATTCTAAACTATGATTATTTTTACACTTTGCACCCTGATGTTAAGTTTTCAGTTAACTTGGATGGAAATTTAAAACTCAGGGTGCAAAGTGTAATAAAGAGTATATTTAGGGTGGTAAAGTGTAATTTATATTTTGTTTTTAAAGTATTGAGAAGATGGACAATTAGGTCTTTTCACATGGTGCCATATTTATCCATCCAAGTTAACAGAAAACTTAACGTCGAAATGCAAAGTGTAATAAATGTTAAAGTTTATGGTGCAAAATATGCATTTGAAAAGTTTAGGGGTGCAAATTGTAATTAGATGTATAGTTCCATATAAATTAAGTTTTTTATTTTTTTTATTTAATTTTTTTAAAAGCTTACTCCATGCTATTCGGCCTGGCCCATTGGAATGTAGGCCTTTTATAGAAGTATTGGTCTTAGTTAAGGGTGTATATGGGTTGGGTTGAGAGATGTTTTCAATCCAACCCATCATGGTGGGTTTGAAAAAAAACTCAATCCAACCCAACCCACGTAGGTCGGGTTGGACATTTAAAAAAAAGAAAAAAACCCTTTGAGTATTAGAATAGTAGCAACTAGCCGTATGAAAAGTGCGCCGACCATCTTTCACAGATTCTAAGCATAGCACCATACACAAATTATCAAATCAACACAAATAATCAAACCAAATGACATTTAAATAATAAATAGTAAGATTTCAAATAGTTTCATCCCAACTTAGTCGGGAAATAAAATAGAATAGCAGAAGTATTATAACTATTTGCTGCCCCCTGCCATCTTTTGAATTTCTAAGTAGTAGTATCACTTTATTTGTAAGATATTAAATAATTTTATCCCAACTTAGATGTAAGATATCAAATAGTTCTATTTTATATTAGAGAAAGGGGAAAACGAGAAATTAACAAAAAGATTTTATAGGATTAGGTTGGGTTAGGCAAATTTGTAAATGTCTTGAGGAACTCGACTCAACTTGTAACTCAAAAAAAAAAAAAAAAAAAAATGGCAACCCAACCCAACTCATCAATCCTTAAGAACCTACTAAACCTGCCGAGTTGGGTCAGGTTGGGGCAGCTACAACAGATTGGTGGATTGACACCCCTAGTCTCAGTGGCAGAGTTAGAGGGTTTTTGCTTTTAGGTTGAACTATGGTATTGATAAACTAGCTAAGAAAAAATAAAACATACACGTGTGATGTGTATATGAGATTAAAGAGAAGTCATCATCTTCCTAAGTGTTCCCCCCCCCCCACCCCCCCCCCCCCCCCCTCTCTCTCTCTCTCTCTCTCTCATGAACATAATCTTCCTAATTAAACTTGCAGATTTGGTCCTCTCCCTCATGTTTCAAACTAGTCCACTATCTTTTAAAATGCTTATGTTTAGTTCCTATACTTTTAAGGTCCTCGATGTCAATTATTGGATGGAGAAGACAGACATGGAAAATAATTGAGTTGCTGCAGAGGTTCGCTCAAGTGATTACATATTCCATAAACACACGTACACGTAACTGATTCCTTACACAAACACATATACGAAGTGCTTGTAGACCCACCTACCCACCCACACACACACACATAGAAACAGTGAAACACTCCCACCCATCGATTCACACTCATTCATGCTGAGTACACAACCTAATGTTATTTCTGCAAAACCAAAAGTACTCCAAATTCTGGGGTCAACAGTTTAACAAAGATTAGATAATGACACACCCCCCACCAACCAGAAACAAAATCTAAATAAACTTTAGACAAAAATTGTAGCTCATTCCAAAATTTTCAAAAATTCATAAAAAAAACTTCTTTGGAATTTTCGATACCATGTAATGATTTGCTTTTGACACTAGGTATTGACTCTCGGTAATGATTTGGTTTTGTTATTTGTCGACAATTGATCATAATGAGTAATGACTTGAATGTGAATCTTTATTGGGTGAAACTTCTTGCTCAATCAAACTTCGATCAAACCTCATTCATCCTTAAATTGGTTAAAGAGAAACTTCGCCTGACGTCTATGTGTCATTCACTCGAGTTAACTTCAAATAAAAAGTTTTTATGATTTAACTGGACACTTCTCTTGAGAAAACCTTCTCACTTGATACTTTGTTAAAAGCAAACTCCCATGTATGCTAAATCATTTAAAAAAAACGCTAGAATGCTAGATACAAACTATTTTACAATATTTTTTACAAACGGTTAATGTGGTTAATGGTTATTAATAAATGAAAAAGTGATGAATTTAGATAAGAACTCATAAGAATTAGTCACATTAACAGTTTGTGGGTGTAACTTATAACATTACTCATCATTTAAATTAAATGATTTTTGATTGCGAGTTTAAGTTTTTCCATCAGATAATTGATGATAAAGACTTTTTAAAAACAAATATAAAAGTATAGTGACTAAAAAGTCTAAAATAAAACCTTTTAAAGGATAAAATTCATGGGGGTAATTAGATAAATGTTTTGAGGATCAAATATACAATTTAACGTTCACAATGTAGTACGTTATAGAAAACGTGTCAAAAATTTTATATATAGAGCCATGCCCCCACAAACACCAAGCAACAGCTAGTTGGTCTGTGAACTAGCTTCTGATCTATAGTTCAAAAGTTGTCACTTAGCTCCACATGTGGAGTAACTACTGAAACACTGACAACAAGAACACTAGGACACCATGATTCATAAGCATCCATCACCTTCATGAAAATAGTGTTTTCATTACCTCCAAATACAGCTTGACCACACATTTTCTAAAGCAAATAGAAGAGACGAAAACTTAGTGGGCAGAACAACATATATAAGGGCAAAGCAAACGCCACCCAAATAAGGCACACAGGAATAACACAGGATTCTGTACCTGAAATCCTGAACAGCGTCAAAGCTCGCCACTCGTAATAGCTTTTGAGAAATTATTAGGTCTGTACGTACGAGAGACTCACTTTGCATGGATTTTTCACATGGCCTGATGGCCAATATAACTGGACCCTGTTCATACAGACAAACAGCTTTGCCACCGTAGTACACAGTCTATCTTAATTCAATTAATTGAAGATAGACTGTTCGTCATTCACTTGTCAAGTTAGACTCATCTGAGTAATGATAGTCACATACTTGTTATTACACTTACCACACACATAATTTTATAATTTAATTGAAATTGTGTTTTAAAATAATAATTTCAAAAAGACAATACATAAGGAGTGTGGAATAAAAAGTATGTAATAAGTTTTTTCGCATTCACACTACAGCTTGCTACAAATTGTCCAAAGCCCCAAATATGACATTTGTGAGTCCATTTGTTTTTGGACTTATGATTGAAAGGCCACAGCTATAGAGTGTTCATGATTTTTCATTTTCATTTTTTACGCATCAATTTACCTTACGATTGCATTATAAGTGTTTAATTAGTTGGTTTGGTATAAATTATATGGGTAAACTACGTACTTGGTCTCTAACCTTTTATTTGTGTCAATTTGATTCCTAACTTTTCAGTGTTGTGTCAATTTAGTTCCTATCGTTATTTCTTGAATGAAAATTATTGACATGACTAACAGCCAAAATAAGAAATTAGTTTTTATTGTGTGGTAATAAATTGATTTTTTATCTTGTCTGTTTGTTATGTCAGCAATTTCCATTCAAGAGATAACGATAGAGACTAAATTGACATGACACTGAAATGTTAATTGGGTAAACTATGTATTTGATCTCTATCTTTTACATTATATTTCAATTTGGTTCCTAATATTTTAATTGTGTCAATTTAGTTTCTAACTTTTTAGTGTTGTGTCAATTTAGTCTATATTGTTATTTCTTGGATGAAAATTGCTGACGTGACTAATAACCAAAATAAAAAATTAGTTTTTGTTGTGTGGCAATAAACTAATTTATATATATATATATATTTTATCTCTGTGTGTTATGTTAGCAATTTCTATCCAAGAGATAATAACATAAACTAAATTAACACGACACTGAAAAGTTAAAGACCAAATTGATACAATCAAAATGTTAGGGAATAAATTTAAATATGGTGTAAAAAATATAGACCAAATGTGTAGTCTAGATAAAAAAAAAAAACTAATTGAAAGGTTATTGACTTATTTTATTTATGAAATAAATTAATAACATAAACAAATAAACTAAATAAGTTAGGGAAAAAAAAAAAACCAAACAAGCATGTACAAAATTAATCACGAATGCGTTAAAATGAGATATTCTTAAAGGGTCATGACGAGGGCCATTGCCTTACAGAATTCCCTCTCTTTGTCTGCAAGTTCTTGTTCACAAAACTGCATATAGAAAAAAAGAAAGCTTTTAGCTCGGAGAAATATTATGTAAAGAACATTTTCATAGTATTTTTATAAAAAATCTTAAGTGGCAGATTATTACGGATTATTATTGGTAGGGTAAAAAAGTAATTTTAGTGATAAATTCAAATTAAAATTGATAACAACCAATCACCTATAATTTATTGTAAAAATATTGTGAATATAATATTTATTGGAGGCGGAAAAAAAAATCCCTTCACTAATATTGCTTTTCTCTAGGACTCCACTATCCTGGATAGGACAAAATGTTACTTTAAATGTAAACACATGCTCAATTTAGACCAAGGAAGTTAATAACGTATCGGAGGCTGTACCGGTTTGATCAGCGGTACGATATATTTCGGATACCGGTCAATACCGGTGTACCGTTTTGGATTTACCGTTATTTTATATATTTAATATATATATAAATATATATATATATATATAATCACATACCCACATATAACATACCCATTCTCAGCAAAAAATAAAAAATAAAATAATATATTTACTCTGAATCACAGACCCATGAGGCACGCCACAACAAAACAAACATACCCATTCTCAAAAAATATAAAAATACCCATTCTCTGGTCTCTGAGTCACAGATCCACAACAAACAAGGGCCCAAGGCCCCAAAACCCAAAACGAAAAAACAGAGAGATGGGAAAGGGAAAGCGAAAAGGGAAAAGGGAAAAAAAAAAAAAAGAACCCTCTCGGCGATTTTGATTTTCAATTCAGAACAAAGGCAAGCGAGGGGCCGAGAGTGAGAAGCCGAGAGCCGAGATAGGGAATGAGAAGCCGAGACAGAGCAGCTAGAGACTTTGAGACAGAGAAGCCGAGAGATGAGAGACACGGAGCAGCTGAGAGAGAGCGTGAGAGAAAGAAAGAAAGAGGACAGGTATCTCTTGAAAACTTGTCCTTGAAAACTTGTCAAAATCACAAAAAAATTGTGGCTTGGATGTGTTTCGGTCCGGTATCTCTTTACCGGCCAGAACGGCCGGATTTCGCCGGTACTCGTCCGGTAAGGTCGGTATTTTTTCCGGTACGAAACAGAGGGGGTACGGTATCGGTATATACCGACCGTAGCAGTCGGTAAGGTACGGTATATACCGACCGTAGCGGTATATACCGTATCGGTGCATTGGCCGGCACGGTATATACCGACCGTAGCGGTCGGTAAGGTACGGTATCGTCTTCACTGATTTAGACATGTACTTACATTAATTATTTAGGTCCCAATTCATTGGAACACTGACTCAAACTGTATTTGAGTTTGAAGTGGCTTCTTCACACCCACAACATGACCTTTGCATAAATAGTGCGGTAGGTACGATTGCAGTCATCTCTTTGTCTTGGACCACTCCTTAGTCCTTATGGTCTCTTTAGGCTTTTAGTTCAAGTAGAAATTATTGACACAAGAATTTAAAAAGAAAAAAAGTATAATGAGGAGAAATTGACACAATAATACAAATATGTACTTTTTTCATATATTGTATACGCATCTAAAATCCATCATTTTTTCTCTTCATTTTCACAACTTTTTCTTTTTTCCCTTAAAAGTTTTACAGGAGGGTGAGATTGTGGGTTAAAGAGTCTTTAAACTTGTTGCATTATATTGGTATTGGGTGAGTGTGTATCTTACTGATTAAAAAAAAAAAACTCCCTTCTATTATAATTTGGCAGAAATCATATTTTTGTTTCTACATTTTTAGGCGATTCTCACTTTGGTCCATAGATTTTATTTTTACCGCTTTTAGTCCCTATTTTGAAAAATGCTTTTTGTTTTGGTCCATGCCGTTACATCAGAGACGGAAAATGCACATGTGGCAAACAGCAGAATTAAAAAATATTAAAAATATTTTATTTTATTTTAAAATAAAATAAAATTTTAGTTGTTATTTAATTATTTAAATAATAATTGTTCTTCATGTTCTTCCTTCCCCCAAGAACATGGTTGCCTAGAAAATAAGAAATTCAAGATTTTAATTATTTAATTTTTGTTTTATTTGTTTGTCACAGCTGAGGTCTCGGCCACAACCATAACCCTTTACAACAGATGCACACATCCAGTTTGGCTAGGCATCTAACCAGGCCCATCTTAGCCTGTGGTCCCTATATTTTATTTTTACCGCTTTTAGTCCCTATCTTGAAAAATACTTTTTGTTTTGGTCCATGCCGTTACATCAGAGACGAAAAATGCACACATGACAAACAACAGAATTAAAAAATATTAAAAATATTTTATTTTATTTTAAGATAAAATAAAATTAGTTGTTATTTAATTATTTAAATAATAATTGTTCTTCATGTTCTTCCTTCCCCCAAGAACACGGTTGCCTAGAAAATAAGAAATTCAAGATTTTAATTATTTAATTTTCGTTTTATTTGTTTGTCATAGCTGAGGTCTCGGCCACAACCATAACCCTTTACAACAGGTGCACACATCCAGTTTGGCCAGGCATCTAACCAGGCACAGGCAAGCCCATCTTAGCCTGTGGTGGCTTCAAGCTCCAACCAAACAAGGCCTACTTTCTCCATCTCCCTGCTTTCTGGTCCGGTCGCTTATGAGGTCGCCATGGCTGCACCTTCGACGCATCCGGCCGCAGCCTCTGCGCCACTAGTGATTCTAGTGGTTCACTCTTTTGCAACGGTCTAGGTGGAACCCCACCAGGCACACTAGCAAAAATAACTCTTGGAAACGAGCAAGACTTCTATGATGTAAGCCTTGTTGCTGGTTACAACTTGGCCATTTCTATCACGCCCATCAAAGGATCAGGCAAATGCAGCTACGCTGGGTATGTTAGCGACTTTAACATGATGTGCCCAGTTGTGGCTTCAAGTTCGGTCCCATGGCCGAAACCCCATGGTTGAAGATCCATGGTAAACCCACCTTGACTGAGATCTGATCTTCTCTCCCTCTAAACCCAGATGGTCACCGTGGTTTGATCTGACTAGCTCATGATTGTGTTTTGGTGTATTTTATTGATGAGGTTTGGCTTTGAGTTTTGGTATTTTTGGTATTTTGTTTTTGATCTGACCGTGTTTTGAGTTTTTTTTTTTTTTTGATTAAGTGTTTTGGGTTTTGTTAGTTGATTGTGTTAGAGTATATGAGTTTCATCATGGTTTTGTATATGTTTTCGCTTGTTTGGATGCTAAGAAAATGAAAGAAAAGAGAAGAAAATCTTGAATTTCTTATTTTCTGGGCAACCATGTTTTTGGGGAAAGGAAGAACATGAAGAACAATTATTATTTAAATAATTAAATAACAACTAAAATTTTATTTTATTTTAAAATAAAATAAAATATTTTTAATATTTTTTAATTCTACCGTTTGCTATGTGTGCATTTTACGTCTCTGATGTAACAGCAGGAACCAAAATGTGAAGCGTTTTTCAGGATAGGGAAAAAAGTGAGAATTGCCTGAAAATGTAGGGACGAAAATGTGATTTCCGTCTTATAATTTTTCACATTCTCCTTTAAAATCCATTTTTTCCCCTTAAATTATGATATAAAGAAATAATATTTATATGTTTTTCTTATTTTTTAATAAGAAAATTTTAGTTTGTTTAAAAACTTGAGGCGCATGTGCTCCAAGGCTAGTGTTGGATAAGGTTCTTATAGTTCTTGTTAGGATTTTCTGTAAAACCCTGTTGAAACCGTTCAATTTACTTTTATTGCATTATTATATTCTTTAAAATTAACTAATAGGTTGCAATAGTTCTTGTTAGGATTTTCTGTAAAACCCTGTTGAAACCGTTCGATTAACTTTTATTGCATTATATTCTTTAAAATTAACTAATAGGTTGCTCCGCACTAAATATAGTTTTTATACATAACCCTATTAACCATGGAAAACATTTAAAAAAAAAAAAAATCTGTTGTTGTTGTTGTTTTATTTATTTATTTATTTTTTGAAATGAGAAACTATTGTAAGTTCTAGTTAGTTTAAAGTTTTTTTTATCATTGAATAAGAGATTTGGGGCCGAACCCCTTTTACACCAAAACTTAATGAATGTTTTAGTCTAATAGTAAAGATTAAAGAGCAATTATTATGAAGTAGACGCTATAAATTTAAAAGTCTATTATATTTATATATAAACAAATAAAAAGAGACGACCTTATTCCAAATCTAGATCTCATTTGTACAAGAAATACATTTATGCTCCTTGGATATGATTTTATTCAATTTTTATTTTTTCTAAAAAAATAATTTCAATTTTTATCATCCAAATTTAAAAGGTTATAATTCCATCCTAAAAATTAATCTAAATCATAAGAAGACATTTATTTATTTCAATGCAAATAGAAAGAAACATGTTGAAATATACAAGTGTAAATGATGTGTGTGGTGAAGTGATAAAGTCTTACATAAATTATTGGTGCTAAAATTGAATCAGCATGTACTTGGTTAGCGTAAACGTTCCAACTTCTTAAATATATGGATGCGTTTAGATATCGCTTATATTATTGAAATTTAAAAATTAAAAACTAAAAATATTATAATAAAATAATTTTTAAATATATAAATAATATTATGAAACTCATTTTTAATAAAAAAATTATTAAATAAAAACAGTTGTGGGTTTCGTAAAAAATACACAATGCCACTAAATAGTGCTATTCCTGTAAGATTTTAGAATGTCAAAAAGGTGGTGGTCTCGTGTACAGTACTCCTTACCTACTAAATAGTGCTATTCCTGTAAGATTTTAGAATGTCAAAAAGGTGGTGGTCTCGTGTACAGTACTCCTTACCTACTGAAAAAGACAGAAATCGTACTCTCAAAAAAGAAAAAAAAAAAAAAAAAAAAAAGTAAAAAAGAGCTGAACCCAGACGCAGGATAGAAACGCTATCCAAACGTAGGCGTACTGTACTATGGCATTCGCTCAAAATAGACCCCCTATGGTGTCCTGTAAAGTTAATCATCTCTAACAAATTTAAATCCTAACAAAACAATCTCTGGCGATGCAGAAGATAATAACAAACATACTAGGAATACTAAATACTATATAATCATATGTATGTAGGTATTTGAAAAATAACTTATTTAATTCGAATTAATTTTTTTTTGTTAAAAGTATTAAAAAATACAATGAGACTTATGAATAATAAAAAAAATAAATTGAATAGTAATAAAAATAATCTGAATAATAAAAAAAGTTAATTTTTTAAGCTAATGCTAAACACACACTATATATTATACATAAAAAAAATTATATGTAGTACAATGTCTTCCAATAGGTCAATAAAAAAAAAAAAAAAGAGAAAAAAAAGAAAAGAAAGAAAAAGAAGTCTTCGAAGAAGAATAAGAGAAACTAAGCTAAAGCTTCATCAAAAAGATATCAGCAACAATTTCTTACAAACTACATCAATAGCTCCACCTTGACTCCTATTTGGCTACTTTAAAGTCTTCCAACCATGTTTCTTCGAAACCCATGATCTGCTTGAAACCTTGGATTCATACACCTTGGCCTTGGGGGCTTGCATTCATTGCCATACATTCTTCTCCTACAATTCTCATTCTTCTTTGCCACAACTTTCCAATCATTGTCATCACTTGCACCAAGATAATTGCTACACTCCCATGAATTGATACCATTCTTATTATTCTCACCAACCCCACAATCTCCTACAATCATACCAGTCAAAGACTTGTTAAAAATAATATCACTACATGATATATCCCAACCAGTTGGCTTGATGGGTTGGTCCAAAATTAATTGACAAGAATTGTCAATCACATTATTATTTTTCTGTTCCTTAGCAACTTCCAAGTCCAGAAAAAGTTGAGGATCAACCTTGGTGTCCCAATCAATATTATTGATATAAATATCTGGATTGGGCAAGGACATATTGCATCGGAGGCCATTGATCTTTGCCCAATACCTACTCTTTGCACTGTGGAAGGCCTTCTCTCCTGCTGAATCGTTCCACTTCATCACCTTGTCAGATTCGGATATGTACTTTTTGGCCTCCAATAACCTACTCCATGGCATTGAACCCACCGCAAAGCAAAACCTTTTTTCCCAAGAAGGCACACTATATTTTCTCTTCTGGGTTTGCGTACAATATTTATTAGAAGCTCTCCAACTCCAAGATTTAAGACTCTGTTCTTGATTTTTTCTCCAACGTGACATGCTTTGATTATTCATAGGAAAACACGAACAGACCAAAGAAAGAAACTAATCCAAGGAACTAGAAGAAAGCATTCTATTTCTAGGAAATCAAACAAGAACCAGACTATAATAGAAAACGAATTGAGGAACAAAAAAGAAAGAAACTAATCCAAGGATTGTATTTGTAGAGGAAACAAGAATCACTACTAGATTTTCTGTTTTTGTTTCAGGTCACACAGGTCGTATTTATAATAAGGTGATATTATATTTACTTTTTTGCCATTCTCTTTCCTCTCTTGACTAGTCCCTCTCTCACTCGGATTAATTCCGGAGTCTTTACGTTTCATATATAAGTCGGTCTTTTTGTTTTTGTTTTTAAATAAAATTGAAAATTAAGAATATAAAACAAAAAGGAGAGGGATTTTAAATAACAGTTAAATATCACGTAGGTTTACGTTGGCTGGCTTAAAATATATATCCTTCCCAAAAAAAAAAAAAAAAAAAAAAAAAAATCCTTCAAATGATTACCATTCACATGCTTATATATTAATCGTTCACTTTTAATCACCCTTACTTTATATGGAAGACTATGCCACTTAATCAACAACACTTTTTAAAGGTAAAACTTCTACATTTTTTGAGGCAAGCAATAAACAGATTAGTTTGTCTATGTTTACTTTGAAAGAAGAAACTATATTTAGTCTCTTTAAGGATATTTAGGTAGTGGGTTTAATAGACTTGAATGACATATTATAATTAAGATTGAAGATCCCGAGTTTCATCACACTACAATATTATTAGTGCCATTGTTATTAATACCGTTTCGGACCCCGTTTCGGTTTGTCCAGTGGAATGGAATATTTCGGTACCGGCCGATTTCGGCGTACCGTTTCAGGGTGTTTCGGGGTTCTTAAAAAATAATTTATATATATTCTTGTTGAACATAAAATTGTCAATTCTAATAAATAAATAACTAAATATCAAATAATACAAATTATTTAGTCTTAACTCTTAAGTCTTAAACATCAATATAACATCAATTTAACATCACACAATAAGAAAATTTACAAGACAATAACTAAATATCAAAAAATACAAGATTTACTCCTCCTTCTCATCATCATCCACGAGAGAAGGATCAAATTCATCATCAAAAGAACTCCCAAGAACTACCATCACCCATTGGACCTTTACTCTTTTTTTTTTTTTTTTTTTTTTTTTTTTTTTAATAATAGGCCAAATCCGGTATCGGCCGAAATTTGCATCTCGGCCGGAATTGGCCGGAATTGACCGGAATGGCCCGGAATTTGACCCGAGGTGGAACGTGGGGTATTCCGGTACCGGTTTGCATACCGGAACGAAAAATTCCGGCCATTCCGGCCGGAACGGAACGGAATCAATAACAATGATTAGTGCATGAAATTTTTGGGTGACTCATTTACATAAAGTGAAATGGTCTGACCAAATATTTGAACACCATTTACTTTTATATATATTGAAAGAAAAATTATGTTTCATAATAAGCTATATGCTTTTAATGGTAAAGAATTTATTAATTTAATTTGTTTGGATGACTTTGCAACATTTTAAATTTGGACAATGAAAATTGAAGTTGAACCATGGTTGAAAGACCAAAAATATTCTGTTTATAAGATAATTTTTCTAGTGTGAGCAGACCCACAAACCTTTAGGCTTTAGCCTTTAGGTAAGTCCTATATTCACAAGCATTAGGCCCATATGAAGCCACGTCACTAACATGGACATTAGAAGTGCCACGTTATCACCGATGATAACTGATAACATAATAAGATTGTTATTATTTGTTACTATTATAAGAGTGAGAGACAGGGATAGATAGGCTTTAAATGAGTTGAGCCGAGCCAAATATTAAAAGTTTAAGTTTGTTTATTTAGTTCTTTTTTTGAACATGAGCTAGCCAAGGTCAAGCTCATCACCAAACAAAATTTGATGTTCAAACTTAGCTTATTTTCTTATCGATTATAAGCTCAAGTTTGTTTATGAGTTACTTGATTAACTTATTATTTTCCTATATATTGTGAAATCATGACTCAAATGTTTTATTTTTTCACAATTCCATGAATTTTTCCTACGAATAGACTGTTTACATAATCAATAAGTTACAAATAATAATTTAATATAATGTGAAATTATTGACAAATTTATACAATCCAATTTCAAGTTTACATAAATATATTTATATATGCATACATATATAAATATAATATTATATATAGTTAAATCGCGCTCTCATGATAGCGAACACATTTTTATGTTTCAGCTTGGCTTGTTTAATAATCGAGCCTAAATTTAAGGCTTAAACTTGACTTGTTTTATACAAAAACGTACATAAACAAACTTTTTTCCAAGCCGAGTTTGAGTTGTGCATAAGGTAGAGAAGTTAGTTAGTTAATCCGTTACTGGTTATGGCTCGAGCTTTATTGCATTTGAAGAGCACAACTGGGTTTGCATTGGCCTGTGCTACTCAAGAGAGCGAATACAGGGTTCAACTCCCATACAAGTCCAGGAATGTACGTGTTTTGGTGTTGGGAGGAATGGGTCGGGCCCCAGGATCCACTGCCACTACTCTTTCCAACCTCTGCCCCGACCTCCAAATCAACGTTGCTAGTCGTAACAGATAAACAAATAAAATCTTTTTTATTTTTAAGGCGAAAACCACATTTTCGTCCCTACATTTCCACCCGATTCTCACTTTGGTTCCTAACTTTTTTTTCCACCGATTTTAGTCCCTATCCTGGAAAACGCATCTCGTTTTTGTCCCTGTTGTTACATTGGAGACGGAATTTGCATAGCTGGCAAACGACATAAGTTAAATATAATAAAATAATGCCACATAAACCACGTGGCTTTCCCGCCCTTCTCAATTAGTCATGTGGCATAGTGGCACTCAAATCAACTAAAGTACTAAACCATAAAAGCCTAAATCAACTAAACTCTTACCCTGTCGCTCAAATCACCTAGACCACAAAAAAAATCCCAAATTAGCAAGCACAAAAAACCCCAAATCAATAAGCACAATCCCTAATCTCTTAACCAGATAGCTTCATAGTTATAATCACAAACACGAAAAGGCACATTGCGAAGGTGAAGGTTCTATCTCTGTTTCTCTCTCGCTCTCGTTATGTCTCACTCTCTTATGAATGCTTTTGGGTAATCGGTCTGGGTCTCAATCTCAGCTTTTGGGTTTTTTTTTTTTTTTTTTTTTTATTAATTTTTTTTTTACTGTGAAGGTAGAAAGCTTTTGGGTTTTGAGAATGTGGGAATTTTTAGATGTTGTGTTTTGTTCTTGATCTGGGTTCTATCTCTATTTCTCTCTCTCTCTCTCTCTTCCTCTCTCCCTTTATAGCTTTTGTAGTGGACATAATATTGACTGTGATAGTGAAATATTTTTGGGATTTGCATTGTTTGGCTGTTGTGTGTTACTTTTGTTTATAGCTTTTGGTATTTGTAGCTGTGTTTGTCTTACTTTTGTTTATCAGGGGCCACAATATTGACTGATAAATAATGGAATATTTTTGTTGGTATTTGCATTGTTTGTCTGTATTGTGTGTCACTTTGTCTGGTTGGGTCCATGTGTTCCCTTTGTCTGTATTGTACATTTTTTAGTTTATTAGCCTAACAAAGTATTATTAATTTCAGAAAGTGGATATCTGTTTTCATTCTGTTTTCTTTCCGTGACTTGCATGCAGGATGGACGAGTGTTTTACTCTGCATATCCACCATGGTGGGCATTTTACGGGGGACCCCCAAGCTTATGTGGGAGGGACAGTTGATATAGTGGATAACTGTGACCTAGATAAGTGGTCAAAAGTAGAGATCAAGAGTATCTGTAGGGATTTTGGGTACACTGCAGTGGATAAGCTATGGTTTAAAATGCTTGGTGTGAACCCAGAGCAGGCACATTTCCATGAGGTGATTGATGATGATGCTGCTGTGTTCATGACTGACTTGGTGAAGGGATATGGGGACATTCATGTCTTTGTGGAGCATCCAGTGAATGAACCAGTTGAGCTACCAGTGGAGGATTTAGAGCCTTTAGCTGTTAGACCACCTGGTAGTGAACTAGAAGGGGTAAATGCCTTAGAGGTTTTTGGTGGTGATCAACAAAATGAAGATGTGGTTTATTGTGTTACCAGTGACAGTGAGCTTCAAAGTGATCACTTTCATGAGTATGCTGAGTATGAATATTTTAAAGTTAATGAGGATGATGATGGAGTGTACAAACCTGATTTTTCACAATTTGGAGGCCATGATAATGCCGAAACAAATAATGTTGACCATGGTGAGGCGCATGATAATCTTGATGAAGAGTACAGACCTGATTTTTCACAATTTGGAGGCTATGATAATGTTGAAACTACTAATGTTGACCATGGTGAGCCACATGAGGTAGATGTTGAGCATGCTTGGGCTAGGAGGGCTAGCAAAGCACTAGTTGTTGATGACCAAGTTGAGGAGAGTAGTGAAGTCGAGGGGAGTGACTTAGAAGAAGAGCCACAAATGCAACCAATGGACATTGGTGAAGATAGTGCTGATAGTTGGGACAATCAAGCTGAAGATGGTGAGGTTGAACCAGGATAAATGGGTGGTGGTGTCATGAATTCTGACTATGAGAGTGAGGAGCTGCTTAGCCTTAATGAGAGTTCATCAAGCAGTGAGCATTGTAATGATTCAGGTGATGGTGAAACCCCTACTGCTCAGGTTGACAATTCTATTAGGAGGAGCAGATTCCCAATCTTTAGGCCAGTAGCCAAAGCTAAGAACCTTAGGTTTGAGAAGGATATGTTGTTCCTCTCACCTAAACAATTTAAAGATGCTATCACTGATTATGCAGTCCATGGTGGGTGGGGTATAAAATTTGTGAAAAATGACTTGGTGAGGGTGAGAGTGAGAGCCCAATGCCAGACAGGGTGCAAGTTTGTTGCCTACCTTGCAAAGGTGCCAAGGGAGAAGAGTTTTAGATTGAAAACACTGAACGTAGAACACACATGTAGCAGAAGTTATAGAAATCCAAGGTGCACAACATCATACATTGGGAAGAAGTTAATGAAGAGGGTTAGGAGGCAGCTTGACATAAGGCTCAAGGACATTCAGGAGGCTGTGCATGAGAAGTATGTGATTGACATAAGTGCAGGCAAGGCAGGTAGGGCTCGAGAGAAAGCTCAAGAGGCTGTTGATGGGGTCCACACTGCACAGTTCAACTAGCTGTGGGAGTACTGTGATGAGTTAAGAAGGTGTAGTCCTGGGAGCATAGTAATGATGAAGGTGCATACTTATGATGATGGTGATTTGGCAGCTGAGCATGACTTGGCAACTGGGCTGCCATATTTTGAAAGAATCTACATTTGCCTAGAGGGTTGCAAGAAGGGCTTCTTGGTAGGGTGCAGGCCAATCATTGGTCTAGATGCATGCCATTTGAAGACCAAGTCAGGTGGTCAGTTGATGTGTGCTATTGGTAGAGATTCCAATGATGAGTACTTCCCCTTCGCATATGCAATAGTCGAGGCTGAAACCAAGGACTCTTGGACTTGGTTTCTTAATTTATTGCTTGCTGACATAGGAGATGACAAAAGATGGGTGTTCATATCTGATCAGCAAAAGGTCTGGTTTCTTAATATTTATTGCTTGCTGAATCAATACTCCAAGCTTGCTGAATTAATATTTATTGCTTTGCAGGGGTTGGTGAATGCCTTTGTTGACAATTGGCCATAGTACGAGCATATGATCTGCTGCAGACACTTATACAATAACTTGAGGAAGAATCATCCTGGTGTCTTTATTAGAGACCTTTTTTGGAAAGCAGCTAAGGCTACCTATCAGCAAGCATGAGAGAGGGCAATGAATGAGCTAAAGGAGGTGGATGAAGATTCATTCAAATGGCTGCAGACTCACTCAACAACTATTTGGGCTAAGAGCATGTTCAAAAGTGATGGCCAGAGTGACACAGTCCTGAACAACATGTGTGAAAGCTCCAACAGCAAGATACTTAAGTTCAGGAGCAAACCTATAATCACCATGGTAAGCAATCTACTCAGCTTCAACACTTTCTCTTATGATCCATAGACCTGTGTGCATTAAGTAATGATTAATTCTCCCTTTCTCTCTATGTGCTTGCAGCTTGAGTGTATTAGGCTATATCTGATGACTAGATTTCAAGCAAACAGGCAAATGATTATGAAGGTGGAATCTGAGTTGTGTCCCAAGATAAGAAAGAGATTGTACAAGGAGAAGTTGGCATGCAACAAATGGCTAGCATGTTGGGTTGGTCATACCAAGTTTGAAGTCAAGAATGGGTTGGAGAGTTTCACTGTGGACTTGGAAGAGAAGAGTTGCAGCTGTAGGAAGTGGGACATAACTGGCATACCATGTTGCCATGCCATTTCCTGTATCTTTTTCAAAAAGGATGATGCTGAAAAGTATGTCAATGCTTGCTACAAAAGGACTACCTACATTGATTGCTATGACCCCATTATAGAGCCCATCAATGGCCAGAATATGTGGAGACCTAGTGGACTGCCCATTAATTTGGTTGCAGGAAATATCTGCAATAGAGATGTCCTTGCAAAGATGGAAACAGATGATAAAATTGTTAATGTTGATAACAATTACATGGATCCGCAGCTTTGTGCAACCATTGCTTGTGATATTTACTAGCAATGCAGTGTTGCTGTGTGTGCAGTGCAGTGCTGTGCAAGTGCTGAGATGGTGCAGTGTAGGTGTTGAGATGGTGCAGTGCAGTGCTGGTGTGTGTGAAGTGCAGGTGCTGAAGTGGTGCAGTGCAGTGCTGGTGTGAACCTAGAGCAAGTGCTGAAGTGGTACAGTGCAATGCAAGTGGATTGTATGGGATATATGGGACATGGGATTATGTGTGATCAGTGTTAAGAAGTTAGTTAGTTAATGATCAGTGTATGGGATATATGGATTGTGTGTGATCAGTGTCAAGAAGTTAGTTAATGAGGGATATATGGGATCAATGTTGTGTGTGATCTGTGTATGGGATATATGGGATTGTATGGGATATATGAGAAATGAATAAACTACCAAAGTGTTCTTCATTCCAATTGTATTTGCAATTCTTTGATAAATATTAGGCATTCAATATTATAAGCTTTATGACTTGACCCTTTCCTTTTTCTTTATATGCCAAATCATATATAAAATTTCTTGAAGATTGAAATCATGAAGCCTGCACTGTTTATTTGGTCTATCAGATATGGCTCTATTTTTTGGTTTTCAACTTCTTATGCAGAGTAATATTGAGTGCACACAAGGCACAAACAGTTCACAACAATGCAATAAATTGGTATACAAGTCATACATTAATTAAAGAGTGATGTTCCATTGCTAAAGTCTCGGATTACAGAGAGAATTACACCAAAATACAGGCCTTTTCCCACTAATACATACCAACACAAATTCAGGCCAACACATACCAACACAAAACTTCTGCCAAAACCTACCAAAATACACCAAAATTATGGCCTTTTTACAATAATACCTACCCACCTAATGACCCATTTCCCCCCCACCTATTTGGCCAACCAAAAGAAGCATCAAGCAGAGTAGCATCTCACTTATCACCAGAGACAGCCTCAGGTAGATGACCAGCCTCTTCTCTCTCTTCCTGTAACCTACAATGTCAGCTTCAAGGGTTAAAATCCGTTGCATCTGCTTCGGAATCAGCACCTTGCCACGCTTGCAGATTTCATCATCATGCCATTGAAAAAAGTTACACTTGCGTCCAACCTGACACCTAGGAGCCAGATAAAACCCATTATATATTCAACCAAAATCATGAAAAACAACAAAATACTAAAATCCTAAAAGTATTAGCAAAATATGGTCACAGCCAATCCAACACTTGTATTAGCAAAATACTAAAATCCTTGAAACTAAAAAAGACCCACTAAAGAAAATAGCTACAAAATAAGAACCCAATAACAGAATCCAACCCAGCCAATCCCTTTTTATTTTATTTTTTTGATCAGTCAGCTCCTAATCATATTTATGCTACTTATGTAAATTTTTACTTGAATCCCTTATTAAAGTACTGGATCTTACAAATCATGCAGAACCAAAGTTTCCTATGACATTTCATTTAGAAAACAAAAAAGCTTCCTAAAACATTCAAAGAGAATGAGACTCAATTGCTTTAAATTTTTTCAAGTTTAATTAGCTGGGATAAAAATTGAATAGATTTTCTAGTATTTTGCTTACCACTTATAATGAGTTAACGAAAACCCATTTTTATGCTTAAAGAAAACCCCTTATAATTGAACAGATTCTCACTCTGTTTTTTTCCCCACCCAGAAAATCAATAGAAATTTAAAAAGTGTACACCCGTAGAACCTTACCCAGATAGTGTATTATATAGATACTAACTTACCCAGTACTTTGGACACCTGTAGAACCTTCTGCCAGGGTTGTCAGGTGTCCACGAAACAACCAAAACGGGTTTCTCAGAGCAGAAGCATTGGGTTGGGCCCCTTTTCCTCAAGCTTCCCCTCGATGACATCGAGCTTGATTCCATGAGAGCAGTTGTGGGCAAGGAGCTGAAGCTGAGTTTGTGGAGCTGAGATGAATTAGTGTCGAGGAGAGGGTTAGTTTCTGGATGTTTGAGGAGCTGAGAAGGGCGGGAAAGCCACGTGGTTTATGTGGCATTATTTTATTATATTTAACTTATGCCGTTTGCCAGCTGTGCAAATTCCGTCTCTGATGTAATGGCAGAGACAAAAACGAGACGCGTTTTCCAGAATAGAGACTAAAAGCGGTGGAAAAAAAAGTTAGGGACCAAAATGGAAAAAGGTGAAAATGTGGTTTTCGCCTATTTTTAAATGTTGTTTTGGTTTTTTCAATTGGATAATGTTGGCTTGGCCCAATTAAGAATAACTGTCATTGGAGATTACAAGAACACGAGAGAAAAAGGGTTTTTATTTTTTTATTTTTAAATCCAACATTTTGCCCATTTTCCCAAACTAATTAGGGAAATGCCCCTGTTTTGAAATTCGATTTTCTAAAAATCGAGTTATAACAAACTGAAAATTAATTTTTTTTTTTTGGAACTTGAACTCCATGAACTCGAGTTCCATGCAAGTGTTTTTTTATTTTTTATGTTTATACCTACAGTTGCGTTCAAGGAGCCTTATAGTGGCGTTTTAAATGGAACTCGAGTTCCATGCAAGTGTTTTTTTTTTTTTTTTTTTAAGTTTATACCTATAGCTGCGTTTAGAGAGCCTATAGTGGCATTTTAAATGGAACTCGAGCTCCCTGAACTCGAGTTCCATGCAAGGTTTTTTATTTTATTTTTTATTTTTTATTTTTATACCTATAGTTGCGTTCAGGGAGCCCTATAGTGGCGTTTTAAATGGAACTCAAGTTCCAGGCAAGATTTTTTTATTTTTATTTGTTATTTTTTATTTTTTATTTTAAGTTTATACCTATAGTTGCATTCAAGGAGCCCTATAGTGGTGTTTTAAATGGAACTCGAGCTCCATGAACTCGAGTTCCATGCAAGTTTTTTTTTTTTTCTAAGTTTGATCACCCCATACTCGATTTATACAAATCGAGTTTTACATTGAAACTCGATTTTGAGAAAATCGAGTTTCAAAACAGGGGTATTTCCCTAATTAGTTTGGGAAATGGGGCAAAATGCTGGATTTTTTGGCGAAAGGGACAAAGGCCAATTTTCTCCTAAGAACATGGGTTTTCTTCATATTCACCACAAAAATAGTCCCAATAGGAGTCAGTGACAAAAGCTCAAGTAATTGTTCCAATAATGACTTGTGAGTCTGTGACAGTCTAAGAGCAACGGTGAATTGTGAACTTTTTATACCTTTAAGAACCCAAATTCTAAATACGTTAGTCTATTACTATAAGAAATCTTCAAGAAGAAATCCCACAGTTATTTCTAACTCTAAAAATGTTTATGTAACTTGACGCTAATCTTTACATGAATGTTTAAGAGTACTAACTTCATTTTCCTTGAAGTTGCAATGGCTAATTTCAACTGATTGGACTAGATTTGGGGTTAAAAATTTCATTATCTGTCAGTAGCATCTTTCTTGTCTGGTGGTCTTGTGAGGATTTAATGGCCATCCTTTTTTTCTGTTATGCAGATTGAGTTGCAATATTCTTGACGTACTTTCATTTGTGCCATTGAGTTGTTAAATTGTGTAAATTGGGTCCTGTTATAGGGAGAAGGGTGCTTCTATGGTGGCTACACTTGGTGGGAAGTCTGAGTTTGTGATGACACAACCTATGCATGGCGTGCTAAGTCCCACAAGACTAGAGCAGTAGCTGCTATTTTTTCAGCTATTACAACGGCTGGAATTTACCCAGGAGTGAACAATGGTGCTGTCATATTCATTATTTTGATGTAGTCAATAGTTTTCACACCCTTGTGCATACATTCTGGAAAATAAATAAAACTAAACAAAAATAATTGACCAAGAAAAGAACTATTAGTATTTTTTATATAAACGGATTAACATGATTATGATCTCATATACAAATATACAGTGCTTCAGGGCCGTTAGTTAAACATGGTTGTGGGGAATTGTTTTAAACAATCATAGAGTCCCTGTGTCCCACAATTCTAATCAGCATTTTGTAGCTTATGTTGAAGTCACAGCTCCCAATGAATAGGCCAAGTATACAAGAACTCCTATCAATACATATACACTACAGTGTGAGACTTAGACAAGACATGCTCTGAGTTTGTATGAGCATCTCTCATATCTGTCCCTATGTGTCTCTAGGAACCTGAATGGGAAAAAGGGATATTTTTTAGACAATTTCAAGTTGGTGGGTGTTGGCAATTTAAGATGAGATGTATGTTAATGGTATAACTCAACTAATTAAGCTCAATAACTCCTCATCCAGTTCATTGGGATGTCTATCTGGGTTATTGAATCAAAGGGTTTCATATTGCAGTACTGTGTCACTGTCAACCTGACATGGACCCTCCCCTTTCATTTGGACTTGGGGCTACCCACGCAATAGCACAAAATTGTTTCTAATAGTACACATAAGTGTAGAAGTTAGGCCAGATTATGTATTGAGTGAAAGAGGAAAACCTTCTCATGTCTGCCCTGGGGTGCTACATGCCAAATAATAACTCCTCCCACCATTATTATGACAGTGATAGCAGCAGTTCTAGTTGGCGCTTCAAGAAGTGAAAGCAAGGGTGAGCCAGAGAGGTTATGGTAATAACTCCCCACTATAATTTGATTTGAAGCTCGAGAATTTTTTCTTTTCTGATTTTTTCACCTAGTAGTAGTTCATAATCATTAATATATTGGAAAAATGTACATGTGGCCAACCCTAAGGATCCATGAAGCTGACCCTAGTTGAGTTTGGCTGTGTTTACATTAGATTGTCAACCCTATTATTCTCATTGATCAGCCCAATATCCTCATCTGATTTTTGATTGACTAATGCATACTCTTTAAGTAAAAAATTAGAAGAAATAGATTGAAATTCAAGTATGACATGAAATGCATACATCAATTCTTGTTTGCTTAATAATTACAAGACCCATAAAAAAAATTAAATACCTTTACTTTCTTCTTTTCCCATGCAAGTTTTGGCAACTTACATGCAAATATGCTTGTCTCAGATTCTACAATTACACAGCAGGTAGTGGTGGTGCAGTTCCAACTATATTAGCTACTAGATTTTTACTTCTTGGAGAGGAAGTGATTGCATATAATAAAGGACAGTTTCAGCAAATATTATACAGATGAATTATTCCTTCTCTCTCCAGATGGTTCACCATTCTGCATATGATGCCTAAATAGAATAGTCGACTATTCAATCAGGAGAAACAATCAAACTGAAGCCTTAATGCTCAACATTGACTTTGGAAAAGGAATTGGAAAGAAAGATGTTTACCCTTTGTAAGTGTAAGTTCTGTTAGAAAAAAAAGGCACAATTTTCATGCATAATGAGAGAGTTTCATCCAGAATGTCTGTCAAATTTATTGTTTCTGGCCGTAGCAATTTAGAGAAGAAAAGAGAGACACGGCTAATTGATAAATACATTAACACAGCCTCTCAATGAATCCATACCAAAAGCTGTACTAAAAGTAATCTAATATCCCCTAGCTTTTAATTTTTTATAGACTAGCTAAATGTAACGAGTTACCAAATGTAGCATCCAACAAGTTGGACCACAATGGAATTGGTAAATTGCAAAATCATTTGTAATGGACATTTCCTTGTTTCATCAAATCAACTTTCAATAATTTGAGCTTGGGCCTGTTTTTAATTTTTTGTGGTTTATATAGTTAATGCTGCTTTGATGGAACCGGTTGTTCTCTGTATACCTGCTCAATGCAAACACTTGAAGCTTCTTTATATGCAATAGCAGTTCTGCTCAACAGAACCCTTTTTTCCTTTTTGTTTTTCCCAGGAATTTTCCTGAAGTAAGAAGTGCTCGTGAGGTCCTAGGAGTACCAACTGCTAGTGCTCAATTTGAAACTGCACCATTCTTCTGAAATTGGGTAATGGAAGCGATGACAAGTTAAATTGGCACATTGCTAAGAGTTTCTTTACACTAGCCACAAAAGTTAAATTGGCAATACTAATCTAGGATTCTTCATTTAGTATTTATGTTGTGGTTGTAAAATCATCTTAACATCATTGATTAGGAAAACTAGGGTAATTAGAGATGAAAGCAATCGAGACTTAATGATAGTACCAATACAGGACAATACTAGCAACAATGGTTTACTCATGTGCTTATATATTAACCAATGGATCAGTAAAGACTATATTAGACATGATTCATCACCTACATATTTTACTAGTATCTCTAACCAATCACTCAAATTAAGATAAAATGACAAGAAAACCTATAATTTCATAGGCATGGATATGACCTGCAAATACAGCATCAACTTTGTTCTGCACAAACGTTTTCTCAGGTTACTCTCATGGCTTCTCCTTCCATATAATGAACATAGTTGCTATTGCACCATGGGGGATGCATTATAACCAAAAAAAAAAAAAAAAAAAAAACCATGGAGTCTCAATTCTGTTAACTTTTGGTGTCTTTTTTGTACAACCAATTGTACCGAGGAGTGGAGTAAACTTAATGCTTTAGAAAGGAAAAGGAAATAAAAAATAACATGACAGGAGGGTCATATTTAAAATCAATTGTGAAAGCACTCATATAGACTAAAAAGCTCATTAGAATTTTCTAAAAAGAATATATGACCAAGACTTGGAAGAAATTTTAATTAACATGCATCGTAATGGCAAAGTTCTTATGATCTAAAACATATGCCATAATTCGTATAGGACATTTATGCCAGCCACGTTTACAGCACCAAAAGATATCCAGACTTTTATACAAATTTATACTCTTACAACTCAAGAGGAAGTCAAAAGTTCAGAGAATGCTATTTCAAAGCTTAAAATAAAAATATGTTTTGCACCCCTTAAGCTTTCATGCAATGAAAAAAAAGAAAATTGTACAAAAAGAAGATTTAATGACCATATAATTTGATAATAAAATTATCTAAAAAGTCATAGCCATATCTCAAAAGTATCATCAAAATTCAGTTAAAAACAACATTATGCTGTAAGATATAGTTGTATATTGATTGTCTTTTAAGATATGCATCAGTAATATGAGTCTGTTTAGTTAGGCGTTTCGGAAGATTAAAATAGTATTTTTAAAATCTTTGCAACCACAACTTCTTGAATTTTTTTTAGAAACGCTCATTTCAAACTCAAAACACAATTTTCTAACAGCTTATACAAAAAGCACCTTATGTTAAATTTTTGTTCAATCTTCCCTCGTTTTTGCGGTAACAAAACAACCAAAAAATAAAATCGAACCAAAATACAAACTTTTTAGTAACATACAGATTACATGTTGACGACAAAAACAAGAAGGTAAGAAACTACCAAATTGTATGTAGAGACGAAATACCTGCAAAAACCTCTTGTCAAGCTGCTTCTGTAGCTTTTTCTTTCATACATAGAACGATAGGAAAAAAGGAATATAATGTGACCATGAATGAATATAAGGCTACAGAAAGAACGGAAGAGAAAAACCTGAAATAGGAAGAAGAAAGAAGCGTAGAACGCAAGAAAGTAGAAGAAGCGGAGAACCACACTGACCTACTTCACTGGTATCCACTAAAACTAAATGAACGGCCAGATCTAAACAATGATATATTAATGGTTAAGATTTGAAAGATAGAATGTCCTAGTCCTAGACGGAGAAGGAAATTTAGAAAAGTTGCCTTTAACGTTGTTGTTGCTGTTTTTGTTTACTTATTTATTTAGATATCTATTTTCACATTCCTAGTCGGTTTAGGAAACTAAATTGTTATAAATACTACATTCGTAAATTGGTAACTCACATCATCAGAGTTCTCCTACCTTTTCTTTCCAAAATTCTTCTAGTTCGGTCGTAACTCTCAAAGTATGTCTGCGCCATCGTCAGAAGAGCAACATGACCTGAAGATAACAAGGATGGTTTTTGTGAAGTGGATGAAGCCACCGTTGGGGTGGTTTAAGCTTAATACGGATGGATCATCGGTTCAACAGAGAAAAGTTGCAGGAGGAGGAGGAGTTATCCGAGATGGTTTTGGGAACTGGGTTGTAGGGTTCTCTATTGGGTTTAATTTTACCAGCAGTGTCATGGCCGAGTTGTCAGCGTTACGTGATGGATTGATTATAGCAAAGAGTGTTGGGATCAAGAAGATTGTTGTTGAACTAGATGCAAAAGTAGTAGTCAGCCTCATCACCGACAGTTCCAAGACAAAGAAAGCAATAAATAGCACTGTGATGGATTGCAAGAATCTTCTTGAAGGCTTTGAAGAGTGTATAGTACAGCATACTTATAGGGAGGGCAATAGAGTTGCTGACGTACTTGCCAAAATGGGGAGCTATCAGGCTGATAAGTTTTTTATTCATTATCATTATGCCCCTCCTAATCGCGAGACCAGTTTTCTTTTAGCTTTGGATAATATGAATGTTCTCACTGCTCGCAGTATGAAGAGTTGAAGACAAGATGCATGGACACAATCATAGCCATGCATGTGTCCGTGAATCAAGAAAATATGTTTTTAGATGTTGTTTGTAGGGTTCATGTTCTTCCTTAATCCTTTATAAAAGGAATATATGACTTTCAATTGTACAGTTTCATTAAGATTTAATAAAAGCAGTACAGTTTTTCCCCCAAAAAAATTGTTGTGTTCGTTCTTCATTTTAATTTCTGCACTACTGCCGCACACATACCATACACTCTATAATGGCACTTAAATGTTGCCTCGAATTCCAAATTGTTGCAAAATTAATTTGGTTTTTTGGTTGAAAAATTAATTTAGGTTTTTTTGGTGTGGAAGGAAAGACTATTTTTCTTGGTGCAGAAGAAAAGTCTATTCCTTATTAAAGAAGTAATGTATTCCTTGTCCAACAAAGAATAGGAAAATGTCTTATAAATAAACAATACTACAAAAAATTTGGTGTACTTGAATTGCATATCATAATTAAGCTAAAAAGCCCTAAGTTTCATCCCCAATATTATATCAATCCATAAAATTTCAGGTTGACTCATTTATATAGAGTGGAATAGTCTAACTAAATACTCGAATACCACTTCTTATATATATATATATATATATATATATTGAAAGAGAAATTTTGTTTCCTGACAAACAATATACTTTTCATGGTAAAAAAATTATTAATTAAATTTGTTTGGATGAAATTGCAACATTTTGGACAATGACAATTGAATTTGAACATTTGGGCTTGGTCTAGTCCGAGAGTTGTCAAGTTTTTCTAGACCCACAAACCACCATCCTCATTTTGGGCTTGGCCTAGTCCGAAAATTATTCAAGTTCCAATCTTTTTGGTAAATTCCACATTCACAAGTATTAGGCCCATATGAAGCCACGTCCCTAACATGGGAGAGTGCCCTGTTATCACCAACGAACGATAAGCTGATAACAAGATAAGACTGTTACTATTACAAGAGTCTCAGGGACAGGGAGAGAGAAGTAAGTTAGTTAATCTGTTAATGGTTATGGCTCGGGCTTTGTTGCATTTGAAGAGCACAAGTGGGTTTGCATTGGCCTGTGCTACTCAAGAAAGCCAATACAGGGTTCAACTCCCAGACAAGTCTAGGAATGCACGTGTTTTGGTGCTGGGAGGAACGGGTCGGGTCGGAGGATCCACTGCCACTGCTCTTTCCAAGCTCTGCCCTGACCTCCAAATCATCATTGCTGGTCGTAACAGGTAAATAGATAACAACTTTTGTTGTTGTTATTATTGTTTTTTTTTTTTTTTTTTTTAATGTTGTTTTGGTTTTTTTCATGTTGTTTTGGTTTTTTTCAATTGGATAATGTTGGCCCAGTTGAGAATAACTGTTATTGGAGATCACAAGAACATGGGTTTTCTTCATATTCAGCACAAAAATAGTCCCAATAGGAGTCAGTGACAAATACTCAAGTAATTGTTTCTATAAATGATTTGTGAGTCTGTGACTGTCCAGGAACCGTGCACTTTTTATGTCCTTAAGAATCTAAGTCCTAAATATGTTGGTTAAGAAAAGAGCTACTGCTACTATTAGAGTTAGTCTATTACCAAAAGAAATCCCACAACTCTAAATTTTTATGTAACTTGACACTAATCTTTACATAAATGTTTAAGAGTACTAAATGTAAATCATTTTCCTTGAAGTTGGAATGGCTAATTTCACCTGATTGGATTAGATTTGGGGTTAAAAATTTCATTGTCAGTCGGTAGCATCTTTCTTGTCTGGTGGTGTTATGGGTAATTTAAGGATTTAATGGCTATCCCTTTTTCTGTTATGCATATTGAGTCACAATATTCTTGCCGTACTTTCATTTGCATGATTGAGTTGTAAAATTGTGTAAATTGGGTCCTGTGATAGGGAGAAGGGTGCTTCTATGGTGGCTACACTTGGGGGGAGGTCTGAGTTTGCTGAAGTCAACATTGACAGTGTGAAAAGCCTGGAAGCAGCTTTAAGGGGTATGTTACAGTGGTAAACTATACCAAACGTAAAAACACTCTAATGTATTTAGATATCCAATTCCATTAAATTTTCCGGTATTTTGAATGTTGTACAATCACATGCATACTGCATGCAGATCTTCAGTGATTTTAAGTTTGACATAGCAGGGATTGTTCATGAAGTTTTTGAATTGCTTTCTTATTTGAAAAGTATTTTCCATATGCTATTTTGTAGTGCATATGTAACCTATTTTGTTCATATTTTGATATCTTTTACCTGAGGTAAGCAAATTGCCCTTATACTATACACCAAATCAATTACTGTCATGTGGTTTCTTACACCTACAATTTACATGACTTTATATTTTACATCCTGCACTTTATCTAATTAAGATTACAGTAACTAATCTGTCAGAAGTTATACTAAGATTAGTTCCTCGGTCCTTTTACATAGCCTCTATAGAGATTTTCCATAAACCGTACAGATCTAGAAAGAGTAAATGCAATAATATTATCTGCTGGGTACCTGGTTTTGAGGTTTTGTCCCCCCCCCCCCCCCCGTCCTCTCTCTTGTGATTTATATTTGACATCCTTCAAGTATCTCGTTACTGTTAAGGCTTAAACTCTGCCAGTTTCTTAGCAGATGTGGATCTTGTAGTTCATACTGCTGGTCCTTTCCAACAGGCAGAGAAATGCACTGTTCTGGAAGCTGCCATACATACCAAGGTGAGAAAAAGGTAATTACTACGTTTGTAAATCTAACCTGTTCTTAAGCTTGTATCTTTGTAAGTGATACTGCACACCACCCCTCAACCCCCAACACACACACACAACTTTGATAACTTTCGTAGATGATACATATTACATTATCTCAGATAGTGTTTTCAATCTTTCCTTAGACAGCTTATATCGATGTTTGTGATGACACAACCTATGCATGCCGTGCTAAATCCTTCAAGACTAGAGCAGTAGCTGCAAATATTCCAGCTATTACAACAGCCGGAATTTACCCAGGAGTGAGCAATGGTGCTGTCATATTCATTCTTTTGATGTAGTCAATAGTTTTCATTGTGCATACATTCTGGGAAAAAAATTGACCAAGATAAGAACTATTAGTATTTTTTTGCATAAAGTGATTAACATAATTATGATCTCATATATAATGCTCCAGGGCCATTAGTCTTAAACATCGCTGCAGGGCATTGTTTTAAACAATCATCTAGGCCCTGTGTCCCACAATTTGGATCAGCAGTTAGTAGCTTATGTTGAAGTCACGGCTCCCAATGACTATGCCAAGTATAAGTGAACTCAAATCAATATATATGTTAAAGGTATAACTCAACTAATTAAGATCAGCATCTCTCAATTTATGAGCATCTCTCAAATTTTTAGACAATTTCAAGTTGGTGAGCTTTGGAAAATTAAGATGAGTTTTATGTTAAAGGCATAACTCAACTAATTGAGCTGAATAACTCCTCATCTAGTTCATTGGGATGCTTATCTGGGTTATTGAACCAAAGGGTTCATAATGCAGAACTGTGTCACTGTCAACCTTACATGAACCCTTCCCTTTCATTTGGACTTTTGGCTACCTATCCAATAGTATAGAGTACATTCTAATAGTACACATTATTATGATGAAAACCTTTATTATGACAGTGATGGCGGCAGAGCTAGTTCGCGCTTCAAGAAGTGAAAGCAAGGGTGAGCCAGAGAGGCTACGGTAACAACTCCTCACTACTTTGCCCACTACTATTTGATTTGAAGCACGATAATTGTTTCTTTTTCTGATTTTTTCCCTAAGTAGTAGTTCATAATCATTAATATGTTGGAAAAATGGTGGAAAATGTACATGTGGCCAACCCTAAGGATCCACGAAGCTGATCCCAGTTGAGTTGAGATTAAGGCTTAGTTGAGTTAGGCTGTGTTTATGTTAGATTGTCAACCCTAGTATTCTCATTGATCAACTCAATATCCTCATCCCATTTTTATTTACTAATGCATGTTCCAAAGAAAAAATTAGAAGAAATAGATTGAAATTCAAGCACAACATGAAATGCATACATTGATTCTTGTTTGCTTTACAATTACATTACATGTCCAAGAAACTTAAATATCTTTAATTTCTTTTTTTCCCATGCAAGTTTTGGCAGCTCACATGCAAATATGCTTGTCTCAGATTCTACTATTACACAGCAGGCAGTGGTGGTGCAGGTCCAACTATATTAGCTACTAGCTTTTTACTTCTTGGAGAGGAAGTGGTTGCATATAATAAAGGTCTGTTTCAGCAGCTGTTTATTCAAATGAATTATTCCTTTTCTTTCTAGCGATTCAGCATTTTGCATATGATGCCTAACTATAATAGTCAACTATTCAATCAGGAGAAACGATCAAACTGAAGCCTTATAGTGGAATGCTCAACATTGACTTTGGAAAAGGAATTGGAAAGAGAGATGTTTACCTTTTGTAAGTTCCGTTAGAAGAAAAAAAGGCGATTATAAAGCAGTGAATTTTCATGCACAATGAGAGAGTTTCATCCAGAATGTCTGTCAAAGTTATATTTCTGGCTGTAGCAATTTAATGAAGAAAATAGAGACAAAGCTAATTGATAAATACATTAATACAGCCTCTCAATGAATCCATCCCAAAAGCTGTCCTAAAAGTAATCTAATAGCCCCTAGATTTTAATATTTTATAGGCTAGCTAAATGTAAAGAGTTGCCAAATGTAGCTTCCAACAAGGTGGAGCACAGCAGAATTAGTAAATTGCATAAATCATTTGTAATTGGCATTTCCTTGCTTCATCAAACCAACTTTCAATAATATGAGCTTGGCCCTGTTTTTAATTTTTTGTGGTTTACAATTTTACATAGCAAATGCTGCTTTGGTGGAATCAGTTGCTCTGTGTACCTGTTCAATGCAAACACTTGAAGCTTCTTTATCTCCAATAACAGTTCTGATCAATGGAACCCTTTTTTTCCTTTTTATTCTTCCCAGGAATTTGCCTGAAGTAAGAAGTGCTCGTGAGGTCCTAGGAATACCAACTGTTAGTGCTCGATTTGGAACTGCACCGTTCTTCTGGAATTGGGCAATGGAAGCAATGACAAGTCTTCTTCCTGCGGTACGCTCTTACATTACTAAGAGTTTTTTTTAACTCTCTACACAAGTTAAATTGGTGATACTAATCTAGGATTCTTCATTAATTATTTATATCATATTTGTAAAATCATCATAACATCAATCTCTTTCAGCCATCACTGTCAATAACTTGGCCCTCAGAGTTTATAATAATTATATAAAAAGATAATTTAGTTTCTAATAATTGACTATGAAGTTCTATGGGAAGTTTATATGCAGTAAATGATAAAAATATTTTTTGTATCGTAATTTGTACTGTGCTATAAATTTGTTTCAAATGAATCACACAAAGGACCTGAACAAGGTTCTAAGCACTAAGAGGCATATGTCATACTCATTTGATTAACCACCAATCATGGTGACTACCTTGCTTTTGGTTCCATTTAATAAGCCTATGTAATTTGAGTGTTGCAGGAGTTTTTGAGAGACAGAAGTAAAGTCCAAGAATTAGTTCAACTATTTGATCCTGTAGTCCGATCGGTTGATAAGGTTGCTGGAGAGCGTGTTTCAATGAGGGTGAGATACTAAAATGAATGACAAAAGTCATACTGGCTGATACTTTAAAATTACTTTACACTTTAAAATTCTTTTATAATTCAAAAGAAGGTGGTGGAAATCTCTTCAATTCATTATAATTTATTTAGCCAGTTAACCTGTTCATCATTACTTATAATTTTCCACATTTTTTGCTTGTTTCATTTTTCTGGGGTCTGAAAACAGGTTGATTTGGAATGTTCTGATGGGCGCAATACAGTTGGTATATTCAGTCACAGGAGACTCTCTGTGTAAGATTTAGCTTTCCAGGGATTTTATTGTGCTCAATGGAAACCCTGCCTAATTTTGCTATTTAGATTAACTTTCAAACTCTAGATTTCCATTGCTTTATAGAAGCTGTTAGTTTTGTAAACAAAAAATGAAGTAATGTATACTGGAGTCTCTGTAAGTTAGATATCATAACTTTAGAGTTCATGTCGTTCAGATCTGTGGGAGCTGCTACAGCTGCATTTGCTATAGCTGTTCTTGAGGGAAGTACACAGCCTGGAGTTTGGTTTCCTGAAGAGGTTTGTACAATAAATCATTTAGATATCAAAAGGTTACATTTATATTTTTTAAACCTCGTATGCAATTCTCTTACAGGCAGAGGGAATTGCAATTGAGGCAAGGGAAGTTCTTCTCAAACGTGCTGCACAAGGAACAATCAATTTTGTAATGAACAAGTAAAAGAAATTCTGATCCAGAAATTTAACTTTTCCACTTATTTATCTTTTTTCTACAATTCCTGATAGTTTTGACTAATTTGTCTTTATATTTTTATCTTCTCTCTCAAAAGGCCATCATGGATGATTGAGACAGACCCTAAAGAGCTTGGATTGGGAATATATGTATGAAAGTGCAGAAATTGAGGTCAAATTATAGTTCAAGTTCTTTTTCAGCTTCACTGGCTACTACTGCAGGTAAAGGAATAGGGGTTGCTGTTGCTTTTTTTGTGCTTAGCCTGGAATCAAGTGAATTTTGAGTTTCTAATCTGTAAGTTTCATCTTCTGAATTTCAGGAGCTGGAAGTTATAAGATTTTTATTGAGAGCATTGCCGATTTTGTAGGTTGTGAATCACTAAACCAATGATTTAATTCTTGTAATTGAGAATTAATTGTGGCATAAAAAATATTTAATTGTTTAATCTAAATTTTAAAGTAATCTTAGTAATAACTGAAAAAAAAAAAAAATGCTGAAGCAATCTAAGATCCACCTAAAAACTAATAAACACTCGATGTTAGACTTAGCACATGGCCGCATAACTACACTCAAATTTTCCAATTCAATCAATTTTACATGATTTGGAATATCACATGTATTGAAAGGAAGAAAAAGATATTATGACTAAATTTATTTATATATATTCAAGTGAAAAAAATACGGTTCAAATCCAAACCATAAAAAGATTGGATTAGAGTATAGATTTGATAATTCATTTAAGATGACTAGTTTCTGACCTGAACCTAGTTGGATTGAATCCAGACCTAATTGATGCGATCCATTTTTAGGTCTAAGTGTGAGTTGTGAGGCTTGACAAAACCAGCTAGATTGGAGGTGTGGGCTAAGTTTCCATACTTGACACCGGAGGTTTTTTCACTCTAGTATGACTCATTTATTGCTATCTCTATATCGGTCTTCCCTTGGTTCATGTTTCACGCCATGACTAAAAGTTATGGCTGATATTTCATTCAATACGGTAAAAGTTTGTAGTTTACATAGAACATCATGAATATGAATTAGGTTTGTTGTCATTGCCAATAATATCATTGTTGCTCTAAAGCTTCAATATGGGTATGGGATGTGTTTAATTTACAATCATACAAACAAATCAAACACCGCAAAGCCGTACATAAAATAAGCAAAAACCAGCTCCTAATCTCATACGTCAACTCTTGAAAATTTGACTTGAAATTTTAAAATGATAAAAATTAAAAAACCCTTGAAAATTTAAGATATGATAAAATACAATTAGCTTAATTAATTATTATATAAATAAATAATTTAAAATACATAATAAGTAACCCGTCATATCTTAGGGTATTTGCATGAATACGTAAGAATAGAGATGATTATTAGTTGAAGTATCTGTGTTTCTTAGTATTATGTAAACGAGCCAAACTTTTCTGCGTATTGAATGTTCAAGCTCGGCTTGGCTTGATTTAAGCTCGTTAGAAAGTCCAAAAATACGAGCTCAGCTTGGCTTGGCTTGATTCATTAGTCAAGCCAAGTCAAGTTTAATATCAGGCTTAAACTCAAACCAATATCAAGCACTTGAGATCGAGATCCAGTACAAGTACATTATTAAGCTCATACTAATTAAGTATACTAGCCGCAAACCCGTGTGTTGCGCGTGATAATTATTTTTATGGTGATTTTATTAAAAAAAAATTTATAATTTAAACTAATCTAATAATTAGTAATGTATTTCGTAATTATATTTTTATTTATTATAGGAACAATCATAAATGTAATATAAGAACAATCCAAAACACCAAAAAAACGTAAACGAAAAAAATTTAATAAAACTTAACAATGATTAATTGAACCAATATTAGGATAAAATTTTGTATTTGATAATCTATTAAGGTTATTTTCTTTGTAGAAATTATAATTTCGGCCACCCAAAACATATTACCAAAAAAACAATTATTAGCAAAATCTAAGAATTAAATTTTTATACATGTATTGTTATAAAATAATAATAATAAAAATAAAATTGCAAAAGTTAAAATTTGGTAAAGTCTTATAGTTTATCATCTAAATTGAGCACTATAAAAAATCATGCTATGTAACAGAATAAATAACAAATTATCCAGATCATGCTATGTAACAGAATAAATACCAAATTATCCAGATCATGCTATGTAATAGAATAATATTATATTTTTATATGCTATATTTAATTTTTTAGAACGCAATAGGATAACATTTAACAATCAAAGAGATAAAAAATAAAAATAAAAACAACAACAACAATTTAAAAAATAAAACTAAATCACATTAACCCAAAATAGAGTTTTAAAGAATATAAAAAATTATCAACCTAAAGTAGAAATGCAAGAAAAATAAAATAAAAAAATCCACCAAAAAATTTAGAGAGAGAGAGAGAGAGAGAGAGAGAACCTTTTTTTTGTGAGGGAAAACTATGCATAGAATAGAAGAGATAGTGACAAATTTATAGTAAGAGGGTGTGAATAAGAAGAGACAAAAATAAATGAAGATGAAGAGAAAGAGAAAAAATGATATTAATGTAGAGGGTAGTGGGGAGATGAAAAGGTAAGGAAGGGAGAAAGATTGAAGAAGTAGTGGGGAGATGAAATGGTAAGGGAGAGAGAAAGGTTGGAGAAGTGTAAATATTTAAAAAATAAATGTTAAAAACAATTATAGGAAAATTCGAAAGAAAAAAAAAAATACCTTAAAGCTTGAAAGGCTTCAACATTTTTTTTTCCCCTTCTTCCTTTAAGCTGAAAATGCTCACACAAAACCCTAAAACTGATCTTAAAAAGGCTTTGGGTTGGATTTAATAGTGGAACTAAATAAATAAGAGGTGGGCTGGCTTAATTATACAGATTTATTATAGGGTGATAGTGGAAGTAAATAAATAAGTAGTGGGCTGCATTTGTAGGGTTGAAAATTGTAAAAACCATTTTAAAATTGTATGACAAATTATATATTTTTTTTAAATGACGTGGCAGCTGATGTGGCGCAACGTGAGAGTAGCAGTATTAAACGCTACGCTTCAGCTTTTAGTAATATATAGATTATCAAATCTATTTGGTTTGGAAGAGTAGTCCCAACACTCAATTAATTAAAAGCTTAGTAAGAAATGAGCTAATTGTTCAAGCCCATGTCAAACATATTACAAAGCACATAAATGATAAACCAACTTAAGTTTAGTTTATCTTTTATCGAGCCTTATCGTTTCATGAGTTTGTTCTTGAACAATATTTTCTGCTTAGGTTCGGTTTGTTTATTAAACAAGTCTAAGCTTAAGCTTGGCTTGTTTATAAACAAACAAACATGAACGAGTTTTTTTTATCAAGTCAAGTTTGAGCTTTTTATGAATGATTTGGTTCATTTATAGCCCTAAGCATTATTGTTGTACTTAATCTTTACAAAAGACAAGCACATGCCACGTTGCGGGTGACTAATAGATTTAGTAACATAAAATTTTTCATAATTTAAATAAAAAAATTTATGACTTGATTTATTAGGATTCACAAATAAGAAAAATGGTATCAAAATGATTGTTTAATATAATATTGCTCTACTCATGACTTAACACTTTAATTCACATAAAAAAAAAAAAACCTTACATCATTACACCACTTTAACAAGTTACACTTTTTTTTGTTACTTTAGCATTGCTAGGCTATAAATTTTGTCAATTTTTCAAGTAATAAAAATAAAAGCCTAGTGTGTGTGTCTGTTTTTTTTATATAAAAAGACTGGATAATTGTCTCACATTACTTAAAATAATGTGTTGTGTGTAGAATAATTTGCCCTACGCTCTTTTAAAAGTTTTTTTGAGAGAGTTTCAACCTATGACTTCTGCTCTTGATGATAACCTTTTATTATCAGATCAAGACACAAATAAGTTTTTGGTGTAGACGGGGATTGAATCCTAGATCTCTTATACAACCATCAGAGACTTTACCAGTTAAGCTAATTGAAACTCACACACTCCCTTAAGAGTTACTATAACTTTTGAAAAGAGTTTGTAGTGTGCCTTAGTATTAAAACTTATTTCTTTTTCCCTTGTGTATGTGTGTTTCTCAAAAAAAAAAAAGAAAAAAAAGAAAAAAAAAACGAAGCCTATAAGCCGAGTTGGCCTACTAATTATGTTTAGCTCTATACATAATTTGAAGTGGACTCATGAAAGGACAATGTGACTTGACAAATTTTTCTTACAAGTTGCCATTGCGACTGCCGACTAGTAATTCTTAAGAAAATGGAAGATCATAATTTCATTATACTTCGAAAATAACTAAGTACTTTTCCACTACTGACAATAATGTCAAATTAAGTCATGACCGACCTGGATGATCTGTAACCATTTTCCACGACGAAAATAAAGCAAACCTCGGTGTCATATATTGTTGACCTACTCTAGATTGAAAAAATGAAAGGAAGACTTTGGACTTTTTTTTTATGAGAATCAGGAAGACTTGTACTTAAGACTTTGAAAAGTATCAGTAAAAAAAAAAAAGACTTTGAAAAGTAGTTTATTTCTCGTGTCATACTTATAGGCTATTAAACGTGTGTAGTCCATTTATTGGTTGCATTGCAATTTGCCTGAATCCAATATCATATTATTCATGGCTTTTGTTCATCCTCACCCTTTTGTTTTCTTACTAATTCTGCTACCAATCTCTGCTGTTGCTCAAAACGATCCTGGTTATGTTAACGTTGGCAGCTCTCTCACTGCAACTGATGAGAACAGCACTTCATGGCTATCGCCTTCTGGTGATTTTGCCTTCGGATTTAGCCCACTGAACCAAAAGGATCTCTTCCTTCTTTCCATTTGGTTTGCTAAAATACCAGACAAAACCGTAGTTTGGTATGCTAGACTAGATAACCCTGTACCCAGGGGATCAAAAGTGGAGCTAATCACTGATCGTGGGCTAGTTCTTTCTGGCCCTCAAAACGATGAGTTGTGGACAACTAATTCCACTGGCACTCTCTTTGGTTTCATGAACAATACAGGCAACTTTGTGCTTGAAGATAGCAACTTCAATAAGTTATGGGAGAGCTTCAAGAATCCCAGCGACACGATGTTACCTGCACAAATTATGGAAAGGGGAGGGATGCTTTCTTCTCGAAGATCAGAGATCAACTTTTCCAAAGGCAGGTTCCAGCTACAATTGGGTGATGATGGGAATCTTGTTCTCCATACAATCAACTTACCCACTGATAATCCTAATGAAGCTTATTATGAAAGTCACACTACTGCTGGTGATTCTGGTACATCGAGTCCTGGTGAGCAACTGGTCTTCAATGAGTCAGGCTACATGTACCTTCGGAGAGAAAACAACCAAAGAGTTGCTCTGAGACAGGCAAGGGTAGGCTCAACTGCTGATTTCTATTTTAGAGCAACTCTCAACTTTGATGGAGTTTTCACCCAATATTCTCACCCAAGGACTTCCAATGCCAATGGAAGTTGGAATCCGATCTGGTCTGTGCCGGATAATATTTGTGTTGCCAGTTATGCAAAAACAGGTAGTGGCACTTGTGGTTTTAATAGTATATGCACCCTCAAGCCAGATCGAAGGCCGATGTGTACATGCCCCAAGGGATACTCTTTTCTCGATCCAAATGACCCATATGGCACCTGCAAACCAGACTTCATACAAGGCTGTGAAGAAGATGAGCTAAGTCCTGTAAAAGATCTTTATTCTCTTGAAGTGCTAACAAATACAGATTGGCCATTCTCAGACTATGCATACATGAAGCCTTATACTGAAGATCAATGCAAAAAGTCCTGCATGGAAGATTGTATGTGTGCTGTTGCCATTTTCAGATTAGGTGATAGCTGTTGGAAGAAGAAGCTGCCTCTTTCAAATGGGAAAGTCGACAGCAGCCTTAATGGTGGGAAGGCTTTTATCAAAATCAGAAACAATAATTCCATCACACTTCCAGATGATCGATTGCCAAATCCAAAACCAGAAAATAAGAATCAGAATAATTTGATCCTCATGTGGTCAATGCTTCTCGGTGGTTCTGTGTTTGTTAACATTATTTTAATTTTTGCAATTTGTCTGGGTGTTTTCTTCATTTATCATAAGAGGCTCAAAAGACCTGTACTAAATGTTGATGCTGTGGAGATGAATTTGCGATGTTTTACTTACAAAGAACTTGTAGAAGCTACAGATGGGTACAAAGAAGAATTGGGAAGGGGAGCTTTCGGCATTGTTTACAAAGGAGCAATTCAAATGAGATCTAATGTCCTTGTGGCAGTCAAAAAGTTAGATGGTTTGTTTCAAGAAAATAGTGATAAAGAGTTCAAAACTGAAGTGACTGTGATTGGTCAAACACATCACAAGAACCTAGTTCGACTACTTGGGTTTTGTGATGAGGGGTTACACCGATTATTGGTATATCAGTTCTTGAGCAATGGCAATTTGGCAAGTTTTCTTTATAGAGACTCGAAACTTAGTTGGAATCTAAGAGTACAAATTGCAGTTGGGATTGCAAGAGGACTCTTGTACTTACATGAAGAGTGCAGCACCCAGATTATCCATTGTGATATAAAGCCTCAAAACATACTTCTTGATGACTATTACAATGCTCGAATTTCTGACTTTGGATTGGCAAAACGTTTGATGATGAACCAAAGCAAGACTCATACTAACATTAGGGGAACAAAAGGATACGTTGCACCTGAATGGTTTAGAAACATGCCGATCACAACCAAAGTGGATGTTTATAGCTATGGTGTCATGCTACTAGAGATAATTTGCAGTCGAAGAAGCGTAGATTTGGAGACAATTGGGGAACAACAAGCAATTTTGACTGATTGGGCTTATGACTGCTATCAAGAAGGAAGACTAGATTCTCTTGTTGAATATGATGTAGAAGCATTGGATGACAGAAGGAAGCTTGTGAGGTTTGTGATGGTTGCCATTTGGTGTATTCAAGAAGACCCATTTCTTAGACCTACCATGAGGAGGGTGACACAGATGCTTGAGGGTGTTGTTGAAGTACCGGTTCCACCAAGCCCTTATCCTTATAGTAAGACTAGTTAATCAATTATTTATCACTTCGTACAGGAAGATTTTCAATCACTTTGTAAACTTGACTTCTTGTTTGTAGTTATGTTTGTTTTTATAGTAATAATAATTGTTTTCAATATTTGTTACAATCGCTTTGTCCGAATATATTTCAAACAATTTTCTGTGGGCTTGGAAGAAACTTGGTTCAGAGGATTAAAACTGAATGCATTGATGTTAAAAAATACTGTAATTAAAAATAAATTTATCATTCAAAAAAAGAGGAGAAACTCTGGAGATGCAAAAATTTGACACTTGTTGATATGACAGATTATTAGGGGTATATTAGTGGTTGGCTTAGGTAAGAACTAGTAAAAATTTTCCAATTCAACTGGTGTGGAATATATATATTGTATGTAGCATTACTCAAGAAAGAGTGAGACTCGTTGAATTGGCGAGTACAAAATTCTACTTTCACAGTTTTCTATGCCAAAATCTCTTTTTAAGAGTTTTTCAAGAATAATGTTTAATTACAAAATTGGTTGTAATCTAAAACTACAAGCTTACTCAATATCTTTTTAGTAGAGGTGACTTTTGAAAAATTCACCATTGGATTATATTTTCTTCTTATATCCCCTATGCTTATAAAATTTTTAGAAAATTAAAGATCAATAACTATGTCATCAATAAATTGTTTAAATTGCAAGTTTTTGTAGTTTAAAATTATTTATAAAATATAACCTATTGGCACAAAATTTGACAAATTTATTAAGAATGTAAAGAACATGCAATTATACAGTTAGATTTTCGAAATATATAGTAATGTTAATGATATTGAGTAAGATTGTAAGCTTAGATTACGACCAACTTTTTTTCAAAGTAACTCTATTGTCAAATGAGAGCATGAAAAATGTCTCATTTGTGTGATTCCATATGGTTCAAACTTTTAACTAACAAACCGCATCATTCATTATAGAATGATATCCTAATGGCTAGGACCAATCACACATTTTAATACACACTTTTACACACAATTGAAATGACAACTAAAATAGCTAGTGATTTCAAGTTAGGATTTTAAAAGTTGGAAATCGTGAGATTTTAAGGCTGTGTTTGGTTCATGTAAAATATTTTCCAGAAAATATTTATTTTCTGGAAATGCTATTTTCGGGAAAGGAAAATATTTTCAAGTGTTTGGTTGCATTTCAAAAAATATTTTGGAAAATATTTTGTAGTGTTTGGTTGTGTTCTGAAAATTCTAGAGAAAACACATTTTCTACTTGTTGCTCACATTTTTTCACATTTTCTCTGCTTCCAAACAAATATATAATATATAATATCATATTTCTCTAGATAAACACTAAAGCAACAAAACCCAACAAAAAAAATTCATCAAATCCGGTCAAATTGAGAGAAGAAGGAAGAGAGAGAGTGGCGACTGGGTTCGATCTAGAGGCGGCGGAGGCAAGAATCGCGCGGTGGAGTGGTGGGTTCGCCGGAGTGGGTTTGAGGAATGGGTTTTCTGGGTTTGGGCATTGCTCGACGAAGATGGAGGGGACTTTTGATGAGGGTGGGTTTGAACAGATGGGTTTACGCAAGCAACAAAAAGGAGACATGCAGTGGAATCGGTGCGATCTCGGCGGTACTGGTGCGATCTCGGAGGAACCGGTGCGATCGGCGCAGTGCGATCTGGTGCGATCTCGGCGGCACTGGTGCGATTTCGGCGAAACCGGTGCTCGGTCTGTGGAGGCTCACCATTTGGCGTGTCTTGTGGATCAGAGCTCGGTCCTTTTTGAACTTGGAGTGTGTCTGTGAGGGTGTTTGTGAGGAGTGTGTTTGTGAGGAGCTTCAAGAGAGTGAGGAGCTTGGTCCGGAATTGCTTTGAAGTGAAAATAGGAACTGAAAATAATTTTCGTGGTCAAAGCTTATGTTTTACGATCAAATGAAAATAATTTTCGGAAAACTCTATTTTCAAAGCCAACCAAACAGCTTATTTTACGAAAAATGATTTCCTGAATCCATTTGAAGCCAAAACAAACGGACCCTAAAAGTTGGAAATCTTGATTTTAGTTGCTTTTTTAGTTGTGTAAAAGTGTGTGCATTGAGGTGTACAACAATATTTATCCTTTTAAGTTTGTCTTAACATCAACGCTTCGTTAGTCATGACTTTTTCAAAATGGTTTTTTTCAAGAATTGTTGGGACTTGTTAAAAATTGTTGGGAATTTTTGGAATTTTCACACCTTAATGAATCAAAATTCAAACTCATGGTTTTTATTTTATTTTATTTTAATTTTATTTTTTTATGTTGAATTTGCTAGATTGAGAACTCTAAGGGTATGTTTGTATGTGTTATTTTTTTTCTTCTTCATAAATTTAACATATTTTAACCAAAATTGTAATGGTTTTGTAAAAATCCAATAGATTTTTTGAATTTTGGATTTTATGCATTACCCTCGTTTACTCTCTCCGCATTCATTAATGAACTATGTTATTTCTCCACAAAAAAAAAAAAAAAAAAACCCATTTGTATGTTCCTACTTTTTTTTTTTTTGAGAAAGAAACCTGGAATTCATCTTATTAAGAAAGAAACCTGGATTGACAAAGAATCAAAGATGGCCGATTTGGATGTAACTTTTGTGGCGCCGCAACTATTATACCCGGCAAATAGCGTGGAATGCTAAATTTATGGCCAATGTGAGCTACTTAATAACCTGCTACATGGGAAATCAAGGACAGCCTTAGATTTGGAGAAATCTTAGAGCTTTCTCTAACATTTTCAAATCCATTCTGCAACTAGAAAATCCAGTACCTCTGAAAATTGAACAATTGACTGAAAATGCCAACTTTGAACATCACGGAGGACCATTTGATCAATGACTCACATATCCCGTTTTTTTAAAAGGTGTTCTTTGGTCTCCATTGTTTGAATTTCTGCACTTTCCTAGTCTAGGGTTTTGAAAATTTGGGAATTTCTTAAAATCATGCATTTTTAAGCTTCTGTTTACACTTAAATTAATGGGTCATTTTCCAAGTTTTGTCTAGGTTTTTTCTGTGTTACCCATTCTTGTTTCTGCACACCAAGTGTTTGCTAAAATGACAAATTCTTAATAGGTCCATTTTTTTATGGGTTATTATCTCATACTTTTAGTTTGGATTAAGATGGACTTTGTTTGGGAATCAAACTTCTGAGTTCGATTATCATGCACTCCTCATGTACATCTAGGAATTATAGGACTTCTCTCTCTCTCTCTCTCTCTCATCTTTGGAGTATTCCTTTCCTGCTGATTTTTTAGGATTGAATGTTGGACTAGTGGCCTAAGGGTTCATGACATATCACAACTACTGCATGTTTACTGGTCTGAAGGTGCATTATGGCTCCATGTCGCCTACCCACAACTACTGCCACTCCCAGGTATGATGAGAGTCGATTCCAGGACCTTAATGCATTCATTTGGAAAGTGCAGTAGGTCAGTAACCTTCACTGAGCTTAGCCACACTTGTCTCCTCAAGTCTTTAAGTCCTGTGCTTTGTAGCTAGCATAACCCTCTAACATGGAATTGTTGACCTCAAAATTATTTCAGATGCAATATATTGAACCTAATTATCAAAATCTAACATTTTATTTAGGTATCCTTACCCACACTAACCCATAATATATTGACATCAAACCATCTTAGCTGTTTCAGTTTCATTGCAACTTTTATTTTTCCTAGTATTTTTCTTATGGTGTTTGATTAGCAAATAAATTTCCTGTATGCGCAAACACATAAAAGAAATAGAAAGGACACAGTGAAAAGGAAAATCACAACCTCACATGACAAGAAACAGTGAACTCAGAAACTCAAAAACAAACAACAGACCATACTGTTTAGCAAACCTCTGCTTTATAGTTAAAAAAAAAAAATTTGTAGGAATTTTATTTATTAACAAAGATCGTTATAAAACAGACCAAAAAAAAAAAAAAATTAACTACAACCAGAAGATCTGATGGCATATTGCAACAATTAATATAATGTTAACAAACACAGAGCTAGCAAGAAGCACTGACCACATGAGGATCAAATTGTCCTGATTCTTCTTCTTTGGTTCCGGAATTGGCAAACGATGATCCGGAAGTGTGTTGAGTTATTTTTTTCTGATTTTCATATAAGCCTTCTTGCCAACAATGCTGTTGTCCACTCCCCCATGCAAGACTTGCTGCATTGATCTTCAGTATAAGGTTTCAAGATCACGTAGTTTTCTGAGTTTATCCAATATGTATTTGTTAGCACTTCAAAATAATAAAGATCTTTTCTAGGACTTAGCTTGTCTTCTTCACAGCCTTGAATGAAGTCTGGTTTGCAGCTGCAATACGAGTCATTTGGATCGAGCAAGGAGTATCCCTTGGGGCATGTACAGATTGGCCTCTTATCAGATTCAAGGGTGCATATACTATTAAATCCACAAGTGCCACTATCTGTTAATGCAGAACTGGCAACCCAAATATTATTTGGCACAGACCAAATTGGAGTCCAGATTCCATTGGCATTGGAATTCTTTAGGTAAGAATATAGCGTGAAAACTCCATCAAAGTTGAGATAGAAATTAACAGTTGACTCTAGCTTCACCTGCTTTAGAGGAAGTGTTTGGTTGTTATCTCAAAATGTAAAGATAGCCTGAATGGCTAAAGACCAGTTGTTTTCCAAGATTTGATGTTACAGAATCACTTGTACCACTTGTATAATAAGCTTCACAAGGATTATCCATGGGCAAGTTTATGGTATTGAGCACAAGATTTCCATCACAAATCAACCGTAGCTGGAACCTTCTTTGGATAAGTGTGTCTCTGATTGTCAAGAAGAAAGAACCCCTCCAGTATCCATATTTTGTGAAGGCAACAACGTAGCTGTGGGATGGTTGAAGCTCTCCCATAGCTTATTAAAGTTGCTATCTTGAAGCACAAAGTTGCCTGTGTTGCTCATAACACATTGGCTACAGTACCAATAATGCTATTAGATCTCCATAACCCATCGACTTAAGGACCAGTAAGTACTAGATCATGGTCAGCAGTTAGCTCCACTTTTGATCCCCTAGGTGCAGGGTTATTTAGTCTACTATGGTTTTATCTGGAACTTTGGCCAATTAAATGGAAAGCAAGAAGAGATATGTCGGGTTGAGTTGGTTAAATCCAAAGGCAAAATCACCTGAAGGTGATAGCCATGGAGTGCTGTTGTCAGTGGCTGTGAGACAGTTTCCAATGGTAACATTACCATTATTTTGAGCAAAAGAGAGAATTGGTAACAGAATTAGTTAGAAAAGAAGGTGAGGCAGAACAAAATCCATGATTGCCAGGGTGAAATTGTTCAATCAACAAGAATACATGGACCTGACTGGTTTAATTTAATAGCCTATGACGACAAGAGGAATTGCTGTTCTAAAAAGTCAGGCAAAAGGAAAAGGAAAATGCTCTATTAAAAATTTTGCTAAAAAATTGTAATGAGGGTAATGGGTGGATTTAAACAACCTGATGTTGCAAAGCATTTTTTTTTTTTTTTTTTTGAGAATCAGCATTTTTCATAAACGAATGCTTCAATTGTTTTTTATTTCTTTTTTTTAGTGGCACAATGTTTTATAAGTTTTATACTTTTATGTAGTTATTCAATTTTTGTGAAAAATATTGTGAAAATTGTTGTGCTGGTAGGTTATCCATCCCTAACATACTACAATGACGAGGTTTTGTACACATACCAAAACAAACCAATAAACACCCATCTCCATGTGGCCAATCCTAAGGATCCAGGAAGCTGACCCCAGTTGAATTGGGATTAGGGCTTAGTTGAGTTAGGTTGTGTTTACATTAGATTCTCAACCCTAGTATTCTCATTGATCAGCCCAATATACTCATTTCAGTGTTTCTATTCTAGGCTTTCCGTTCTAAATTCACTCTAGTATATATAACTTGGTATAACACATCGCGTTGCTAATATATATTTAACAGAGTTACCAAGTGTAGCGTCCAACAAGATGGAGCACAACCGAGTAGGTTAATTGCATAAATCATTTGTATTGGCATTCCTTGTTTTATCAAATCAACTTTCAATAATATGAGCTTGGGCCTGTTTTTAATTTTTTGTGGTTTACAACTTTACATAGCTAATGCTGCTTTGGTGGAACCAGTTGCTCTGTCTACCTGCTCAACGCAAACACTTGAAGCTTCTTTATCTCCAGTAACAGTTCTGCTCAATGGAACCCTTTTTTTTCTTCCTAGGAATTTGTCTGAAGTAAGAAGTGCTTGTGAGTTCCTAGGAGTACCAACTGTTAGTGCTCGATTTGGAACTACACCGTTCTTCTGGAATTGGGCAATGGAAGCAATGACAAGTCTTCTTCCTGTGGTGTGCTCTTACATTACTAGGAGTTTCTTTTCACTCTCTACACAAGTGAAATTGGCGATGCTAATCTAGGATTCTTCATTTATTATTTATATCATGGTTGTAAAATCATAATAACATCAACCTCTTTTAGCCATCACTGTCAGTAGCATGGTCCTCAGAGTGTATAATCTATATATTACTAAAAGCTGAAGCGTAGCGTTTAATACTGCTGCTCTCACGTTGTACCACATCAACTGCCACGTTATTCTTTAAAATATATATATATATATATATATATAATTTGTCCAACAATTCTAAAATGGTTTTTATAATTTTCATCTCTATAAATGCAGCCCACATCTTATTTATTTACTTCCACTATCACTCTATAATAAATCCAGCCCACTACTTATTTATTTACTTCCACTATCACCCTATAATAAATCTATATAATTAATCCAGTCCACCTCTTATTTATTTAGTTCCACTATCAAGCTCAACTCAAAACCTTTTGAGCTCAACTTTAGGGTTTTGTTTGAGCCTTTTTAGCTGGAAAAAAAAAAAAAAAAAACCTTGAAGCCTTTCAAGCTTTAGGGTTTTTTTTTTTTTTCCTATAATTATTTTTAACTTTTTTTTTTTAATATTTACACTTTTCCAACCTTTCTCTCTCCCATACCATTTCATCTCCCCATGATTTGGAAAATTTGGTATTTATTCTGTTACATATCATATTTTTTATAGTGCTCAATTTAGATGTTAAACTATGAGACTTTTCTAATTTTTTATTATTTTCTAATCCTTTGTGGTGGACAAAGTACTCTTAATAGTTGTATTAAAAATACTCTATAATGCCATTCATTTAAAGAAAAACAAATGTTAGCCAAACGAAAATAATTGGATAGGTGACAAATTTTAACTTTTGCAATTTTATTTTAATTATTATTATTTTATAACAATGCATTTATAGAAATTTAATTCTTAGATTTTGCTAATAATTGTTTATTTGATAATATGTTTTGGGTGGCCGAAATTATAATTTCTACAAAGAAAATAACCTTAATAGATTATCAAAAACAAAATTTTATCATAATATTGGTTCAATTAATCATTGTTAAGTTTTATTAATTTTTTTTAGTTTACGTTTTTTTGGTGTTTTGGATTGTTCCTATATTACATTTATGATTGTTCCTATAATAAATAAAAATATAATTACAAAATACATTACTCATTATTAGATTAGTTTAAATTGTAAAAAAAAATTTAATAAAACCACCATAAAAATAATTATCATGCACAACGCGCAGGTTCATGGCTAGTAATTATATAAAAAGATAATGTAGGTTCTATTAATTAACTATGAAGTTCTATGAGAAGTAATTTGTTGTAAATGATAAAAACATTTTTTGTATTATAATTTGTACTGTGCTATAAAATTTGCTTAAAATGAATCACACAAAGGACCTGGACGAGGTTCTAAGCATTAAGAGGCATATGTCACACTCATTTGATTGACCACCAATCATGGTGACTACATTGCTTTTGGCTCCATTTAATTAGCCAATGTAATTTGAGTGTCGCAGGAGTTTTTGAGAGACAGGAGCAAAGTTCAAGAGTTAGTTCAACTATTTGATCGGTTGATAAATGATAAGGTTGCTGGAGAGCGGGTTTCAATGAGGGTGAGATACTAAAATGAATTACAAAATCATACTAGCTGATACTCTAAAATTACTTTACACTTTAAAATTCTTTTATAATTTCAAAAGAAGGCGGTGGAAATCTCTTCAATTTATTATAATATATTTAACCATTTAACCTGTTCATCATTACTTATAATTTTCCCCATTTTTTGCTTGTTTCATTTTGCCGGGGTCTGATAACAGGTTGATTTGGAATGTTCTGATGGGCGCAATACAGTTGGTATATTCAGTCATAGGAGACTCTCTGTGTAAGATTTAGCTTTCCAGGGATTTTATTGTGCTCAATGGAAACCCTGCCTAATTTTGCTATTTAGATTAACTTTCAAACTCTATATTTCCATTGCTTTATAGAAGCTGTTAGTTTTGTAAACAAATTTGAAGTAATGTATACTGGAGTCTTTGTAAGTTAGATATCATAACTCTAGAGTTCATGTCGTTCAGATCTGTGGGAGCTGCTACATCTGCATTTGCTATAGCTGTTCTTGAGGGAAGTACACAGCCTGGAGTTTGGTTTCCTGAAGAGGTTTGTACAATAAATCAATTAGATATCAAAAAGCTACATTTATATTTTTTAAACCTTGTATGCAATTCTCTTACAGCCAGAGGGAATCGCAATTGAGGCAAGGGAAGTTCTTCTCAAACGTGCTGCACAAGGAACAATCAATTTTGTAATGAACACGTAAAACGAATTCTGATCCAGAAATTTAACTTTTCAACTTATTTATCTTTTTTCTACAATTCATGATAGTTTTGACTAATTTGTCTTTTTATTTTTATCTTCTCTCTCTAAAGGCCATCATGGATGGTTGAGACAGAGCTACTGCAGGTAAAGGAATAGGGGTTGGTGGTGCTTCCATTTTTTTTTTTTTTTTGAGCCTGGAATCAAGTGAATTTTGAGTTTCTAATCTGTAAGTTTCATCTTCTGAATTTCAGGTGTTGGAAGTTAACAGATTTTTATTGAGAGCATTGCCGATTTTCTAGGCTGTGAATCACTAAACCAATGTTTTAATTTTTTTTTTTTTTTTTGAGAAGCAACCAATGTTTTAATTCTTGTAATTGAGAATTAATTGTAGCATAAAAAATATTTAATTGTTTAAGCTAAATTTTAAAGCATTCTTAGTAACTAGTAAGTTGCCCATGCGGTGTGTGGATAATTTTGTAATATTTTATGTAAAACAGTTTTGAATAATGTTGTACATAAATTATAAAGAAAAAGTAAACTAAATTAGAGTAAAGAAACATATATATTTTGAGATATTAAAAGTTGGTTTAATAGCTTCGCTGCATATTTGTAGCATTCTTAAGGTAAGATTATTATTTTTTTAAATCATGAAACCAAAAATAAATGTAAAAAAGTAACGCGACCATGAAAATCAACTAATTTGTGTTGTGTTCACATATTTCATACTATGAAATAAAAGTATACTAAACTCTCTGACTGTCTTCCACTCATCGATAGTGCGACATTAAGACATGGTGTGGGCAAGTGTATATGCATGTCTTATAGATGATTTAAAATTAAACCATGGTAGAATATGACTTTACATTGCTCACCAAATATTCTCTCTACTTATATACCCAAAACAAAAACTAACTAACCAAATTACCTAAACCTAAATCATATTTAAGCCCTTAATTTGAAAAGAAAAAAAGATTACCACTCAGATTCCTCATTCTCTCTCTTTCAAATGTTTTATTAGTCTTGGATCTTTTATTTTGGTAATATATAGTGAAATAGTGCCTTTTATTTAACAATCCACAACATTTTTGTGTCTCTCTATTTCTCTCTAGAGTTTTATCTTGTTAGTTATTACTATTAGTCCTTACTTTAAAAAAAAAAAAAAAAAAAAAAACTAAAATAGTGGATACGCTAAAAGACATGAAGAATAGTGAAAGGTGTGGTGTAAGCTTAGGCAATTAATGAGATATTAATGAAATAACAATAAAATAAGATAATATGAACTTTTGGGTAACAATTAAAAAAAAAAGCTTAATGAAAGAAGTAAAAAAAGGCTAAATGCAAAATTAGAGTGCTACTTGGCAGGACCTTATGCACTCTCATATGAGGTCTTTGAAAGAGAGACATTTTGTAACAGCTTTTGTAGGGGCTCGTTTTGTCGTAGATCCCCCAACAATACATTTCTTTAGAGAGTGGGACGAAGGGTTTGGCGCTAACAGGCTTGCCACCGGTTCTCCGGAAGCGTTCTTCCTTCGAGGGGACCTAGCCCTGTTCTTCTTGGCTTGGGGTTGCTCCTCGGACGGCCGAGGAGCCCCTCATTCTGAAGGGCACCTTGCATTATATATCTCCTTCGGTCGATCCTAGCCTTCCAACTGTCGATCATCCAGACCACTGCTTAAGGACCTGTCCCATCAGCCACGTTCCCCACCTTACTGTGGGTTGCAGCACCCAAGGTTGTGCTGTTCAGGAGTCCTCTCAGCATTAATATTGCCAGGGGAGTTAGGTAGATGCATTAAGTGTGGATGTGACCACCTATACTGGGTCTGTCCCCTACCTGGAACTAGGATAGGTATGCCGAGGAAGGGGGCGTCCTCGGCGTGGGCCCAGAGGGCTAGAAGCCCCTAGACAACTGCCTGGGACAACCATCACCCCTCGGCATGGGCCTTGGGCCAGCCTAAAGGTGGGCCGAGACTTCCAGGCCCACGGGCCCCACAATAGCCCCTCAAAATCCTGCTGCACGTTCCCTTGAACGGGGAGGAGGGTTTTGATATCCACGGCCCTCATACCCCAGAAGGCCTTCCGCTGGTTGGTTCTTCCCCAAATAGTCAGCTCGGCGCTTCAATCCTTCGGTAAGTAGTTAGTCTCCTATAGAAGATTCTGTTGCTGCCTTCAAGATATAGTGGCTAGCTCCCCGTAGGCTTGGGTCCGAGGACCATGCAAGGCCTAGGTACAGTTGCTGCCTTCAAGATAGTGGCTAGCTCCCCGTAGGCTTGGGTCCGAGGACCATGCAAGGCCTAGGTACAGTTGCTGCCTTCAAGATAGTGGCTAGCTCCCCGTAGGCTTGGGTCCGAGGACCATGCAAGGCCTAGGTACAGTTGCTGCCTTCAAGATATAGTGGCTAGCTCCCCGTAGGCTTGGGTCCGAGGACCATGCAAGACCTAGGTACAGTTGCTGCCTTCAAGATATAGTGGCTAGCTCCCCGTAGGCTTGGGTCCGAGGACCATGCAAGACCTAGGTACAGTTGCTGCCTTCAAGATATAGTGGCTAGCTCCCCGTAGGCTTGGGTCCGAGGACCATGCAAGACCTAGGTACAGTTGCTGCCTTCAAGATATAGTGGCTAGCTCCCCGTAGGCTTGGGTCCGAGGACCATGCAAGACCTAGGTACAGTTGCTGCCTTCAAGATATAGTGGCTAGCTCCCCGTAGGCTTGGGTCCGAGGACCATGCAAGACCTAGGTACAGTTGCTGCCTTCAAGAGAGGTGGTCAGCTAAGCAGCTAGTTTCCCCATAGGTTTGAGTCTTTGGACCATGCAATACCTTGGTTCTGTCTAGTGCTTAGCCCTTCTGAAGCAGTTAGTTTCCCCATAGGACTGAGTCCGAGGACCATGCAGTTCCTTGGTTCTGTCTAACGCTCTTTAGTAGGAGCTCGTCCTCGGATCCGAGAGTTTTGCTTTTGGTGTAACGGTGTCCTCGGGTCGTTTGCTGGGAACTATTTTTCCTCAGGTCGGATTGTGACCTCACACGTGACGTTGACCTCGCCTCCAGTTCGTGTTCCCCATCTTTTAGTTTTCGAGGCGTCGCTTGGCCTTTCGTGCCCCGCGCTTGACGTTTCGGTGAACGAGACGCGTTTTCATTAATGCCCTCGTGAATTAACACGAATCCGGCGGTTGGCAATCCCCTTGGAATGGGGTGAGAATTAATTCCGTTTGACAATCCTCCCTTCGAATTCTGCGCGGCTCAACTCCCACCAGTTTTCGCCTTCTATATAAGGCGTTCTGGGGGGAATGTTTCTCCTCATTCCATGGACCTTCCACCACAACCAGAAATACGTCCTTCCGCCTCTCTGAGCCCCTTTAACACCACCGCCAGGATTGTGACCAAAGTTGGGAGATATGGGATCGAGGGCCGCTGTGGCCGCAGCCCCCACTGGGCTTCCGGCGCGGCAGAGTCCGGGCGTAACACTGGCAGTGCCGTATGCGGTGGCCAGGTGGGACGTTGTTGAAGTACCTAACGTCTCTCCCCGGGGCGCACCTCCGGTGGAGGAGACACGCGAACTCATGTCATGGCTGGCGCCTGAGTGTTGCCGTCTCCAACGGCCAGCGCTCGGGAGGATTGGAGAGCATCAAGGAAACATCACGGGGGAGGACATTCCGGTGCCCCTGCATCTGCTCCTCGCTTTGTTCAAGCTTCCGCCTTGAAGCGAGCCAGCCTCAGCCCCCTTCCCCGCTTTTATTGTCAAGTTCTCCCATTCTCTTGATGCCAATAAAAGCACGGGTTGACACTTCCCCCTCCCTCTAGCTAGTTGTAGAATCGGACCGCCTGAGCCTCCGATTGTAGGATTAGTTTGTAATAAAGCTTGTAAAACAAGCCTGCCTGAGCCTCTGATTGTATCTTGTAATCTTCTTTTCATGAAATAATAAAAACTTCTCTTTTTATTTGCTGTTGAGTCTTCTTTTTACTGCGATTCTTCTTCTCTTTTTTTTTTTTCCTTTTTTTTTTTGCGAAGTGACCGCTTAGAACGATCGCCGGTTTCGCCGGCCAGCGCACCAACCCTTCCCACAGACGGCGCCAATTGTAGGGGCTCGTTTTGTCGTAGATCCCCCAACAATACATTTCTTTAGAGAGTGGGACGAAGGGTTTGGCGCTAACAGGCTTGCCACCGGTTCTCCGGAAGCGTTCTTCCTTCGAGGGGACCTAGCCCTGTTCTTCTTGGCTTGGGGTTGCTCCTCGGACGGCCGAGGAGCCCCTCATTCTGAAGGGCACCTTGCATTATATATCTCCTTCGGTCGATCCTAGCCTTCCAACTGTCGATCATCCAGACCACTGCTTAAGGACCTGTCCCATCAGCCACGTTCCCCACCTTACTGTGGGTTGCAGCACCCAAAGGTTGTGCTGTTCAGGAGTCCTCTCAGCATTAATGTTGCCAGGGGAGTTAGGTAGGTGCATTAAGTGTGGATGTGACCACCTATACTGGGTCTGTCCCCTACCTGGAACTAGGATAGGTATGCCGAGGAAGGGGGCGTCCTCGGCGTGGGCCCAGAGGGCTAGAAGCCCCTAGACAACTGCCTGGGACAACCATCACCCCTCGGCATGGGCCTTGGGCCAGCCTAAAGGTGGGCCGAGACTTCCAGGCCCACGGGCCCCACAACTTTTATTTTACAATATTCCTCCAATTTTTTTTTTTTTACTCATTCCTTGAACTAAATAATTATAATGGTTATGTGTATGCAATTTATAATTGTTGTTCCATTGTATATTTAAAGCCTTCTCAAGGTAAGATTTTTTTAAAAAAAAAAAAAAAAAAAAATTTAAATCATGAAACCAAAAATAAATGCAAAAGAGTAACAGGACTATGAAAATCAAATAATTTGTGTTGTGTTCACATATTAAATACTATGAAATAAAAGTATGTCCAACTCTCTCACTGTCTTTCACTCATTGATGGTGCGACATTAAAACATGGTGTGAGCAAGTGTGTATGCACATATCTTATAGATGATTTAAAATCATGGTAAAATATGGCTTTACGTTGCGTACCAAATATTCTCTCTACTTATATACCCAAAACAAAAATTATCTAACCAAATTACCCAAACCTAAATCATATTTAATCCCCTAATTTAAAAAAAAAAAAAAAAAAAAAAATCGTAGGGGTTTTGGCGTCTTGATGGTGGTGGGAGGCCAATATGACGGAGGTTGCGGCCCCTCAGATATCTCTTTCTCTCTCTTTCAAATGTTTTGTCAGTCTCAGGTCTTTTATAGTGAAACAATGCGTTTTGATTTTGTAGTGAAATAATGAGTTTTATCTAACAATCCACAACACATGTTTTAATATGTGTTGTGTTCACATATTAAAACCCAAGTTTCACACCCTCCAAGCCCAACATGCCACATCATCTTATTACGTATTAAAGAATAAGAACAACCATACTCAATCTATTATAATACTCATTTGAAAATTCAACCAAATAGGGAATTTATTAAGATGTTATTAATTGTGGTATGATGTACTGAGTTTTAAGTAAAAAGTTGATATGACATTTCTTATTGGATGGTGTAAAACATGAATTTTACACCCCATTCTTACCAAATTCAAACTTTTTTTTTATTAATATCTGTAAGTTGAAATTAATCAACCATTTTGTTGGCTTTATTCCGTGCCAATTTGCTTATAATTTAGCATTTAGAAATCTTGTATTTATGTGGGAATCATGTAAGGGTAGTGTGTGAAAGAGTGTGAAGAAAAAGCTCAAGAGTGTGCAACTCAGCAGGGCCTCGCGACTGGCTCGCGCTGGCAAGTTGCCAAAGGAGGCACACGTGTGAAGCATGTAGAGGAGCTGAAGAGTCACGCCAGCTGGAGCACTACAAGACAAAACTTCTAGTTTGGCCATTCTGTTAGCTCGCGACTCAGTCAAGTCGCGAGGCCAAGTCGCCAGTCTACTCTGTTTGGAAAAAAAACTGACTCTTCGCATTCCATACACACCCTACTATATATAGACCCTTATACTCACGTATTGTAGAAAGCTTCCAGAGAGAATTTTGAAAGAGAAACCCTAGAGAAAAACAAGATTGACTTATCCACAATCTTCATCCTTATTTCTCCAAATTCCTCTACTCTCACCCTCTCCATTGATACATCCTTGAGAGGTACATTACCCAAATTCTTATTTCACCATACCCATATCTGTGAGAAAGTTATTAGGAGCTTGGGAAGCATTTAGGAAGGAGCCAATTGATATTGGTTGATGCTATGAGCTATAGCAAAATCTGGTAAGCTAGAGAAGACAAAGGTTCGACGTAATCTCGTTGGAGCAAGAAGCTTGGAGGGCTTAGGTACACTGGGTAGATTAGGCTTGAAGGGTCTTCTGCTGTTCATGTATCCCAATTTGATTCTTTAGTGGATTATTGACCGCTTGGAGGGCGGCAGAGAGGTTTTACGCCGAGGACTTCGGTTTCCTCTTCGATAACACATCACTGTGTTGTCTTTGTATTTGCATTTCTCTTCCCTTAATCTTTGCCATTTAATTTTTTCTGTGCATGTGATTTTATTTGGTATAGATTATGTTATCAATTCTGCTTTAGCTTATTTACATTTTCCGCACGTACACCGTTTGTCAATAAGCTTGAATTGGTAATTTGTAATTTGGGGTCCTAAACGTTTATAGGTGTTTTACACACATTTTGAACATTCAATATCCTCAAAACACCTTTTTTTTTTAGTTGAATTTGGAAACTAATATCTTGTTTGGTTGTAAGGGAGATGAAAAGGAAAGAAGGGAGAAAAAAGTAAAGGAAGGGAAAGGGATGAAGAGAGAGTTGTACATAGAAAGATTGCATTAAACAATTTCTTTAAAAGAAATGCCTTCTTTGAAAAAATAATGGGACCATCTGAAGGATTGTGCTAAGAAAATTTCTAGAACACAAAATTTTCTCAAAATTATGGGTTGTGAGAAAAGTATGAAATATTGGCGAATTGGTCAAATTGTGTACCTTGGGACCATCACAGCACATATTAATATAGAAAAACTTAATGGAAGAGGTAAAAAAAAGGCTAAATGTAAAATTAGAGCGCCACTTGGCAAGACCTCATACACTCCCCGTATAAGGTCTCTGCTTTTATATATATATTGATAACTGAAAAAAAAAATGCCGAAGCAATCTAACATATATCCACCTGAAACTAATAAACACTAGATATTAGACTTAGCACATGGCTGCATAACTACACTAAAATAATCCAATCCAATCAAATTCACATGATTTGGAATATCACATGTATTGAAAGGAAGAAAAAGATAATATGACTAAATTTATTTTTTATTTTATATATATATATATATATATATATATATATTCAAGTGAAAAAAAATATGGTGTTAGGGACATATTTTTATATAGTTGGCTAATCCTTTGACAAAACGCACTTTACTTGTAATTTGGTAGATCTAGGATATGTTTAATACTTCAAGAAACATGTTATTCAAGTCTGATATTAAAGCCATGAAGATTGGACCAATAAACAAGTGAAGAAAAGCTGTTCATTAAAACTGGACAGATAGCTCGACACCTCTCGACAGCTAGGCTATCTATCGAGCTCTTCAGTTGATTGTTATCACAATCTCGACACCTCTCGATAGCTAGGTGGATTGATCGAGAAATCTCATGTCTCCTTGACAGCTCCTCGATAGCTTCTTGATAGCTGTATCTGTCGAAGTGTAAATCTCGACACCTTCTTGACATCTCTCGATCGATCGAGGTTACGAGAATTCAGATTTTTAGATATGATTTTCGGCCCATGATAACATGTATGTGTAGGATTTCTTTTCTCACAACCCTAGACCTATATAAGATTTATTTTAGAGGCCGTCACATAAGAGAATACAAGGAGAACATATGAAAAAGGTGACTGATGCCTTATTCTCTCTAAAAGAAGTTACTGCGTCTTTGTGCCTTAAGGTTTTGTAACCAAGTGCTTCTTGATCTTCATTGTTGATGAAGTGAAGAACTTTGCAGCCAACATCTTCTTCAAGTAGGTGTGTTAGTCACGTACTGGAAGCCTGCATCTTTGGTTAGTTATGTACTAAGATTCGTGCATCAAAAATGGTGACGTTCATATATTGAAGAGTTTAGAGGTTCTGAAGCGGTAAAAGGTTTCTGCTATAAGTTCATCGACGGGGATTGTAGAGTCTAGGGACAAATGTCTTGTATTAGATCTGAAACTTCTCTTTACTATAGTGAATTGCTTTTCGGGAAGGTTTCCCCCTCAGGTTTTTTACTGTGAAACTAGTTTGTTTCATTGGTTTTTCTGGGTCATCATATCTTGTCTTATTTATTTTTTCGCTGCATGATTTTGACATGATATTGATGTTTGTTTGTTTTAACAAGTTTTATTCATAATAAATCTAATTAACAACTTGGGTCTAAAACTTGTTAATTCTATCAACCGGGGTCTAAATTTCCTAACAAGTGGTATCAGAGCGGGTTCACTTTGATTGGATTAATTTCCTGAATGTGATCCTTGACCCCCGTTGTCATGGATCGTGGACAATCTCTTTTGATTCCTCATTTATTTGATGAAACTAATTATGCATACTGGAAAGTTCGTATGAAAGTTTTTTTGCAGGCTCTAGGTGAACAGGTATGGCAAGCTGTTGAAGTTGGCTGGATTAAACCAAAGGAAGCGCCTGTGGATTGGGATGATGCAACAATCATAGCGGCAAATTTCAACAGTAGGGCCTTGAATGCTTTGTTTTGTGGGGTGACCAATGAGGAATTCAAGAAAATATCATCCACAGAAGTTGCCAAGGAAGCATGGACCATTCTTGAGACCACCTATGATGGTACCAAGGCGGTAAAGACTGTGAAACTTCAAAGACTCACTAGTAGTTTTAAAGAAATAAGGATGGAGGAGGATGAGACCTTTGATGAGTTCTATGCTAAACTCAAGGATATTGTGAATTCTACTTTCAACCTTTGAGAATTTATAGCAGAATCCAAAATTGTTAGGAAAATTCTTTTGACTGAGCTTGTAGGGAACCTTCAAACCTATGAGATTAGATTAGGTTTAATGGAAAAAAGTGGAAAGAATGGAAACTTGGCTCTTACGGGTATTGAGGAAGAGATTGAGGACTCTGAAGATGAAGATGATGATGAGGATAAGGATCTAACCTTCATAACTGATGAGATTATCAAGCTTCTTCAATTTAGGAAAAATGATAAGGGCAAACCTTATAGGAAATCTAAATTCTCTAGGAAGAGCAAGAATGAGAAACCCCTCATCCAATGCCATGAGTGCAAATGTCTTGGTCATATGAGAATAGAGTGCCTAAACTACCTTATGAAGGAAAAACCAAGGAGTCAAAAGATAAAAGGTTGATTGCTACTTGGAATGATACTAAGAATGACTTTTCTGATAAGTATGTGGGTGAATGTAGTCACGTTATGGCCTTTGCTGCCTCAACCGATAAGGTGATTGTGAAGAGTGCTAGTGACAGTGAGGATTCTACTGATGATGAAGTACCCAAGAAGATGACCCTTCCAGAAACCTATGATAAGCTATGCACTGAACTTATAAAATCTGAAAAGACTTCTCATCTTTGTAAAAAAGAGCTTAATGCGGTAAAAACTGAAAAAGCAGATCTGTTAGTCAAACTAGATAAGACTACAAGGTTAGTTGAGACTCTTGTTGTGGAGAACACCTCATTAGAAGAGAAGGTCAAGAATCTTGAGGATGAGCTTAGTCAAGCTAGAAATCAAATACAGAGGATGTCTAGTGCAAAGCTTGATGAGGTATTGAATGCTCAAAAGCCTAGTTTTGATAAAACTGGCTTAGGATATGCTGTTTCCTCTGGCCCCTCCTCTTCCATAGCTTTTGGATCAAAGACTATGTTTGTGCCTCAATCTAAGAAAGGTGATAAAAGTGTGAAATCCAAAACTGTTTTCGCTAATTCTAAATCCTTTGTTAGACCTCATGTTTGTCACCATTGTGGTGTTTCTGGATACATTCGACCTAATTGCTTTAAGTTGTATCCTCATAAGCAATTGTCCAAACGGTCATAGGTTTCCTCTCAAGGACCTACACCTTTGTTTGGAGAGTTATTAAAAGCTTTGAACTTTTTAACTCAATTTCAAGAGAATTTTAATTCTTCTATGTCCTTTAGTAGACATATTAGGACTCGTGCCTTTTCATCTTCACGGCCAAAGACTCGTGCTGTGTGGGTGAGAAAGGAGCCTAAAATTTAATTGTCTTTTCTGTTTGTCCTCTGCTTTAATTCTTTCTATCTAAAGTAGGACTCTTTTCGCTTGATTTCTTATCTGCTTTTGAATCATGCTTTCATGCATCTGCATCCTTCTATCATGTCTTCATGCATATGCATCTTTCTTTATGCTTTAATGTTGTTTATCTATTTTTGTTTGGTTGTTTAGTTTTTATTTTGTTTTGTTTTGTTTTCAAAATAAAAAATTGAAAAATTAGAAAAATACAAAAACAGTGTGTGTTTATGTACATTGGTACTTGTGTACCTTGGATGACCATTGAAACAAAGTTTTCTAAACTTTGTATCTTTTGTAGCTTAGATGAGCATCTCTATGCACAACTAAGAAAGTGAGCTTTGTGGCTCGTGTTTGTGATGAGTAAGATTAAGTAATCTCTTGTACTTAACACTCATATCATTCTTTTTGATAGAAAAGACTAAAAAATCCTAAGAGAAAGGCATAAATAACCATCTCACCACTGTTGCCCGCCAATCATGACATCTGTATGCTTCGACATAGCAAAAGTGCTATGTCAATGACATTTGTATGCTTTGGCATAGCAAAATTGGAATGTCAAATGCTTAACATAATTGGGTATTTCTTTTCTATCTCTTATATGCCCATGCATGATTTGCACAAACAGAAAAATATGCAAAGAAAAATAAAAGCAAAAAGATAAAAATGCTTTATATATGATTGCAAGCGTGTATTCTTGGAGATGTGGGAGTTATAGGATGTACCTCAAAGGTGATAGTCCCCATTAAACAGTTATGACTGTGTGTGAGTTAAAGCAATTTTCTCATATCTCAAATCGTCATAACATGTATATACTTATGCAATCTTGCGATGTTTTTCACACACAACAAGCAATATTCTTTGCTACTCTTGATACATGTGCAGGTACAATGTGATTTGGTCATCACAAGGTTTACATGTGTTTATGTATGCTCACTAAACTGTCCTAACTTATTTTTGAAATATAAAAATTGGTTAAACCTGTTTAGTGTGTGTGTTAGTGTTTTGGGATCTTTGTGCTTAACATTTTTTTTTTTTTTGTTGAGAGATTTCTTTTTCACATGTTTTGTATCCTTTTATTATCTTGTCATCCATAGCATCTTGTTTTATTATATTCACGCATTTATATGGATTTCTTGTACCCCCTGGATCATCCTTGATCATCTTTATGTTTCTCGGGTGAAGCTTTCTCGCTTCTTGTACCCTTTGTCAATCATGACAAAAAGGGGGAGAAATTAATTGTGGAGACTTTGTGGTTTCTTTTTTTAAGATTCTACATGTTAGGGGGAGAAATACATGCCTCTATAAGGGAGAGATGTGTTTCATCTTGTTAGGGGGAGTGTTTACTTCCTTCTTCTTGTACACCGGTCTTGTGACCATGTTTACATACATTGTGATTATCTTTGATATATATAATGATGTATGTTTTCTTCACCTACCTCTACATGTGTTATTTCTTTTCTTTCTTTATACACATGTTTATTATATCGTGTATGCAATCTATTATTTCTATTTCACACAAAGATGCCTTGATGAGTTTTGTTTAAAGTATTTTAGAAATACAGGTTGTCAAAGTCTACTTGCCATAAACTCTCTTCTTGCAAAGTTTTTCAAGAGTTTGTATTAGGATAGATTTTATTGTATTCAACAAGTGAATATGAGTTGAGTGATTTATAACTTCTCTTATATGTTCATTTGTTTGTTGTGGTTTTGTCATGGATTGTCAAAGGGGGAGATTGTTAGGGACATATTTTTATGTAGTTGGCTAATCTTTTGACAAAATGTACTTTACTTGTAATTTGGTAGATCTAGGATGTGTTTAATACTTCAAGAAACATGTTATTCAAGTCCAGTATTAAAGCCATGAAGATTGAACCAAGAAACAAGTGAAGAAAAGCTGTTCATTAAAGCTGGACAAATAGCTCGACACCTGCGAACAGATAGCTCAACACCTCTCGACAGCTAGGCTATCTATCGAGCTCTTCAGTTGATTGTTATTGCAATCTCAACACCTCTCGATAGCTGGGTGGATCGATCGAGAAATCTCCTGTCTCTTCGACAGCTTCTCGATAGCTGTATCTGTCGAAATTTAAATCTCGACACCTCTCGATCGATCGAGGTTACGGGAATTTAGATTTTCAAATCTGATTTTCGGCCCATGATGACATGCATGTGTAGGGTCTTTTCTCACAACCCTAGACCTATATAAGACTTATTTTAGAGGCTGTCACATAAGAGAATACAAGGAGAACATATGAAAAAGGTGACTGATGCCTTATTCTCTCTAAAAGAAGCTACTGCGTCTTTGCGCCTTAGGGTTTTGCTTCTTTATCTTTATTGTTGATGAAGTGAAGAACTTTGCAACCAACATCTTTTTCAAGTAGGTGTGTTAGTCATGTACTGGGAGCCGTGCATCTTTGGTTAGTCATGTACTGGGATTCGTGCATCAAAAAGGGTGACGTTCATATATTGAAGAGTTCAGAGGTTCTGAAACGGTAGAAGGTTTCTGCTGTAAGTTCATCTACGGGGATTGTAGAGTCTAGGGACAAAGGTTTTGTACAAGACCTGAAGCTTCTCTTTACTATAATGGATTGCTACCAAACTCACACATCAACTCTTGAAATATTGACTTGAAATTTTAAAATGATGTTAAAAATTAAAAAACCCTTGAAATTTTAAGATATGATAAAATACGATTAACTTAATTAATTATTATATAATTAAATAATTTAAAATACATAATAAGTAACTCGTCATATCTTAGGGTATTTGCATGCATACGTAAGAATTGAGATGATTATTAGTTGAAGTATTTGTGTTTCTTTGCATTAAGTAAACGAGCCAAACTTTTTTGAGTATTGAATGTTCAAGCCCGGCTTGATTTAAGCTCATTAGAAAGTCCAAAAACATGAGCTTAGCTTGGCTTGGCTTGATTCATTAGTCAAGCTGAGTCAAGCTTAATATTAGGCTTAAACTCAAACCAATACCAAGCTCTTGAGTATTGTGTGAAGTCATCACTATAGAATAGCCTAAGCCAGTATGTGTTATGTGGAACCAATGATATAAAAGAAAAATAATTTTTCTAAACCATTATATTGAATAAAAAAAAATTAATTATTTTCATTCATTTTCAAGTTATATATTTTTTATAAGTCAAGTCATAGACCTATAAGCCAAATAAATACTTTTAATTTTTATTTAATTGTCCTATATATCGCACGAGCTAGCAACTAGTTCTTAAGAAAAGGAAGGAGCACAATTTCATTTTTCTTCTACAATACCTAAGTATTTTCCTAGCAATAACTTCAAATTAAGTCACGATCGACCTGGATGATCTGTAAGCATTTTCCACGACGAAAACAAAGCAAACCTCGCTGTCATGTATTTTTGAACTACTCTATTGAAAAATCAAAGGAAGACGAATTCATTAGGAAGAGATTTGTACTAAAGACTTTGAAAAGTATCAGTCAAAAAAAATAAAGCATTAGGGTATTTGCATGCATACGTAAGAATTGAGATGATTATTAGTTGAAGTATTTGTGTTTCTTTGCATTAAGTAAATGAGCCAAACTTTTTTGAGTATTGAATGTTCGAGCTCGACTTGGCTTGGCTTGATTTAAGCTCATTAGAAAGTCCAAAAATATGAGCTTAGCTTGGCTTGGCTTGATTCATTAGTCAAGCCGAGTCAAGCTTAATATCAGGCTTAAACTCAAACCAATACCAAGCTCTTGAGTATTATGTGAAGTCATCACCGTAGAATAGCCTAAGCCAGTATGTGTTATGTGGAACCAATGATATAAAAGAAAAATAATTTTTCTAAACCATTATATTGAATAAAAAGATTAATTATTTTCATTCATTTTCAAGTTATACATTTTTTATAAGTCAAGTCATAGACTTATAATTTTTATTTATATTTATATTTAATTATCCTATACATGCACGAGCTAGCAACTAATTCTTGAGAAAAGGAAGGAGCACAATTTCATTTTTCTTCTAGAATACCAAAGTATTTTCCTAGCAATAACTTCAAATTAGTCACGACCGACCTGGATGATCTGTAAGCATTTTCCACGACGAAAACAAAGCAAACCTCGCTGACATGTATTTTTGAACTACTCTATTGAAAAATCAGAGGAAGACGAATTCATCAGGAAGAGATTTGTACTAAAGACTTTGAAAAGTATCAGTCAAAAAAAAAAAAAAAAGACTTTGAAAAGTAGTTTATTTCTCGCGTCATACTCATAGGCTATTAAACGTGTCTAGTCCATTTGTTGGTTGCATTGCAATTTGCATGAATCCAGTATCATATTATTCATGGCGTTTGTTCATCCTTACCCTTTTGTTTTCTTACTAATTCTGCTACCAATCTCTGCTGTTGCTCAAAACGATCCTGGTTATGTTAACGTTGGCAGCTCTCTCACCGCAACTGATGAGAACAGCACTTCATGGCTATCGCCTTCTGGTGATTTTGCCTTCGGATTTAGCCCACTGAACCAAAAGGATCTCTTCCTTCTTTCCATTTGGTTTGCTAAAATACCAAACAAAACCGTAGTTTGGTATGCTAGACTAGATAACCCTGTACCCAGGGGATCAAAAGTGGAGCTAATCACTGATCGTGGGCTAGTTCTTACTGGCCCTCAAAACGATGAGTTGTGGACAACTAATTCCACTGGCACTCTCTTTGGTTTCATGAACAATACAGGCAACTTTGTGCTTGAAGATAGCAACTTCAATAGGTTATGGGAGAGCTTCAAGAATCCCAGGGACACGATGTTACCAGCACAAATTATGGAAAGGGGAGGGGTGCTTTCTTCTCGACAATCAGAGAAAAACTTTTCCAAAGGCAGGTTCCAGCTACAATTGGGTGATAATGGGAATCTTGTTCTCCATACAATCAACTTGCCCACTGACAATCCTAATGAAGCTTATTATGAAAGTCAGACTACTGCTGGTGATAATGGTACATTGAGTCCTGGTAAAGAACTGGTCTTCAATGAGTCAGGCTACATGTACATTCTGAAAGATGATAACCAAAGAGTTGCTCTGAGACCGGCAAGGGTAGAATCAACTGCTGATTTTTATTTTAGAGCAACTCTCAACTTTGATGGAGTTTTCACCCAATATTCTCACCCAAGGACTTCCAATGCCAGTGGAAGTTGGAATCCGATCTGGTCTGTGCCGGATAATATTTGTGTTGCCAGTATTGCAAATACAGGTAGTGGCACTTGTGGTTTTAATAGTATATGCACCCTCAAGCCAGATCGAAGGCCGATGTGTACATGCCCCAAGGGATACTCCTTTCTCGATCCAAATGACCCATATGGCACCTGCAAACCAGACTTCATACAAGGCTGTGAAGAAGATGAGCTAAGTCCTGTAAAAGATCTTTATTCTTTTGAAGTGCTAACAAATACAGATTGGCCACTCTCAGACTATGCATACATGAAGCCTTATTCTGAAGATCAATGCAGAAAGTCCTGCATGGAAGATTGTATGTGTGCTGTTGCCATTTTCAGATTAGGTGATAGCTGTTGGAAGAAGAAGCTGCCTCTCTCAAATGGGAAAGCCGACAGCAGCCTTAATGGTGGGAAGGCTTTTATCAAAATCAGAAACAATAATTCCATCACACTTCCAAATGATCGATTGCCAAATCCAAAACCAGAAAATAAGAATCAGAATAATTTGGTCCTCATGTGGTCAATGCTTCTCGGTGGTTCTGTGTTTGTTAACATAATTTTAATTGTTACAATTTGTTTGGGTTTTTTCTTCATTTATCATAAGAGGCTCAGAAGACCTATACTAAATGTTGATGCTGTGGAGATGAATTTGCAATGTTTTACTTACAAAGAACTTGTAGAAGCTACAGATGGGTTCAAAGAAGAATTGGGAAGGGGAGCTTTCGGCATTGTTTACAAAGGAGCAATTCAAATGAGTTCTAATCTCCTTGTGGCAGTCAAAAAGTTAGATAGTTTGTTTCAAGAAAATAGTGATAAAGAGTTCAAAACTGAAGTGACTGTGATTGGTCAAACACATCACAAGAACCTAGTTCGATTGCTTGGGTTCTGTGATGAGGGGTTACACCGATTATTGGTATATGAGTTCTTGAGCAATGGCACTTTGGCAAGTTTTCTTTATAGAGACTCGAAACCCGGTTGGAATCTAAGAGTGCAAATTGCTGTTGGGATTGCAAGAGGACTCTTGTACTTACATGAGGAGTGCAGCACCCAGATTATCCATTGTGATATAAAGCCTCAAAATATACTTCTTGATGACTATTGCAATGCTCGAATTTCTGACTTTGGATTGGCAAAACGTTTGATAATGAACCAAAGCAAGACTCATACTAACATTAGGGGAACAAAAGGATACGTTGCACCTGAATGGTTTAGAAACATGCCGATCACAACCAAAGTGGATGTTTATAGCTATGGTGTCATGCTACTAGAGATAATTTGCAGTCGAAGAAGCGTAGATTTGGAGACAATTGGGGAACAACAAGCAATTTTGACTGATTGGGCTTATGACTGCTATCAAGAAGGAAGACTAGATTCTCTTGTTGAATATGATGTAGAAGCATTGGATGACAGAAGGAAGCTTGTGAGGTTTGTGATGGTTGCCATTTGGTGTATTCAAGAAGACCCATTTCTTAGACCTACCATGAGGAGGGTGACACAGATGCTTGAGGGTGTTGTTGAAGTACCGGTTCCACCAAGCCCTTATCCTTATAGTAAGACTAGTTAATCAATTATTTATCACTTCGTACAGGAAGATTTTCAATCACTTTGTAAACTTGACTTCTTGTTTGTAGTTATGTTTGTTTTTATAGTAATAATAATTGTTTTCAATAATTGTTACAATCGCTTTGTCCGAATATATTTCAAATGAATTTCTGTGGGCTTGGCAGAAACTTGGTTCAGAGGATTAAAACTCAATGCATTGATGTTAAAAATTACAGTAAAAATAAAAAATTTCATTCAAAAAATGAGAAACTTTAGAGATGCAAAAATTTGACATTTGTTTATATGACAGATTGTTAGGGGTATATTAGTAGCAGGCTTTAGTGAAAACTAGTAAAATTTTTCTAATTCAACTGGTGCGGAATATATATATATATATATATATATATTGTATGTAGCATTACTCAAGAAAGAGTGAGACTCGTTAAATTGGCGAGTACAAAATTATGCTTTAACAGTTTCCCATGCCAAAATCTCTTTTTAAGATTTTTTCAAGAACAATGTTAACTACAAAATTGGTTTAGTCTAAAGTTGCAACCTTACTCAATATCGTTTTTATTATATGTGACATTTGAAAAATTCACAATTGGATTATATTTTCTTCTTATATCCCCTATGCTTATAAAATTTTTAAAAAATTAAAAATTAATAACTATGTCATCAATAAATTTTTTAAATTGCAAGTTTTTGTAGTTTAAAATTGATAGGGATAAATCCTAAATTAGACGGATCCAATTTGCAAAGTTAATAATAAGCGACGGTGATACCAAGAGAGACAGTCTGGGTAACTTAACGAGTCAAAGGACCGGTAGACAGAGTCATGTCTTGCACGGAAGGCAGAGAAACGGACGGACTCCTTAAGGCGGATAGACCTTTTAAGGTGGACGGACTTAATAGAAACGGGTGACAGTCATGTGGCGCCTACTTGGACTAAGTGGTCCCCAAGAATCCTAATATGGAAATACCTTGCATTCTATGCCCAACCATAATCAGGGGAATCCTTACAAGAAAAGGATCCCTCGAAGTACAAGCATTAATGGGGATCTTCCCTATAAGGAAATACCCTCTCCACCAAGAAATTAAGGTCGACTCTACACTACTATAAAAACCCCAAAGCCCTCACAAATCAAGGTACGCATAATGATATCCTAACTTTGGCACTCTAGAGTGATAGAAAATTCTCTTTTCTAAGTTAACTTTCGGAGGGTTTTTGGCCGATGCCACACTGATACTCTCTACAAGGCTTTCTTTCTATTTGTGTTACGTAGGTTACCAAGGGCACGTGAGGACTATTCGGCTCACTAACGATTTTCAGCATCATTAGTTGGCGTCGTCGGTGGGAAGCACGATAGCCATATTGCCACTTCCAGACAAAGAGTTGTATGGTACTCACACGCTCGATGGCAACAACCAACAATCAAGAGAATGAACCACGCGCCGCTATCCTCGAGAGACAGGTGCAGACTTTGGCCACGGTTGTGGAACACCTTACTAAGCAGAACCACGATCTAGAAGAACAGTTGTGCCAAAGGGACGCTGAGCCCTGAAACCAGGAAGAAGAGTAGGAGGGTGACAGTCTTTAGCACACCAACGGTAGGCAGAATAGAGAGGGACCAGAAGGCAGCAACGCCTTGAGCAGACCATCTGTCACAGATACCGCACCGTCACACATGGTCACGAAGATGCAGATGATGAAGGAGAGGATGGACTTCATGATGAACGCCCTCGAGGGACGGGTGTCGAATGACCTCGATGAACTGGTCCACAGGACGAATTCACCTTTCACAACACCTGTCACTTCCTTCCCCCTCATTGCGAAGTTCCGGATGTCATAGATAGAACCCTACGACGGGTCTAAGGATCCCTTGGATCACTTGGAATCATTCAACACCCTCATGCACTTGTAAGGGGTCCCATATGAGATCATATGCCGAGCATTTTCGACTATGCTAAAAGGACCTACAAGGGTATGGTTTAGTAGATTGATGCCTAACTCCATCAGCACCTTCAAGGAATTAAGCGCACAGTTCGCTTCGCACTTCATCGGGGGGCACAGGTACAAAAGGTCCACTACATGCCTGATGAGCATCAAGCAGCGTGAGGATGAGACACTGAGATCATACATAACACGGTTCAACAAGGAAGCCTTTTTGATAAATGAAGCGAACAATAAGATACTGGTTGCTGCATTCACCAATGGCTTGCGGAAGGGGAAGCTTTTGTGCTCTTTATACAAAAATGACCTAAATCCATGTTAGATGTGCTTTACCGGGCCACCAAGTACATGAACGTGGAAGATGCGCTGCTGGCTCGAAAGGAAAAGCTTAAGAAGAGGGACAGACAGGAAGATGCGCGGCAAGAGAGAGGACAGAAGACCTCTAGAACTAGAGACCAATGGGGGGATAAGCGCTCCAAGCCACTCGTTGGAAGGTTTTCAAATTTCACCTCGTTGACTACCCCAATTGATCAAGTTCTGATGCAGATCAAGGATGATACAACCTTAACCTGGCCGGGCAAGTTAAAAGGAGATCCGAGCAAGAGGTCCAAAGACAAGTATTGCCGCTTTCATCGTGATCACGGTCACGACACATCTGAATGCTATGACTTGAAGCAACAAATCGAGGCCCTCATCAGATAGGGAAAACTACAACGGTTTGTTAACAAAGAAAGGACGGACCCACCGCAGGAACAGACTAGTAGAAGGGAAGGCGAGCACCCCAAACCACCTTGAGGGGACATAAGGATGATTGTAAGGGGTACCACAACATTTGGCTCATCTAGGAAAGCCCGCAAAACTTACCTTAGGATGGTTCAGAACGTCTAGCTGACGGGTTTTGTTTCAAAGATGGCGCGGGTCGACAATCCTATAGTTGGATTCCCGGAGGAAGATGCTCAACGTCTCTACCACCCCTACGACGATGCACTTGTTGTTAGCATACGAGTAGGAGATTACAACATTAATCGGGTCCTAGTTAACAATGGGAGCTCTGCTGATATTCTTTATTACCTGGCGTTCCAACATATGAGAATTGAGAGAGAACGGCTCATACCGACCAATGCACCGCTCGTCGGGTTCAGAGGAACGAAAGTATATCCCCTCGGTGCAGTTACATTACCCGTGACGGTTGGTGATCACCCTCAACAGATTACCAAGGATGTCACCTTCCTTGTCATAGACCGTTCCTCCGCTTACAATGCCATACTAGGCCGACCTACCCTCAATTCATGGAAGGCCATAACTTCAACTTATCACCTGATGATCAAATTCCCAACCTAGTACAGAGTAGAAGAGGTACGTGAAGACCAGGTGGCAGCACGCGAGTGCTACATAGCGATGTTGGAGATGGACAACCACTTATAGACTATGAGCATATAAGAGAAACAGACGGTTGTAAAGCCCGATCAAGGGTTGGAAGAGATACTTCTCGACAACTCCAGACCTGAGCAAACGACTAGGATCGACCCTTGCGAGTCCACCTGTTTGCCAAGTAATCGCGACATTCCTAAGAGAGAACCAAGATGTCTTTGCCTAGAGCCATGAAGACATGCCTTGGATCAACCTTTCAATTATGGTTCATAGGTTGAATGTATCACCATCTTTTCCCCCCATCCGTCAGAAGAAGCGAGTGTTTGCCCTGGAGCGAGACAGGGTCATAGTAGAAGAAGTCCGCAAATTGTAGGATGCAGTTCATTAGAGAGGTGTACTATCCTGACTGACTAGCATATGTGGTGATGGTCAAGAAAGCTAACAAAAAGTGGAGAATGTGAGTAGACTTCATGGACCTAAACAATGCGTGCCCAAAAGATAGCTACCCACTCCCGTGGGTTGACGTCCTAGTAGACTTAACAGCAAGACACTAGTTGTTGAGCTTCATGTACGCTTTTTCTAGTTACAACCAAATCAAGCTGGACGAAGCTGATCAGGAGAAAACTTCATTTATTACCAGCCAATGCATTTTCTGTTATAAAATGATGTCGTTTGGTCTCAAGAATGCGGGTGCAACGTATTAAAGGCTTATGAACAAAATGTTTGCACATCAGATTGGGAGGAATGTCCAAGTCTACATGGACGACATGCTAGTGAAAAGCCGACGGGAGGACGACCATTTGGACGACCTTAAGGAGACCTTCGATACCCTCCGCTCTTATAACATGAAGCTCAATCCAAGCAAATGTGCATTTGGGGTAACGACTGGGAAATTCCTAGGGTTCATGGTTTCGTAAAGGGGCATTGAGGTCAACCTAAACAAGATCTGGGCTATAATGGAAATGGCACCACCCAAGAACATAAAAGAAGTACAAAGCCTCAATGGCAAGGTAGCAGCACTAAACAGGTTCGTGTAAAGCGCAACGGACAAATGCCTGCCTTTCTTTTGCACATTGAAGAAGTCCTTTGAGTGGACGGCTGAGTGTCAATAAGCATTCGAGGACTTAAAAGCATACCTCTCTTCCCCACCATTTCTAAGTCCTTCCAAACCTGAGGAAGAACTATTTCTCTACCTGGCCGTCTCTCTAGCTGCCGTCAGTGCAACCTTAGTTAGAAAAGAAGACAGGGTGTAGAAGCCCGTATACTACACCAGCCGAGCACTTTGACGTGCAGAGGGTAAGTAACCCCCGATGGAAAAGTTAGCCTTCGCTTTAGTGACCGCAGCTTGCAAACTCAAACCATATTTCCAGACCTATTCTATAGTTGTTTTGACAGACAAGCCCCAACGAAGAGCAATGAGCAATCTTGAAGTTGCTGGATGGATGGTATTATAGGCAATCGAGTTAAGCGAGTTTGACATACAATACTGTCCATGCACTGCAATGAAGGGACAGGTAGTTACTGACTTCATCGCAGAGTTCACCAGTATGGAAGGTCAAGGGATAGAAGAGCATCCTCAATGGAATGTCCACAAGGACGGATCATCCAACAGGCAAGGTGGCGGAGCAGGTATAGTACTCCACTCTCCAGAAGGGGACTAGATCGAGTGCATGGTTCCTCTTGACTTCCCTATGACCAACAATGAGGCAGAGTACGAAGCATTAGTGGTAGGTCTGGATCTCGCCAAAACAGCAGGGGCCACAAGTATGGTTGTTTATTGCGATTCTCAGGTGGTCACAAGTTAGGTGAACGACGACTACGAATGCAAAAGTGAACAGATGAAGAAATACCTGGAGCAAGTAAGGAGACGGGTGGTCGACCTTCAGGCCAAGTATATTCAAATCCCAAGGGAAGAGAACGAGCAAGCCGACTGTCTTGCCAAGGCCGCATCAGCAGAACACATGCTCATCCCTAGTAAGGTACTTTCTTTTGTTCAACTTTTGCCTTTGATAAAGGGCATCGATGTGCAGGAAGTAGGCTCGGACATTAACTAGACCACATTGATAGTTTCATACTTGAAAGACGGCACACTACCTGACGGTAAGGAGGCCGCAAGAAAGCTGAAGGTTCAGGCGGCACGATTCGTCCTAATAAAGGATGTCTTGTACAAAAGAGGCTTCTCCTGACCATACCTAAGATGCTTAAGCCTCGAGGAAGCAGATTATGTCAAGAGGGAAGTTCACGAAGGAATCTGTGGAAACCATTCGGGATCACGGTCAGTAGTGCATAAGCTGATTCGAGCAGGATACTACTGGCTTACTATGTAAAGGGATGCCCAAGTCTACGTCAAAGCTTGCAACAAGTGTCAGAGGTTCGACAATGTCATCAGAAAGCCTACAGAAGAGCTCACTCTGATGACAGCTCAATGGCCTTTTGCTTAATGGGGGTTAGATATCATGAGCCCATTTCTGACGGCGGTAAGACAGCTGAAATTTCTAGTGGTCAGTATAGATTACTTTACCAAATGGTTGGAAGCTGAAGCGCTGGCTACCATCACTGAGAAAAATGTATGAAGTTTCGTCTGGAGAAACATTATCTGCAGGTACAGGATGCCTAGAGTATTGGTCTCGGACAATGGAAAATAGTTTGACAACGAGTCATTCAGGGATTTTTGCTTTCAGCTGGGGATCAAGAATCACTACTCCTCACCAGCCCACCCTCAGGCTAACGGAAAAGTTGAGGTCACGAACCGATCCTTACTCAAGAACATCAAGACTCAGCTTGAGGGGGCAAAGGATATATGGCCAGACGAGCTATCAAGTATACTATGGGCATACAGGACGACGATCATAACACCTACAGGAGAGACACCATTTAGACTAGCATACGGGAGCGAGGCCGTTATCCCTGTTGAGGTCGGACTCATAAGCTACAGGGTGCAGAGTCATGATGAGAATAGTAACGATGAAGCCATGCGCCTATAGTTGGACCTAGTGGACGAGGTTAGAGCAACAACCGAACAAAGGTTAGCATGATACTAGGACCTCATGGCCAAGCACTACAATTCCAGAGTCAGACACAGGGACTTCCAAGTTACAGACCTCATCCTGAGGAAGGTGACGGGCGCCACAAGATATCCATCCCAGGGGAAGCTAGGACCCAATTGGGAAGGACCCTACAGAATCGCTTCATGGCAGAGGAAAGACACCTATCACCTGGAGACACTTGACGGACAGAAGTTGCATCATCCATGGAACACCGAGCACCTAAAGAAATACTACCAATAGACGATGACATACAGACCACTCCTCATTTCCAGTTTATTCATTTCTAGTTTTCAATTATTATCTATAGTACATTTTAAGCCCAAAGGACAGCTTTTCATTTTTTCAAGAACAATTTTTGGCTTATGCACGTATTTATCATAATAAGAGGAGTTATTTAGATATGTCATGTGTATATACATATCTACAAAGCCGCGTCTACGACTAAGTCCTTAACTGGACGGATACATCCCAAAGGGATGCCATAAAATTTATACAAGTCCATAAGTGGACAGACGCGTCCCAAAGGGGTGCCATAGAATTTATAAAGTCCTTAACTGGACAGATGCATCCCAAAGGGGTGCCATAGAATTTATATACGTGCATAAGTGGATGGATGCATTCCAAGGGATGCCTTAGAATTTATTTTTAAGTCCCTAAGTGGACGGATGCAATCCAAGGGATGCCTTAGAATTTATTTTTAAGTCCATGAGTGGATGGGTACATCCAATGGGTGACTTGCAATTTATTAAAGTCCTTAACTGGACGGATGCATCCCCAAAGGATGACATAAAATTTATTCAAGTCCTCATGTGGACGGATGCATCTCAAAGGATGCCTTTGGGGTTTATCTCAAGTTCTTAAGTGAACAAAGGCATTCACTACAAGAAAAACGAGCTATTGCGGCGGGCCTATTGCGGCGCGTTTTAGGCCCGCCGCTGTACATGAGATCTATTGCGGCATTCTATATGCCCGCCGCCCGCCGCAATAGCTCTAGTATTTTGCGGCGTACTACAGCGGCGGGCCAATAGACCTGTTTTAGCGGCGTTAAGCTTAGATATAGTGGAATGACCCGCCGCAATATGTACTCCTTTTTGCGGCGGGTTGGACTGCCGCAATAGACCTTTAAATTTCCTAGCCCCAAAATTTCCCTCTATTTTTTTCGCCTTCCCACTTAAAGATTAAATAGTAAATTACACCCGATTGGCATGAAAATTGGCATGCATGTTAAGAACATATAGAACATGTAATCCAAAGGTTGGATTTTCAAAATATGAATTCAATAATAAGTTATTGGTTGGTGTAACATTTTTAAGAGTTACATCAGGTGTAACTTGAACCCAACCCTATATTTCTTAATTCAATGTGAATTTTGACAAATCTACCGTTAGATTACATTATTTTCATATGTTTTTCATGCATACAAAATTTCAAGGTGATCAAAGATTAATAGTCATGTCATCAATCAATTGTTTAAATTCAAGTTTTTGTAATTTAAAATAACGCATAAAAGATGAGTTTGAAGATCAAATGGTAAATTACACCCGATTGGCATGAAAATTGGCATGCATGTTAAGAACAAATAGAAAATGTGATCCAACAGTTGGATTTTCAAAATATAAATTCAACAATAAGTTATTGGTTGGTGTAACATTTTTTAGAGTTACATCAAGTGTAACTTGAACCCAACCATATATTTCTTAATTCGATGTGAATTTTGACAAATATACCGTTAGATTACATTATCTTCATATATTTTTCATGCATACAAAATTTCAAGGTGATCAAAAATTAATAGCCATGTCATCAATCAATTGTTTAAATTCAAGTTTTTATAGTTTAAAATAACGTATAAAAGATGAGTTTAAAGATCAAATTGTAAATTACACCCGATTGGCATGAAAATTGGCATTCACGTTAAGAACATATAGAAAATTTGATGCAACGGTTGGATTTTCAAAATATGAATTCAAAAATAAGTTATTGGTTGGTGTAACATTTTGATAGAGTTACATCAGGTGTAACTTGAACCCAACCTTATATTTCTTAATTCGATGTGAATTTTGACAAATCTACCGTTAGATTACATTATCTTCATATATTTTTCATGCATACAAAATTTCAAGGTGATTAAAAATTAATAGCCATGTCATCAATCAATTGTTTAAATTCAAGTTTTTATGGTTTAAAATAACGTATAAAAGATGAGCTTAAAGATCAAATTGTAAATTACACCCGATTGACATGAAAATTGGCATGCACGTTAAGAACATATAGAAAATATGATCCAACGGTTGGATTTTCAAAATATGAATTCAACAATAAGTTATTGGTTGGTGTAATATTTTTTAGAGTTACATCAAGTGTAACTTGAATCTAATCCTATATTTCTTTATTTGATGTGAATTTTGACAAATATACCGTTAGATTACATTATATTCATATATTTTTCATGCTTACAAAATTTCAAGGTAATCAAAGATTGATAGCTATGTCATCAATCAATTGTTTAAATTCAAGTTTTTGTAGTTTAAAATAACTCATAAAAAATGAGTTTAAAGATCAAATGGTAAATTACATTCGATTGGCATGAAAATTGGCATGTATGTTAAGAACATATATAAAATGTGATCCAACGGTTGAATTTTCAAAATATGAATTCAATAATAAGTTATTGGTTGGTGTAACATTTTTTAGAGTTACATCAAGTGTAACTTGAACCCAACCCTATATTTCTTAATTCAATGTAAATTTTGACAAATCTACCGTTAGATTGCATTATCTTCATATATTTTTCATGCTTACAAAATTTTAAAGTGATCAAAGATTAATAGCCACGTCATCAATCAATTGTTTAAATTCAAGTTTTTGTAGTTTAAAATAACGCATAAAAGATGAGTTTAAAGATTAAATGGTAAATTACATCCGATTGGCATGAAAATTGGCATGCATGTTAAGAACATATAGAAAATGTGATCCAACGGTTGGATTTTCAAAATATGAATTGAACAATAAGTTATTGGTTGGTGTAACATTTTTTAGAGTTACATTAAGTGTAACTAATGTCCTTCGCCGGCATCGCTAGAAAGATTTCCCGACCATCATCAGCTGCCATCACCACTGCCGGCAGTAACCAAAAATAAATATTTTACCAACACAAATATGTCACTATACTCTTAAATCCTAATGATCAAGATTTGAATATGAACTTCACCAAGTCCAGTGGTATCGGGACCATCTATTAAGTTTAATTAGGTTTGACCAACTTTGACCACGCATTTCTTTAATCCAACCGTTTAATTGTGACCATAATTTTATAGAATGAACCTTTCATTACACTCTTCAAATCCAACGGTTAGATTTCAAATCTAAGTATGACATGTGATGGATATGTGTTGTGTACCTATATGGCTATATATATTCTCTCAATCTAATCATCCAATTGGTCTCAAATTTCACTAACATCAATATGTCACCATACTCTTCAATCCTAATGATCAAGATTTGAATATGAATTTCACCAAGTCGAGTGGTATCAGGACCATCTATTAAGTTTGATCGGGTTTGACCAACTTTGACTAAACTTTGACCACGCATTTCTCTAAATCTAATCGTTTGATTGTGACCATAATTTACTAGAATTAACCTTTCATTATACTCTTCAAATCTAACGGTTAGATTTCAAATCTAAGTATGGCGCATGATGGACATATGTTGTGTACTTGTATGGTTATGTTCTCTCGATCTGACTATTCAATTAGTCATATTATTTTTTTAAAAGTAAACGTAGTTAGTCATATTTTAAAATTTTTAATAAGATAGAACGTGTGATAATTTTTATTGTGTGGTATTTTTTTTTTTGAGAAAGTTGTGTGGTGATTTTTATTGAGTATATGTGATTGTTTTTTGTTTTTAAATTTTATTTCATAGCTCATTAATATTAGATTTTTAATATTTTGCGCTCATTAACTTACTTAGATATATAGATGTGTTTGATTCATGCACAATTACAAAATGCATGACAAAATGGTAATGACAAGTCAAAATGGTAATTAATTAAAATTGTCTTTTTTTATTTTTATTTTTCCCTCAAAATAAATCTGTCTTCTTTTATTTTTCCCACACTAAATTTCCCAAAAATTTGTTTCCCTCCTAACTTGTTTCACTTAGCTTTTTTTCCCTCAAAAGCCAAAATCTGACTTAGGTTTTTTACTTAGGTTTTTTCCCCAAAATTTGTTTCCCTCTCTCTAAGCCGCCACTCTTCTTCTCTTTATTTTATTTTTTTTGAATTTGGTTTGTTCTTTGTTTGGCTACTGAGAAATTATCTGAAAGATTTCTTAGCATCCAAACAGTGTGAGGATGTGGTAATGTTTAAGTGCTTGTTGAATAACGGTGTTGCTTTCATCTTTGGATCAGAGAAAGCTTGCTCAAAGATCAGAGAGAGTGAAGTCCGTGGATCTGCATCCAACAGAGCCATGGTAAATCATAAGCTTGTTACTTCAATTCTTGTTATTCATATTGAGCAATGGTATACATGTGATTGCCATTAATGTGATTGTTTTCGAAAGTGCTTTTAGTTACGACTATATGTAATGGAACTGTTTGTATCTGGAACTATCAATCTCAGGTATCTAGTGAATTTCTTGCCAATCAGCCCCATTTGCATGTCCTGTCTGAGCTGTGGAATCTAGAGATGCTAAAGATATATAAATATTTTTTGTAAATAATTATTTGAGGAAAATAATTTAAAGAAGCATTACTCATTGAACACTATACTAGTAAAAAGGACACTGACCTGTGCAAACGACATACAGCTTACATCAAAGAATCTTCATTCAAAACAATATACCATGTCTCTATACATAACTCTAATATAAGCTCATGAAATGAAATGAAAATAGGGCCCAAAATTAAAAGCTAATTACTTTACGCACCCTCTGCACATTAAATTACTTAAAGACTCATACTATAGTTTCATATCAATCAATATATAGTTTCACATTGATCCACTGTGCATGACTGTCATCCACCATAAAACCTCTTAGAGGCCTCCACCGCTAGTTTTAGCCATATCATTAAATATAATAACATTCATTTTGGATAGAAATTTGACCTCCCATTTGAGACAATATTATATGGGTATATTATCTTAACATTATTAGCAAGCATGCTTACAAATTTTGGAGTAAAACTACAACCCATATAATTATTTTTGTTTTAAAAAAAAAAAATTGATTATTTCGTTTTTAGTTTGATTGTTCATTAGATTGCATTACATTCATCAATTGAACATGTTGCTCTGTTGTTTGGAGTTAGTGTTGTGATTGTATAGAGTTGAATTATGTTTTCTATGTTCTTTTGTTTGGTTATAGTTAGTGTCAATTAAGATTGTTGAAAGTTAGAATAAGAAAAGCTCCAATTTTTTTTTTTTTGGGGTCAAAAATACTATTTTTTTTCTTTTAATTCGGAGGATGGGATGGATACTTGTGGTGTAGGAATGGTGTGTGATTGATTGAGCAACAATGAATAGCTATCTTGCTTTATGGAGGTAGGGAACTTCAAACACTGGATAATTATATAGTGTTGATCTCAAAAATGTCAGCAAGCATGATTGTTTTAATGCAACTTGGTTGGAATTTCTAGTATTTGAAGTGTGCACGTTTAGTTTTAGAAGAATCTCTGATTGCAAGGTCAAATATGCTTAATTAATATAAAAAAAATTTAAGTAATTGCTAAATACTAAATGTAAAATTTGGGGAACAAACGGGTTTTAGTTTAAGTATATTTAAGCTAAGGATTAATTTTTGACTTTCCCAAAGGTTTAGCTAGCAATGCGGCTACATGATTTAGCAATGTTAGCAATTTAAGGGAGAAAGGCTGCATTGTACGTGTACTCTTATGTATGTGAGTAAGAACTTTAGACTCTTTGGTTATAGAGGTCTTCTCCTGTTGAAAAGGGTTGTATGAGAGGTTCTTTGGTCCTTGTTCTTCGATTCTATAAGCATCCACAAACCCAAATTATAAAACAATAATAATAATAATAATAATAATAATAGCATTAAATAATTAATTAATATATTTTTATTGGGCTAGCATACTTGTCCAGACGTGTTCACTAGTTTTAGATAACTTATTTTCATAGATTTATTTGACTTAACAATTAAGTTAGAAATATATAATTGTAAAAAATGTAAAGTTTAAAAAATTGTTCATAAATCAAATAAATTAATGAGAAAAGGCAGTCCATTTTCTACACCTAATCCCACTCCACTCCTAAACAATTTCTAAATCTCATGAGTGTAGGACTTTCCTTACAATGCCTCCTTACTTTGATTGAAAGAACATCAGCAGCAAAGAAAATTTGGACTCTCTCTAGACTTTTTGGGGCTTGGTAATAATTAAATATATAAAAGCATTAAAGATTCAACGCAACCCACTCAAGTGATAATGCTTCCGATACAAATTAAGTTTCACTAAAAACTGAAAGCTGACCTACGTGTTCAGTGCGTATACCATTCAAAACTATTGATTATAAATTTATATTTTTTTATATTGATTATACATTTATAGTAGAACAAGAATTGTAAAATTGATCGTTTCTGGACTTGATTTTGTCAATAAGGCCATAAGATAGTGAATGATATGCATTTTTTTTTAATGGCCAGAATTTTATTAAAAGAAACTCAAGCTTCCGTGACAGGCCAGCCTCACCCCTCACAAAAAAAAAAAAAAAAAAAAAAAAAAAAACAAGGGGGGCTGAATAATTATAGGCATATTGCGTACCCCAATATGGGTCACTGTCAAAACTCTAAGTCAAAACTAGTTAAAAGCTAGCAGTATGTAAACTATATCCCCAGAAAATAAATGTCACAAATTTTTCGTAATTTTATATATTTTAAAATGACCTAGTGCAGTGTCTCCCCCGACCCCAAAAATTAAAATAATAGGGACTGAAACATGATCTATTTTGTCATTAGTCTCCTCAAATAATCCTTTCTTATGCTTCTCTCTACTTTTTTTTGTTGACGGACTGAAAAAGTTATCTTCGGTATGGACTTGTTGATCTCACGTTACGTGACAGTATTAGCTAAAAACACATATATCACTTAAATCGCTCACCAAGTAAAGGAGAAGACTCCTACCATCAATCCACAGGGAGTGGTTGCTTCCCTCTAGTGGCCTTAATCTTGAAATGGAGTGGTTGGTCTTAGGTTCAGCCACTTCTAGGCTTTGATTGGTCATGGCTCATCATCCTAATCTAAGGGAAGCGATTGAGACCTAGGTCAGCCTAGTGGTCTTAATCTTGAAATTTTTCTGAAGGGTTGTCCAAAGACTACAGCCTTGGGTTGGACTTTATAGGCCTATACAGGGATTCATCCACTCTGGGCCTACAAATTCATAATAATATAATCTTGGAGTATAGTGTGTTAGCGAAAAAATTGTGTAAAGAAAAACTATATTGGTTTTATAGTGAGAAAAAGTGATAAGAATAATTGCATGCATTTTTTTTTTCGTGTGTTTGAATCTCATTGGTTTGTAAGTAGTGGAAAAAAAATATAGATCAATTTGGAAGTTACAAAAATCTGTATATAATTGCCAGAAAGAATAAGATAAAAATTATGATCATAGAATAACTTAGAACCAAGACACTTGTTTGGGACATGAAGAGCCTATGTCATGCTATATGCTAATGGTGTTGCAGTGGAGAAATAGCTGATAAAATTAAATGAAGAAGCCCAACTACATACATAGAACCATGTCAAGTCCCAAACAAAATCATGGAAAAGTCCTAACAGGCTTGACGAGCTAATATTTATATGCACTTGTTGAGTAATCTTGGTTTGTATGCACTTATTGAATGAGCAAGATGAAAAGTCCTAAATCTCTAAGATTTTCTTGTCATTTTATTCGATCCATTTATATGCACTTATTGAGTAATCTTGGTTTGTATGTAGGATGTTCCTCTGTTCCAACAATCTCTAGCTCTCCAAAAATCATCAGCTGCATCCTATCAACCAAGCAGCTTATAAGTTTTATGTTGGTGTTTGATGACTTTTTGTGTACAAAGAACTACATTTGAACAACTGCATTTTTTGCAAGTGTTAGAGGATATTTTTAAACACTTTGAAACTTTGATTATAGTATTAGCTTAATTTAAGCGGTTGTTTTATTCAAAGGACCACATCTTTTTTTGTTTATCTTATAATGATGGTTATAGACAATTTTATGTATTTGATAATATATTTTTATGTTAATATAATGTTAGTTTGGAGACATTTGGTGTTATCTAGTTACATTTGTGGTAATGTCTTAGTGGAGCTAAAGTTATTATAGGTTATTTGTAATAGAAATGTGGTTTTAGGACCTAGGAGGAAAAAAAAAAAAAAAAAAAAAAACCTATAGCGGTGGGCAAAAACCGCTGCTGAAGGACTAAAATTATGAAATAGTTGAAGACCTATAGTGGCGTTTATAGCCTGCCGCTAAAGCTTCAAACATGTAGTGGTGGGCGAAACTGCCGTTAAAAGGTACATAGGGTATGTTGTGCATGAAGCCCTATAGCGGCACTTATTGACCGCCGCTAAAAGGCCACTTGACTTGAATGGCAACCTCATATGGTGGCGGTTTTTAGCCCACCGTAATAGACCAAAAGCGTCGCTAAATGGTAGATCTATTGCGGCGTTTTTTGCGACCGCCGCAATAGATCTATAGCGGCACCGCAACGATGGCGGGAAGAACCGCCGCAATAGCACCCACTGCTAAAGGTCAAATGTACCTTTAGCGGCGGTTTTTGGGGCTTTAGCGGCGCTTTTTGGCCCGCCGCAATAGGTCGTTTTTTTTGTAGTGATTCCAAAAGATGCCTTAGAGCTTATATAAGTCCTTAAGTGGATGGATGCGTTTTAAGGGACACTCAAATATATAGAAGTTCTTATGTGGATGGTTGCATCCTAGGGATACCTTGAAGTATATACAAGCCCTTAAGTGGATGGACCCATGCGTACCTTGAAGAACATGATACTTCAGAATTAGTTATTAAAACACGAAAGTGGACGGACCACGATTCTTTGAAAGGTCCAGCCCACGATTTGGACGGACTATGGTCATCCTAAAAATCTACTAAGTCACGCTTGTAAAGCAGACGGATCACTCTTGGATTAAAAACTAAAAGAATGGTCCAAAACATTCAAGCTGACGGATGAAAGATGCAATATCTTTTAAGAATGGAAGCAAATAAACTTGTAATTGAAAAACCCAAAAAAACTTGTGGACAATGTTAAGATTACACAACCAATATTCTCAAAATAATTTCCCAAAAAAAAAAAAAAAACTACAAAAGTCTATGGCTGGTCAACAGGGGCCTCCTTATCTGCTACTCTCTTAGCTACCTTGGCCTCGTCAACTGGACGATTCTCATCCGTGACGGATTTAGCTTATCCATCCCGAGGAATGGTTCCTCCGTCACCTTGAGCATCAGGAGTGGGGTCAGCCTCAAAAAGCTTGTCAGTGCCTTCAGACTCGACGGATCTGGCTGGGGTCTGGGCCATGTCATCCAAAGAGACCCAAGACGCGTCCAGGTCAGGAAAAAGAGCCTTAACTTGACGGAGGCACTTATTAAAACCATCAGCATAGCAGCCACCAAGCTCAGCCAGGAATCTGTTGGAGTTGCGAAACTCTATCTTCCCGTCCTCCTTAGCTTGATGGACTTGCTTCCTTAAAGAAGAGATCTCCCTTCATTGTCTTTGTGTACCTTCTTTAGCGCCTCGGCTTGATTCTCCATCTCCTCTAGGGCCTTCCTCGTGATGTCAAGCTTTTTGACCTGAATCTCCCACGAGGCTTTAAGCTCATTATGCTCCGCCTCTGCAGTCTCGGCCCTCTCCTTTAGACGGTCCACTAGCTTCTCACGGGCCATGCAATGGTCCATTAGCCCCTTCATCATCAACATCCCCTGTGAAAGTAAAACACAAGGTTAAAAATAGGGGTAAGTAAGAGACAGAGGGAAAGAGGAAAGTGAAAAATAGACGGTCACGCAACTGAGCCGAACTGAAGAGGTTGGTTTCCCTCGTGGCCTCCATTGCATGATTGCCTAGGTCCTCATAATCCTCGTCCTTAATGATGGACGAGAGCTGCCCAAGAGCATATCACGAGTCTTCGTGGAGGAGGGGGAGTGCTGCTCAACGACGAGACCTTTGGCTGACATAAAGCCTTTCCCAACCCCATGACGGGGGGCAAGGGGCAGCTTGGTAGCTGGAGGCGTTTCCTTGACGATTGTAGTGATTATTAATCTGGACTTTTTTTTAGGACGGTCAACTTTGTCCATCGTCTTTCTCTTCATGAACGGTTTAAGTAAGCCTATCCCTCCAATAAGGGGTACGCCCTCCTCTTGTTTCTTCTTCGCCTGCGCGACGGCTTGCTGGCGGATATAAGCTCTCCTTTTGCCGTTTTTCATTTTTGCACCAAAGGGGACGAAAAGAAAAAGTTAGACAAAAGTTACAAAAGCAATTAGAGAAAGGAATAAGCGATGGACTCACGTTGGCGTGCTTGTGCGTCGTAATGACTGGCAGTGTCCGTAAGATCGGGACCCTCACAATACCAGTGTAGGGTATCTAAGGTGACAAACTTCTTCCACGTCCTCTCCTCCAACGGGATGTTAAAAATCTTGTCTAAGAAGCTCCACTGTTCAAGATCAACCTCTAGACAGTCCTGAGTTGCAACGAGAGATGGTTAGACTAACATAGTAAGACGGACAAAATACAAACAACAAAATAAATAAGTGAACGGACGCCTACGAGACGGGGGAAATATACCCCAAGTTTTATCAACAAAGGGCATTTCCTTTGGTTCGTTAGGGTGACACACCCAATTGTCTCCCTGGATGAAGAAATACCGGTTCTTCCAGTTTCGGTTGGAGTCGGGGGTCTCGTACACTAGCTTGAGCACCGGCTTCCTTGGCAGAAAGTTAAAGATGCCCCTGGACTTGACGATCTCATTAGGACGGTAACAGTGGAAGAACTCCAAGATTAGGCATCATTGCCCCTTACTCAGAGCCTCGTACAACACCTCCGCACCAAGGAAAATCCACCAAGCATTCAGGGTAATCTAGGTGACGGCTAGTCTTAGGTTTTGGAGTAAGCCACAGTGGAGAGCACTCAAAGGCAGTCTAAATCCTGCGTTGAACATTTTCTCATACACCCCAATGTCTTCAACACCACGGTAATAGCACTTTTCAAACTTAAGGGGTAAGCGGATGGGGATGTCGACGGGAATCTGATACCTTTCACGCAATGTATTGAAGTGACTTTTTTAATGGTAGAGTTAAAATCATTGACCGTCCAAAGAGGTGGGAGAACGAACTTCCTAAGGCCGTAGGGCCAACGATGGAGCTAATAGGAGATTCAACGTTCTCTTCGCCATCTGAATCTCCACTTGCACCACTCTCTAACCCGTCCACATCCTCATCCTCATCCTCCTCCTTGGAAGGTGAGTTGGCAAACAGAACCCTTTTAAGAGAAGAGGCACCGGGGTTGCCTTCACCTGACGGGTACACATCATCGTAGCTTGCTCCTTCACGGACACATGATTGTTCACTTGATGCTTCACTAGACATTATCACACCTACAAGCGACGAATAAACTCCTAAGACACTACAGGTTTATATACTCGATGGGCATATAATACTTAAAAAAGAAAGTGGAAAATGCATGAGTACAGGAAGAAGAGCACTTACAGATATACAACGCAGAAAAGGGATGGAAATGATGTGGTGAGCGGATGCACTGAAGTGACGGACTGACAGATTCCAACAGACGATGTTGACGCTTTGACACTAGGAAATGGTTGTGAAAAGATGAAGCGATGCTTTGATCCAAGTAACCAACCACTAAAATTTTGTCACATGCCTTTCAGCATTTATGACTCTTAACCACCATGTCAATCAAAGCACACCTCCCTAGAACTAAGTGAAACTGTCGCCCCACGTGTCTGTCTAGGATACCAGGCGACGGACCCATGGAGTGAGGGGGCAGCTAATAGGGATAAATCCTAAATTAGACGGATCCAATTTGCAAAGTTAATAATAAGCAACAGTGATACCAAGAGAGACGGTCTGGGTAGCCTAACAAGTCAAAGGACCGGCAGACAGAGTCGTGTCTTGAACGGAAGGCAGAGAAATGGACGGACTCCTTAAGGCGGACAAACCCTTTAAGGTGGACGAACTTGACAGAAACGGGTGATGGCCACGTGGCTCCTACGTGGACTAAGTGGCCCCCAAGAATCCTAATATGGAAATACCTTGCATTCTACGCCTAACCATAATCAGGGGAATCCCTATAAGGAAAGGATCCCTCGAAATACGAGTATTAATGAGGATCTTCTCTACAAGGAAATACCCTCTTCACCAAGAATTTAAGGTCAACTCTACACCAAGAAATTAAGGTCGGCTCTACACTACTATAAAAACCCCAAAACCCTCACAAATCAAGGTATGCATAATGATACCATAGCTCTGGCACTCTAGAGTGATAGAAATTTCTTTTTTCTAACTTAACGTTCGGAGGGTCTTTGACCGATACTGCATCGGTACTCTCTGCAAGGCTTTCTTTTTATTTGTATTATGCAAATTACTAAGGGCACATAAGGACTATTCGGCTTACTGATGATTTTCAACATCATAAAAAATTATGCATAAAATATAATCTATTGGCACAAAATTTGACATGCGTATTAAGAGCGTAAAAAACATGCAATTATACAGTTAAATTTTTGAAATATGTAGTAATATTGATGATATTGAGTAAAGTTGTAATTTTAGACTACAATTAATTTTGTAGTTAAATTTTGTCATTTTTTCAAAGCAACTTCATTGACAAATAAGAGCAAGAAAAATGTCTCATTTGTGTGATCCCTTATGGTTCAAATTTTTAACTAACAAACTGCATCGATCATTATGGAATGACATCCTAATGGCTAGGACCAACCATACGCACCTTAATGCACACACTTTTATACATAACTGAAAAAACAACTAAAATTATGATTTCAAGTTACGATTTTAAAAGTTAGAAACTGTGATTTTAGTTGCTCTTTTAGTTGTGTGTAAAAGTGTGTACATTAAGGTGTGTAACAATATTTATCATTTCAAGTTTGTCTTAACATCAACCCTTTGTTAGTCATGGCTTTTTCAAAATGGTTTTTTTAGAATTGTTGGGACTTGTTGAAAATTGTCGAGAATTTATGGAATTTTCACACCTTAACGAATCAAAGTTCAAACCCATGTGTTTTTAAGTTGAATTCACTAGATTGAGAGCTCTAAGGGTATATTTGTATGTGTTATTTTTTTTCTTCTTTATAAATTTAACATATTTTAACCAAAATTGTAATGGTTTTGTCAAAATCCAATAGATTTTTGAATTTTGAATTTTGGATTGATAGAGATGGCTGATTTGGAGCATCACCACCATCACCAAACCGAACCGCTGCAAGTAGCGTGGAATGCTACATTTATGGCCAATGTGAGCTACCTAAGAACCTGCTACATGGGAAATCAAGGACAGCCTTAGATTTGGAGAAATCTTAGAACTTTCTCTAACATTTTCAAATCCATTCTGCAACTAGAAAATCCAGTACCTTTGAAAATTGAACAATTAACTGAAAATGCCAACTTTGAACATCACAGAGGACCATTTGACCAATGACTCACATATCCCCTTTTTTAAGGAGTTCTTTGCTCTCCATTGTTTGAATTTCTGCACTTTCCTAGTCTAGGGTTTCAAAAAGTTGGGAATTTCTTTAATCATGCATTTTTAAGCTTCTGTTTACACTTTAAATTAATGGGTCATGTTCCAAGTTTTGTCTAGATTTTTTCTATGTTACCCATTCTTGTTTATGCACACCAAGTGTTTGCTAAAATGACAAATTCCTAATAGGTCCATTTTTTTATGGGTTATTGTCTCATATTTTTAGTTTGGATTAGGATGAACTTTGTTTTGGAATCAAGTTCTAATGAGTTCGATTATCATGCACTTCTCATGTACATCTAGGCATTATAGGACTTCTCTCTCTCTCTCTCTCTCTCTCTCATCTTTTGAGTGTTCCTTTCATGCTGGCTTTTTAGGATTGGACGTTGGACTAGTGGCCTAAGAGTTCATGAAATATCAGAACTACTGCATGTTGATTGGTCTCAAGGTGCATTATGGCTCCATGTCGCCTACCCACAACCACTGCTACTCTCAGGTATGATGAGAGTCGATTCCAGGACCTTAGAGCATTCACAGCAGTGGATGTATAATTTTAGCTATTTGGCACCAATAAAAGCTACTTTATCTATTTTACCTACACACGAGCTGCAGCAGTGGTTCTATTTTAGCTTTCAACATAATAAAATAATATAAACATCAAAATAAAATATTATAAACCACAACAATAAAATAATATATCTCAATACCAAAAAAACCCACAGCACCAACCACGTTCAACTCTACCATCAGCCACAGCCACAGCCACCACCACCACCACCACCACCAATCCACAGCAGGGAAAAAAAAAAAAAAAAAACCCAAATCTCCAATCTTTTTCCTCAGCCACAGCCACAACCACCACCACCACCAGTCCACAGCAGGGGAAAAAAAAAAAAAAAACTAAAAGCTTGGATCGACGGAAAAACCCACGACGAGGAAGGCAGCGGCGGCTTCGACGATGAAACCCAGAGCTTGGATCGACAATCGACGATGAAACCCAGCGGCGGCTTGGGGCTTAGGTCGGCTAGTGGGTCTGAGGCGATTGGCGGCTGGGACGGCGGTGGGTCGAGCTTCGGCTGGGACGGCGTCGGTCTGAGAGCTTGAGCTTGAGAGATGGTAAGTTTCAGGTGAGATGGTGAGAGTGAGCTTGAGAGTTTCAGAGAGGTGAGAGCTTGTGAGAGATGAGAGCTTGAGAGAACTGATGTTGAGAGTGACGATGAAAGAGAGCACAGTGAGATAGAATAAAAGAATTGAAAAAAATAAAGCAAGTTGTGTTATTTTAATCCGAAGCTGAATAAAAAATTAATTTTTTTTTTAGATGTCTGCTACAGTGCACATCTATAGATAGATGTGCACTGTAGCAAATCAGCTAAAAATTATAAGGATGCCTCCACTGCTGCATGGTTGGTTTTGCTATTTTTGTGGAGCTAAAATAGCATTATAGCTATTTAGCTCCACTGCTGTGAATGCTCTTAATGCATTTATTTTGTATTTTAGAGTCTTTTCCAAATTTGACCTTCATTTGGAAAGTGCAGTAAGTCAGTAACCTTCGCTGAGCTTAGCAAACCTCAGAAACTCAAAAACAAACAACAGACCATACTGTTTAGCAAACCTCGGCTTTATAAATAAAAAAAAAATTTGTAGGAATTTTATTTATTAACAAAGATCGTTATAAAACAGACCAAAAAAAAAAAAAATTTAACTACAACCAGAAGATCTGATGGCATATTGCAATAGAGAACAAAGACTAAGACACAGACATAGTTATTATAAATCTTTAATGTTGGATTAACCTGTCCTACTAAACAGAAACGGGAAGGTAGAATGAGCACTTCAACAACACCCTCAAGCTTTTGCGTAACCCTCCTCATGGTTGGTCTAAGATATGGATATTCTTGAATACACCAAATGGCAACCATCACATACCTCTCCAGCTTCTCTTTGTCTTCCAATTCCACCACATTATATTCAACTAGAGCATCTAGTGCTCCTTCCCTATAGGAGTCAAAATTGCTTTTTCTTCCACAATTGTCTCCATATCTACGCTTCTTTGGCAGCGAATTATCTCTAGTAGCATGACACCAAAGTTATAAATGTCGACTTTGGGTGTGATCGGCATGTTCCTAAACCATTTAGGTGCAACATACCCTTTCTTTACTCTGATTTACTATGAGTTTAGCTTTGGTTCAATCTCAAAATTTTTGCCACTCCAAAGTTAGAAATTCACACATTGTAATAGTTGTCAAGAAGTATGTTTTGAGGCTTTATATCACAATGGATAATTTGGTTGCTACACTCTTCATGTAAGTACTAGAGTCCTCTTGCAATTCCAACTGCACTTTGGATTCGTTGATTCCAACTAGGTTTCAAGTTTCCGAAAAGAAAACTTGCCAAAGTGCCGTTGCTCAAGAACTTATATACCAGTAATCAGTGTAGTCCCTCATCACAGAATCCAAGTAAACAAACAAGATTCTTGTGATGTGTTTGACTGGTCACATTCACTCCAGTCTTGAACTCTCTCTCATGATCTTGAAATGAACTATTTATTTTCTTGACTGCCACTAGGATACTAGAACCAATTTCTATAGCTCCTTTGTAAACAACACCAAAAGCTCCCTTACCCAATTCTTCCTTGAAACCATCTGTAGCTTCTACAAGTTCTTGGTAATTAAAGCATCTCAAATTCATCTCCACAGCACCAACATTTCTCATAGGAGTTTTGAGCTTCTTACGGTGAATAGAGAAGACACCCACACAAATTGCAACAATTAATATAATGTTGATGTTAGAAATACTGAATGATTGTATTGTATTTCGTGAATTGAGGAATATACATGTGATGCCTTTATATAGGAGGCATATGTGTGCGGTACAAGTAAGCATATGTGTGCGGTACAAGTAAGGTGTAGTACAAGTACAAGTGTGCTATACAAGTAAACTAGCGGGCCTAAAGCCCATAACATAAAATACATTAACAGCCCCCCTCAAACTCAAGGTGGATGTGAGACCAGCTTGAGGTTGTCAACCAAATCACGAGTGCGTCCCTTAGGAAGTGCCTTGGTGAAGATATCTGCAAGTTGATCTTTGGAGGAGACGGAGAAAAGCTTGAGAGCACCATAGACAAGATGAGAATGGATAAAATGACAATCAATCTCGATGTGTTTAGTCCGTTCATGGAAGACATCATTGTGAGCAATATGAATGGCACTCTGGTTGTCACAATAAAGGGGAGTAGCGGAGGATGTGGACACACCCAAATCCTTAAGAAGCCATCGTAGCCAAAGGAGCTCAGATGTGGTGTCAGCAAGAGCACGATATTCTGCTTCAGTACTGGAGCGGGCCACGAAAGTTTGTTTCTTACTTCGCCAAGAAATCAAAGAAGAACCAAGGAGAAAGCAATAACCTGTAGTGGACCTGCGATCAGTGGGATCTCCTGCCCAATCAGCATCAGAGAATGCACGGAGTACAAGGGGAGACTGAGCAGAGTAGAAAAGGCCATGGAAGAGAGTTCCCTTCAAGTATCGTAGAATGCGCAGAACAGCAGCATAGTGAGTCGATCGTGGAGCAGACAGATACTGGCTCACCTGATGAACAGCATAAGAAATGTCTGGATGAGTAACTGTGAGATAAACTAGGCTGCCAACCAATCGTCTGTAAAGAGAGGGATTAGACAATGGTTTCCCCCCTGAGGGCGTCAGATGCGCATTAAGTTCAACTGGAGTGTCAACAGTCTTGCTATCAGTGAGTCCAGCTCGAGATAAAAGGTCAGAAGCATACTTGGCTTGAGTAATGTAGAGACCATCTGTGGAACGAGTGATCTCAAGACCCAAGAAATAGCTGAGATGTCCAAGGTCTTTCATCTCAAACTGTTGACTAAGAAAATCCTTGAGTTCTTGAATGCCACTGAGGTCATCACCAGTTATAATCATGTCATCTACATATAGGAGAAGCAAAATAGTGCCTTTATCATTGCGACGAAGAAATAAGGCAGAATCATAAGGACTGGCAGTATAACCCAAGCAAAAGATGGTGGAGTTGAACTTGATAAACCAAGCTCGTGGAGCTTGTTTAAGGCCATAAAGTGCACGTCGAAGGCGACAAACCTTGTTTGTTTCAACAGAAAGACCAGGAGGAGGTTGCATATAGACTTCTTCATGCAGATCCCCATTAAGGAAGGCATTTTTAACATCCATCTGAAAAAGGTCCCATTTACTAGCAGCTGCAACAGCTAAGAGGGCACGAACAGAGGAGATACGGGCAACTGGAGCAAAAGTCTCTTCATAATCAATCTCATACTCCTGTGTAAAACCTTTTGCAACAAGACGAGCCTTGTAGCGCTCGATGGACCCATCAGAGCGAGTCTTGATCTTATAGATCCACTTACAACCAACCACAGACTGACTAGGAGGGAGAGTAACCAGATCCCAAGTATGGTTTTTGGTTAATGCATCAATTTCCTCTTTCATTGCAATCTGCCATAAAGGGTCAGTAGAGGCCTCACGATAGGTTTGAGGCTCATGGAGTGTAGCAAGGGCAGTGTAACAATGATAGTCAAGTAAATGTGCAGGAATGGATCTTACCCGGGTTGATTGGCGAGGTGGAATGTCTTGTGGAGGATCTTCAGGCGGAGCAGGAGCAGGGGACCTAAGCTCAAGGTGGGGTAGCTCGTCATCAACCTGTTCATCTACAACCTGTCTAGGAGAATCATCAAAAATATCTGGAGATGGAATAGAGAAGTCCAAAGGAGGATCAAGAGTATCTATAGAAGGAACAGGAGACTCATCTGGAAAAATTTCTAAAACAGAAGAGTTAGTTAGGGAAGAACGAAAGTGAGAGAGTTCAACAAACAAGCGGTGTTCCCAAAAGACAACATTACGGGAAACACGAAGACGATGAGAGACAGGATCATAGCACCGATACCCTTTTTGAGTTTCACCATAACCAAGGAAACAACAAAGTCTAGATCGAGGCTCAAGTTTGTTGTGCTCATGAGGCTGAAGAAGAACAAAACAAGCAGACCCGAAGGAGCGAAGGTAATGATAGTCAGGGGGTGACCCAAAAAGGCGCTCATACAGAGTCTGATTATGGATAACAGTGCTTGGAATGCGATTAATGGCATGAACAGCATAAAGAGCGGCTTCACCCCAAAATGGGGCAGGAACTTTGGCAGAAAGAAGAAGAGCACGGACAGTGTCAAGAATATGACGAAGTTTTCTTTCGGCTCGACCATTTTGTTGAGAGGTACCTGGACAGGTTAGATGATGTACAGTGCCATAGGAATGTAACAGAGCTTGAAAAGCATATTGAGTATATTCAAGAGCATTATCAGAACGAAAAGTTTTGATATGTTTGGAGAATTGTGTTTCAACCATTTTTGCAAAGTTACTGTATATTGATAAGATTTCAGAACGAGATTTCATAGGAAAGATCCAACTATAACGAGAATAATCATCAATGAAAACAACAAAATAACGAGATCCACCAATACTAGTAACAGGAGAAGGTCCCCAAACATCAGAATGAATTAACTCAAAAATACTATTAGAGATAGATTCACTATTATTGAAAGGTAAAGCTGGCTGTTTTCCTAACTGGCATGAAGTACAATCAAAATTGTCTTTGGACACAGAACCCAACAGACCCTTAGAAGCTAACTGTTGTACCTGAGTAGATGAGGCATGACCAAGACGAGAATGCCAAAGTGCGAGAGAAGGTAAGGAAGAAACTGCAGCAGCTGCAGCAGCAACAGAGACAGGAGCAACAGGTGGAAGATGAAGATTGTCCACGGGAAACATACGCCCAACCCTAGGACCGGTCCCAAGCTCTTGCCCCGTCCTCGGATCCTGCACAATACACCCAGAATAGTAAAAAATAAGGCGATATCCTAGTTCAGCTAATTGTCCCACAGAGCACAAATTATAGGATAGGTCAGGTACATGGAAGACCCCAGGAACAGAGAGGTTAGAGGTCGAAACAAAACCTAGACTATTCCCATGCATGGTGGAACCATCAGCTATATGAATATTAAGAGGATGTGGTGCAGGGCCAAGGTTGGAGAATAAGGATGAGTGAGGTGTCATGTGATTGCAACAAGCAGAATCAAAAAGCCAAGTTTGAGACTTACCGGGCAGAACTGAGAGAGCAGTGGAAAGAGATGCATTACCAGCCATACGAACAGCCTGAGCTATGATCTCCTGTAGTTCAGTGGGGGAGAGGTTGATAGTGGATCCAGAAGACTGGGACTCAGCTGAAATGGAAGGCATCGGCGGAGTAGGCTCAGTATTAGCAACAGCAGCAGTAGATTTGTTGCGACGGTAACAAGTCTCAATGGTGTGGCCAGGACGCTTGCAATAATTGCAGAACTTCTTGTTGGTCTGCTTGCGACGATTGCTAGAGCCAGAGAAATCACCTGATTGTTGAGGTTGCTCAATGGCAGGAGCAGAAGGAGTAATAGCCAAAACATTGAACTTATTCTGGGCTTGAAGGGTTGCAAGCCGAGCTTCTTCTCTAACCAACTCGTTTACAGCAGTATCAAGAGAGGGAGGAGGATTGCGATTAAGAAGCTGACCTCGGATGGGCTCAAAGTCCTTGCGAAGTGACATCAGGAATTCATAGAGACGAAATTCATCTCTAACTGTAGCATATTGCTGAGCATCCTTTGAGCATGCCCAAATTGGATCAGAAAGGTCAATTTGGTCCCAAATGAAGCGAAGCTGATCATAGTAGTCATTGATGGATTGCCCTGGTTATTGTCGAAGTTGATGCAATTCAACCACTAACTGATATTTCATGGATCCGTGAGTAGTGGAGTACCTTTTGGCCAACATATCCCATGCTGATTTTGCATCATCAAAGCTGCCCAACAGGTTGGAGATGGAGGGAATGGAAGTGTTCCGAATCCATGTGAGGATCATGTGGTTGTGACTATCCCATTCAATCATGCGACCAAGGAAGGCAGCATCTTCTTCACTTGCTCCCTTGACAGGAATGAAAATTGCACCAGTACAGTATTGCCAGAGCATGCGACCCTTAAGAAAACTGCGCATAGCTTGAGACCAAGATAAGTAATTCTTGTTCCCCTCCAATACAGTATTGATGGGGCGAGGAAGAAAAACATCCTTTTTATCCATTTAGAAACACAATATGCAAAAACAGACTGCAAAAATGAAATCTACGCGAAAAACTGGGTAAGGAGAACCTGGACTGTAAAAAGTCAACCGTAGAAAAGTCAACGGTCAAAGTCAAACCTCGGTCAAAGTCAACTCTGGTCAACGATCAAAGTCAACGGCCTGGTCAACGGTCAGTCAATGATGACATCAGCTGTGGTGGATGACGTCAGCAAATGAGTGGATGATGACGTCAGCCCTAGGTGACGTGGCAAGATGACGTCACGGATGACGTCAGCAGAACTGAGTGAGGGCGCGTGAGGCGCGTGACTGAGGCTGTGACGGCGCGTGACGGCGCGTGGGGCGCGTGGCTGAGGCGCGGCTTCTTCAGGTGGCGCGTGAAAGCGCGTGCAGGCTCCGATGCTTGCGAGACTTCCACGAATGCGTAGATCGAGGCGAGACGATCACGGTGGTATGTGCAAAAACTTTATTGGAGGACGATACACGGCGGAGACGGTGGTTGCAGTGGTCTGTGTGGTGTGGGACTCCTCAACGACAGCGGCTGCAGTTCCGGAACCTGAAGACAACGGCTGAGAGACGTCGTAGGTTCAACGGTGAGTGGCTGCAGTGGCTGTTGTGACGGCGGAAGCGATAAGGGTGGAGTAACACCAAGAGAGACAAGACTGCTAAAAGAAAGGTCAGAGCAGTGGCTCTGATACCATGTTAGAAATACTGAATGATTGTATTGTATTTCGTGAATTGAGGAATATACATGTGATGCCTTTATATAGGAGGCATATGTGTGCGGTACAAGTAAGCATATGTGTGCGGTACAAGTAAGGTGTAGTACAAGTACAAGTGTGCTATACAAGTAAACTAGCGGGCCTAAAGCCCATAACATAAAATACATTAACAGTTAACAAGCACGGCTAGCAAGGAGCACTGACCACAAGAGGATCAAATTGTCATGATTCTTCTTCTTTGTTTCTGGAATTGGCAAGCAATGATTCGGAAGTGTGATGGAAGTATTGTTTCTGATTTTCATATAAGCCTTCCCGCCAATAATGCTGTTGTCCACTCTCCCATGCAAGACTTGCTGCATTGATCTTCAGTATAAGGCTTCAAGATTGCGTAGTTTTCTGAGTTTATAAAATATGTATTTGTTAGCACTTGAAATGAGTATAGATCTTTTCCAGGACTTAGCTTGTCTTCTTCACAGCCTTGAATGAAGTCTGGCTTGCAGCTGCCATACTGGTCATTTGGGTCAAGTAAGGAGTATCCCTTGGGGCATGTACAGATTGGCCTCTTATCAGATTCAAGAGTGCATGTACTATTAAAACCACAAGTGCCACTATCTGTTAATGCAGAACTGGCAACCCAAATATTATCCGGCACAGATCAAATTGGAGTCCAGATTGGAATTCTTTGGGTAAGAATATAGCGTGAAAACTCCATCAAAGTTGAGAGTGGCTCTAAAATAGAATTCAGCAGCTGACTCTAGCTTTACCTGTCTTAGAGAAAGTTTTTGGTTGTTTTCTCTCAGAATGTAAATATCGCCTGACTGGTTAAAGACCAGTTGTTTACCAGGATTTGATGTAACAGAATCACTAGTACCACTTGTATAATAAGCTTCACTAGGATTATTCGTGGGCAGGTTTATGGTATTGAGCACAAGATTTCCATCACGAATCAACCGTAGTTGGAACCTTCCTTTGGAAAAGTGTCTCTGATTGTCGAGAAGAAAGCACCCCTCCAATATCCATATTTTGTGAAGGCAACAAAGTATCTGTGGGATTGTTGAAGCTCTCCCATAGCTTATTAAAGTTGCTATCTTGAAGCACAAAGTTGCCTGTGTTGCTCATAACACCATTGGCTACAGTACCAATAATGCTATTAGATCTCCATAACTCATCCCCTTGAGGACCAGTAAGTACTAGCCCATGGTCAGCAGTTAGCTCCACTTTTGATCCCCTAGGTGCAGGGTTATCTAGTCTAGCATACCAAACTATGGTTTTATCTGGTACTTTGGCAAACCAAATGGAAAGCAGGAAGAGATCTGTCTGGTTGAGTGGGTGAAATCCAAAGGCAAAATCACCTGAAGGTGATAGCCATGGAGTGCTGTTGTCAGTGGCTGTGAGAGAGTTTCCAATGGTAACATTACCATTATTTTGAGCAATAGAGAAAATTGGTAACAGAATTAGTAAGAAAAGTAGGTGAGGCAGAACAAAATCCATGATTGCCAGAGTGAAATGGGTTCAATCAACAGGAATACATAAATAGCTTACGACGACAAGAGGAATTGCTGTTCTAAGACAGGCAAAAGGAAAAGGAAAATGCTCTGCTAAAAATTAGGCTGTGTTTACATTTGATTGTCAACCCTAGTATTCTCATTGATCAGCCCAATATACTCATCTCATTTTTGATTGACAAATGCATGCTCCAAAGAAAAAATTAGAAGAATAGATTGAAATTCAAGTACGACATGAAAGGCATACATCAATTCTTGTTTGCTTAATTACAATTACAAGACCCATCCAAAAAACTTAGATATCTTTACTTTCTTCTTTTCCCATGCAAGTTTTGGCAACTCACATGCAAATATGCTTGTCTCAGATTATACTATTACACAGCAGGTAGCGGCGGTGCAGGCCCAACTATATTAGCTACTAGCTTTTTACTTCTTGGAGAGGAAGTGGTTGCAAATAATAAAGATCAGTTTCAGCAGCATTATACAAATGAATTATTCCTTTTCTTTCTAGTGATTCAGCATTCTGCATATGATGCCTAACTATAATAGTCAACTATTCAATAAGGACAAACGATCAAACTGAAGCCTATAGTGGAATGCTCAACATATACTTTGGAAAAGGAATTGGAAAGAGAGTTGTTTTCATTTTGTAAGTTCTGTTAGAAAAAAAAGGTGCTTACAAAGCAGTGAATTTTCATGCATAATGATATAGTTTCGTCCAGAGTGTTCATCAAAGTTATAGTTTCTGGCCTGTAGCATTTTAGTGAAGAAAAGAGAGACAACGCTAATTGATAAATACAGTAATACTGCCTCTCAGTGAATCTATACCAAAAGCTGTCCTAAAAGTAATCTTATAGCCCCTAGCTATTAATTTTTTATAGGCTAGCTAAATGTATAGTTACCAAATGTAGCATCCAACAAGATGGAGCACAACCTAGTTGGTTAATTGCATAAATCATTTGTATTGGCATTCCCTTGCTTTATCAAATTAACTTTCAATAATATGAACTTGGACCTGTTTTTAATTTTTTGTGGTTTACAACTTTACATAGCTAATGCTGCTTTGGTGGAACCAGTTGCTCTCTGTGTACCTGATCAACGCAAACACTTGAAGCTTCTTTATCTCCAATAACAGTTCTGCTCAATGGAACCCATTTTTTCCTTTTTTTTTTCTTCCCAGGAATTTGCCTGAAGTAAGAAGTGCTTGTGAGTTCCTAATGTTGGGCTTTGTGAAGCCTAGTTTATGTTTGATTCGGTTGACGACCCGACCCGACCCAAATAATGTTGCGTGATTTTTTAATGGGAGATTTTCTGAGGCTTAGTCCATGGGCTATGGCTTGGCCCGTTTTGTAGCCCATTATAATCCTTTGCGCAGGATATAGAAGCCGTTTTTTGTGATTAGGGTTTGTCACTGTTGCCGTGTTTCAGAGAGAGAGAGAGAGAGAAAGAGAGAGAAACACTGTAGCTGCACTTTGTATTTTTCCTTGATAATAGTGAAATCCTTGCAACTCTGTGAACGTAAGCAAATTGCCGAACCACGTAAATATTGTCTTGTGCGTGTGATTGTTTTTTTTTTACGTGTGTTTTCTCTATTTTTTTGTTTCTCACAGGTTGGAATTTCGGTTGAATTCCCTACATCTAGGAGTACCAACTGTTAGTGCTCGATTTGGAACTACACCGTTCTTTTGGAATTGGGCAATGGAAGCAATGACAAGTCTTCTTCCTGCGGTATGCTCTTACATTACTAGGTGTTTCTTTTCACTCTCTACACAAGTGAAATTGGCGATACTAATCTAGGATTCTTCATTTATTATTTATATCATAGTTGTAAAATCATCATAACATTAACCTCTTTTAGCCATCACTGTCAATAACATGGTCCTCAGAGTGTATAATAATTATATAAAAAGATAATTTAGGGTCTATTAATTGACTATGAATTTCTATGAGAAGTAATTTGTTGTACTGTGCTATAGAATTTGCTTCAAATGAATCACACAAAGGACCTGGACGATGTTCTAAGCATTAAGAGGCATATGTCACACTCATTTGATTGACCACCAATCATGGTGACTACCTTGCTTTTGGCTCCATTTAATAAGCCTATGTAATTTGAGTGTTGCAGGAGTTTTTGAGAGACAGAAGCAAAATTCAAGAGTTAGTTCAACTATTTGATCCTGTAGTCCGATCGGTTGATAAGGTTGCTGGAGAGCGTGTTTCAATGAGGGTGAGATACTAAAATGAATGACAAAATCATACTAGCTGATACTTTAAAATTACTTTACACTTCAAAAGTCTTTTATAATTTCAAAAGAAGGTGGTGGAAATCTCTTCAATTTATTATAATATATTTAGCCATTTAACTTGTTCATCATTACTTATAATTTTCCACATTTTTTGCTTGTTTCATTTTGTCGGGTTCTGAAAACAGGTTGATTTGGTATATTCAGTCATAGGAGACTCTGTGTAAGATTTAGCTTTCCAGGGATTTTATTGTGCTCAATGGAAACCCTGCCTAATTTTGCTATTTAGATTAACTTTCAAACTCTATATTTCCATTGCTTTATAGAAGCTGTTAGTTTTGCAAACAAATTTGAAGTAATGTATACTTGAGTCTCTGTAAGTTAGATATCATAACTCTAGAGTTCATGTCTTTCAGATCTGTGGGAGCTGCTACAGCAGCATTTACTATAGCTGTTCTTGAGGGAAGTACACAGCCTGGAGTTTGGTTTCCCGAAGAAGTTTGTACGATAAATCATTTAGATATCAAAAAGTTACATTTATATTTTTTAAACCTTGTATGCAATTCTCTTACAGCCAGAGGGAATCGCAATTGAGGCGAGGGAATTTCTTCTCAAACGTGCAGCACAAGGAACAATCAATTTTGTAATGAACAAGTAAAAGAAATTCTGATCCAGAAATTTAACTTTTCCACTTATTTATCTTTTTTCTACAATTCCTGATGGTTGAGACAGCCCCCAAAGAGCTTGGATTGGGAATATATGTATGAGAGTGCAGAAATTGAGGTCAAATTATAGTTCTGTTGGGGAGATAAACACCTTGGGGAGCTTCCTTGAGTAATTAATATAACATATAGAAACATACTTTAACCCAAAAGGCTTAAGCCCCAATGGGTATGTGCTCAATTATGTTATATTAACCACTCATTTTTCTTATCTTTATTCAATGTGGGACTTCACTCACACGTGTAACCCAACAATCTCCCCCTCACGTGTGAGTCTCTGCCACTCTGTGGGCTTCAAGACTTCTCTGTGGGCCATGAATAAGTCCTACTTGCTCCCCCTTGCCTAATGGGCTTTTCACTTCATCAACGCGTCATCCATGGGTCTCTCGTACGCCATCCATGGGAACCACGTGTCAACCCCACACGCACATCCATGGGAACCCCGCACGTTCATGTCCATGGGAACCTCGCACCTCATCATTGTTTAGCACCATTTGCAAGCCATGAATAAGTCCTACTTGCTCCCCCTTGACTAATGGGCTTTTCACTTCATCGACGCGTCATCCATGGGTCTCTCGTACGCCATCCATGGGAACCACGTGTCAACCCCACACGCACATCCATGGGAAACCCCGCACGACCATGTCCATGGGAACCTCGCATCACACCATTATTTAGCACCATTAGCAATATTCATTTGTTGGGCTTTTTTTCTGTTTTCTTCTCCAGGATTTTTGTGTGTGGGCCGTCTAGGCTTTCTCTGTCCCCGCTGGGTAGGGACCATGAACACCTCACCACCTTCGCCGCACACCACCATGGGCTCTGATACCACTTGTTGGGGAGATAAACACATTGGGGAGCTTTCTTGAGTAATTAATATAACATATAGAGACACACTTTAACCCAAAAGGCCTAAGCCCTAATGTGTTTATCTCCCCAACAAGTGGTATCAGAGCCCATGGTGGTGTGCGGCGAAGGTGGTGAGGTGTTCATGGTCCCTACCCAGCGGGGACAGAGAAAGCCTAGACGGCCCACACACAAAAATCCTGGAGAAGAAAACAGAAAATCTCCCACTTGGAGACTAGTTCAATCATCAACATCAGCCGCTATCCTCCAAAAGCAATCCTTCATCCCTGCAACTCATCCTCCTGTCCTCAAGCTAGAAGACCAATTGAAGCTGCACACAGCTTCAACTTCTCAATAGTGACACCCTTAGTCAACATGTCTGCCGGGTTCTTAGATCCACATATCTTCTCAAGTATTACTAGCTTATCTTCAACAAGGTACCGGATAAAGTGGTATTTTGTTTGTATATGCTTCGACTTTGAATGAAAAGCCGAATTTTTGGCAAGAAAGATTGCACTCTGACTGTCACTGTGTAGAATGCCCATCTCTTGCTTCTTACCCAATTCATCTAAGAAACCATGTAACCAAATCATCTCCTTTCCAGCTTCAGTTGCTGCAACATACTCAGCTTCTGTAGTAGACAAAGTAACAATCTTTTGCAGATTTGAAGCCCATGATATAGTTGTACCACCCAGAGTAAATACAAACCCAGTAGTACTCTTTCTACTATCAATATCGCCAGCAAAATCAGCATCTACATAACCTTGCAGCTTCAAACTTGCACCTGTGAAGCAAAGACATGTATCTGATGAACCCTTCAGATATCTCAGAATCCACTTGACTGCCTCCCAATGCTGCTTTCCAGGCCTACTCATGAATCTGCTCACAACTCCCACTGCATGTGCAATGTCTGGCCTTGTACACACCATAGCATACATCAAGCTGCCAATAGCTGAGGCATAGGGCACCTTGCTCATATGGTCCCTTTCTTCTTCTGTCTTCGGTGACTGTTCTTTGCTCAGTTTGAAATGACTACCCAAGGGTGTGCTTACTGGTTTAGATTCATTCATGTTGAACCTACTGAGAACTTTCTTCACATACTCTGACTGTGAAAGCTTCAATGTACCATTAGCCTTGTCTCTAATGATTCTCATACCAAGAATTTGCTTTGCAGCCCCCAAATCCTTCATTGCAAACTGTTTTGACAATTGCTTCTTCAGATTATTAATCTCCTCAATGCTAGACCCTACAATGAGCATATCATCCACATACAACAGTAAAATGATATAAGAATTGTCAAAGAATTTAACATAGCAACAATGATCAGCTTCACATCTCTTGAACCCAATTTTATGCATAAAATTGTCAAATTTCTTGTACCACTGTCCGGGAGCTTGTTTTAGGCCATACAAGCTCTTTCTCAGTTTGCAGACTAGATTCTCTTATCCCTGAACAATAAACCCTTCTGGCTGAATCATGTAAAGGTCTTCCTCCAAATCACCATGAAGGAATGTTGTCTTCACATCTAACTGCTCAAGATGTAAGTTTTCTGCAGCCACCATTCCCAGCACCAGTCTAATTGTTGACATCTTCACAACTGGAGAAAATATCTCTGTGTAGTCAATGCCTTCCTTCTGCTGGAATCCTTTAACAACTAATCTGGCCTTGTAACGTTTGCTACCATTATGCTCATTCTTTATTCTGTATACTCACTTGTTGTGCAAAGCCTTCTTTCCTACTGGCAATTCAATCAATTCCCATGTCTGATTCCCCAACAAGGAATCCATCTTATCCTTCATGACTAACTCCCACTTGCTTGAATTTTCATCTTGCAAGGCTTCATCATAACACTCTGGCTCACCACCATCAGTCAATAGTAGATAATTTAAAGCGGGTGAATAACGCTGTGGAGGTCTAATGTTCTTAGAAGATCTGCAGACTTCAGCTACAGGTGTACTCTGATCTACCTGTGAATCTGCATTCTCCTTATTTTCTTCACCCCTTTTCTGGACAGTACTTTCAGTCAATCCATCTAAGTTGACAAACTCAGATTTCTTTTGATCTATCTCTGCAATATCTGATACTACAGTTGACCTGTCCTTGTACATAACATGTTCATTAAATATCACATTTCTACTTCTGATGATTTTCCTGTTTTGTTCATCCCAAAACCTATAGCCAAATTTCTCATCACCATAGCCAATGAAAAAACATATTTTAGACTTAGCATCAAGTTTACTACGGGCATCAGAATCAATATGAACATAAGAAACACAACCAAAAACTTTTAAATAGGAAAATTTTACCTCTTTACCGCTCCAAACCTCCTCAGGAAGTTTGAACTCCATGGGAACTGATGACCCTCGGTTTATCAGGTAAGCTGCAGTGCTAACAGCATCAGCCCAGAAAGTTTTTGGTAGTCCAGCATGCATCCTCATACTCCTAGCACGCTCATTAAGAGTTCTGTTCATGCGCTCAGCCACACCATTCTGCTGTGGTGTCCTAGGAATGGTCTTTTTCATCCTAATTCCCTGTGCAGCACAATACTCACTGAACCCTCCATCTATGTACTCTCCTCCATTATCAGACCTCAAACATTTTAGTTTTAAACATGTTTCTATCTTAACCATGGCTTTCCACTTCTTAAAAGTTTCAAATACATCAAATTTATTTTTCAGAAAATAAACCCATACCTTTCTGCTTGAATCATCAATGAAAGTGATGTAGTACCTTGAACCTCCAAGGGATGCAACCGGAGAAGGCCTCCACAAATCAGTGTGTACTAACGCCAATTTTTCTGCCTTCGGTGTCCTGCCAGTTTTCAAGAAGCTCACATTTTTATGCTTTCCTAAGATGCAACTTTCACACATGTCAAAATCAATGGACTTCAATTCTGGTAGTTTTCCTTTTGACAGCAGCATCTTCATCCCTTTCTCACTCATGTGACCAAGCCTGCGATGTCATAGGCTTGTATCAGTACTTGCATCAGCAACTGCAATTGTGTCTCTTGGACTTGAGGTCATATAGAGAGTGCCAGTCTTCTTTCCACGAGCCAATACTCTAGCTCCCTTTGTAACCTTCCAAGTACCACCAACAAATAGTATTGCATGCCCTTCATCATCAAGTTGTCCAACAGAAATCAGATTCCTCCTCAGGTCAGGAATATGTCGAACCTTCTCCAGTAACCAAACAGATCCATTGAGTAACAATATCCGGATGTCTCCCATACCTACAACATCCAAAACTGAACCATCAGCCAAATACACCTTACCAAAATCACCTACAACATAATTCTGTATGATTTTTCGGTGTGGAGTGGTATGAAACGAAGCTCCTAAATCCAAAACCCAATCATCAAGTGGACTGTCTACTGCAAGAAGTAATGTATCATGTACCTCTTCTGTTACAGCATTAGCAGAATCTTCATTTTTCTTCTTAGGACTTTTGCATTGGTTCCTAAAGTGACCTATTTTCCCACAATTCCAGCATTGTACTTGTTGGCCTGATCTAGACTTACTTCTGTTCCGATTAGAATTTCTGGATTTTGATCTGCCCCGATTTGAATTTCTGTTATTACCTCTGCCTCTTGTCTCAAGGTTTAGGGCAGAACCAGATCCTGAGGTTTCACCTGCATCTCTTCTGCGAATCTCCTCAGCCAGAATTAAATCTCGTATATCATTGTACTTGAGTTTTTCCTTTCCTGTAGAATTGCTTACTGCCATCCTCATTGCCTCCCAACTGTTTGGCAAAGAAGCCAAGACGATCAGAGCACAAATCTCATCATCAAAATCAATTTCTACAGACGACAATTGATTTGTAATAGTGTTAAATTCATTCAGATGTTGTGCTACTGATGCGCTCTCTGCCATCTTCAGATTGAAGAGTTTCTTTATCAGATGCACCTTGTTGTTTGCTGACGGCTTTTCATACATACCAGACAAAGCCTTCATCAGATCTGCTGTGGTATTCTCCTTTATTGGGCTCTGATACCAATTGTAGGGAGAGATAAACACATTGAGGAGCTTACTTGAGTAATTAATATAACATATAGAGACACACTTTAACCCAAAAGGCCTAAGCCCAATGGGTATGTGCTCAATTATGTTATATTAACCGCTCATTCTTCTCATCTTTATTCAATGTGGGACTTCACTCACACGTATGACCCAACAATCTCCCCCTCACGTGTGAGTCTCTGCCACTCTGTGGGCTTCAAGACTTCTCTGTGGGCCATGAATAAGTCCAACTTTCTCCCCCTTGCCTAATGGGCTTTTTCACTTCATCAGCGCGTCATCCATGGGTCTCTCGTACGCCATCCATGGGAACCACGTGTCAACCCCGCACGCACATCCATGGGAACTCCGCACGTCCATGTCCATGGGAACCTCGCACCTCATCATTGTTTAGCACCATTTGCAAGCCATGAATAAGTCCTACTTGCTCCCCCTTGACTAATGGGCTTTTCACTTCATCGACGCGTCATCCATGGGTCTCTCGTACGCCATCCATGGGAACCACGTGTCAACCCCGCACGCACATCCATGGGAACTCCGCACGTCCATGTCCATGGGAACCTCGCACCTCATCATTGTTTAGCACCATTTGCAATATTCCTTTGTTGGGCTTTTCTTTTCTTTTTTCTTCTCTAGGATTTTTGTGTGTGGGCCGTCTAGGCTTTCTCTGTCCCCGCTGGGTAGGGACCATGAACACTTCACCACCTTCGCCGCACACCACCATGGGCTCTGATACCACTTGTTGGGGAGATAAACACCTTGGGGAGCTTCCTTGAGTAATTAATATAACATATAGAAACACACTTTAACCCAAAAGGCCTAAGCCCCAATGGGTATGTGCTCAGTTATGTTATATTAACTACTCATTCTTCTCATCTTTATTCAATGTGGGACTTCACTCACACGTGTAACCCAACAAGTTTGTTGGAAATTTAGACCCCTAAAACAACCAAATTGCGTAGCCTAGATTAATTAGCCAAGTTGTTACTTAGTCAAATTATGCAATTTCTAGGTTAAAGCAATTCAACAATCATATCAAGAATAATAATGCAGCGGAAAATAAATAACACAAGATATGATCACCCAGGAAACCACACGGTAAAAACCTGGGGAGGATTTGACCCACCGATCCTCAAGGCAAACCAGAATTCACTATGAAAGAATTGAAGTTCTTACAGAAGGACTACAAGCTCCCCGCTCGACTTCCTAATGCTACCCACCAGTACGAACTTCCTGACACGACCACGCGCAGGCTCCGAATCCACGGACTACTTCTTTCTTGAATTCTTCAATCAGCTACAAGCTCCCCGCTTGCTTTTCTTTTAAGTTCCAATGGTAGCAACCTTGTTGATCATCAAGATATTGACAACCCTAAGTTTATGTGAAGGAAAGCTCCTCAAAGATCTCACAAGAGATTCACATAAACAGCAAATATGAGCAACAAAGACCTAGAGAGGTTTGGGTACAAACCCTAAAAATAAAAGGAGGCACAAGAGGCACTCTAATCTCTCATCAAAAGTCTCAAAAACGTGGCTTAGGGTTTCCTTTATATAGTGGGAGAAGTAGATCTGAAACCCTAATCCTTAATGGGCTTAAGCTGCTGTTTGGGCCGACTTAAAATTCTGCAGATACGATTTTCGATTGATCGAGCCTGTTCTTCGATCGATCGAACTAGGCAGAATATGAAGTCTTCTTCCTGCAGCTTGTATGTTCTTGAATCTTGACTTGAATCACCTTGAGCATTGTCTAATAAAACCTATAGACTCTAAGATCTATATCTAGACAAGTTTGTGTACATGATTTGCCAATTGTTCTAAACATTTAGAACCTAACAAACTCCCCCTTTGGCAATTCGTGACAAAACTTTCATACAAAATGAAATGCTCAAATACAAGAACAACCCAATACAATAAAATGCCCATTACAACAAATTCAACCTAACTACTATCCATCAGTTACAAGTGTAGACAGCAGCTCAATTGAATCAACCTGTATATTTCCTAAAACACTCAACAAACGCATAAACGCGTGTGTGGAAAAAATACAAGTAAATCAAAAATTAAATTCTTGACTTCACAAAACACAAAACAAAGACAAATATCATGAATAACTCATAAATATAAATCAATGAGCAGTGAAACAAGAAACAGAAATAAAAACATAAGTAAACTAACTCTCCCCCTAAGTTAGATACAACAAAAAGTTTTTATTTTCTTCCCTTTCAAAAATAATTTCAACTCCCCCTAAACAAGACAAACATGATTCTCATAAATCAATAATTTCTCCCCCTTTTTGTCACGTATTGACAAAGACAACTCATACAAAGAGTAAACAATCAACATACGCAATAAAGGATAAGAGAAAATAGAGAATCAAGGGGAACACAAAACAATTCAATTCTATAGAAAATAGAGACAGCTCCCCCTATGAACAACACAGGTTAAAAAAAAAACTTTTCTCCTCCTATAAAAATAGGAAAAACAAAACAAGTTTTGTGAAAAATAGTTTTGGGGAAAAATAAAGGGAGTGGGGAAAATAGTAGCAGCAGCATCACCAACAGGATCAGGAATATCCTCACCAGCAGGACCAAAGTTAAAAACACAAACCAAAGTTAAAAACTAAGGTGAGGATACACATGAAGAAAAAATATTCTCTCTTTCAATAAAATGAAAACATGACATTATGTGACCCATAAACAGTTGCATAAGTAGATAAAATATTTGCACATTGATTATCCATCATATCTCTTAAGAAAAATATTTTATACAGTTCACACATAAGAAATAGCATATACTAGAATGTACAAAACTCAAAAATTAATCAATCAATTTTTAAATCAAGTTGAGTACCCAATGTAGCAAAGTGTATGCATGTTATGTGTGAAAACAATGAGAGATATGACTGCAAAACTGCAAGATGGATACAAAAACAATGCAATGCATGTGAATCCTAAACACAAATGATGCATAAAAAAAATTTTGGTCAAAAACAAAGAAACTGAAAATTTTTCAGTTTCGATCGATCGAGAATCGATCGAACATCAATCGAGTCAGGCAGACTCAAACCAAAAATTTTAATCGCAATTTCGATTGATCGAAAAACAGGTTCGATCGATCGAAAGTCTGGAAAAATCAGATTTTTGAAAAATAGAGCATTTTAATACAGAAACTCCTCAAAGCACATTGTTTTATAAAAAATGCATGAGTATAAGACTAAAAGTTTTTCAAAAACACTTGAATTTAACCCAAATCTTCCAAAATCAAGATTTTCAATCAATTTGTCCTCAAAGTGCAAACATTATACACATTTTGCATTAAAATCAAGGAACTTTTAATTTTGGATGGCCACAACAAAATCACACACAATATAATGTACCAAGTTTAACAAAGAGTAACTTGTGTAGTGTGTGCAACTAGCAAAAGCTTGAGATACATGTGAGGTGATATGTGAATAGCAATCAATCACAAAGTCTACAAAATTCATCACATAGAATTTAAAAGAGACTATCACCTAAAGAGTTACATCCTATAACTCCCACATCTCCTAGAACATAAGCTTGCAATCATGTAAGTTTCTTGAATTTTGCCCCATTATTTAGGTGAAATTTGGCATCAAGCCTAATGGTACACACCAGTTTAAATTATGTGAGATGGCATCAAGCCTAATAGTACACACCAGTTTTAAGCATTAAGCATTTAACAGAGGCTACACCTTATGTTCTTTTTGTGCATGTGCTACACTTTCTCGAGCACAAAATCTTATGATATGCACTAAGGTGTTCATGATTGGCTAGTGAACAGTGGTGAGATGGTTATTTATGCCTTTCTCAAAAGGATCAAGTCCGACAGTCAAATAACATGTGACTTCAAGATCAAGACAAAGTGATAAACACCATAAACATCTTTCCCACACAACATGCACTACAAAGCTCAAACTAGTAAAGTGCAATAAAGTAAGCTCATCCAAGCTAAACAAGGTACATAAACTAGTTATGTAAAGATAAGGTGGCCAACCTTGATTATAAATCCAAGATCTATAATACAAAACACAAAAATCTTTTTGGTTTGAACAAACTTTATGACCAAAAACAAAAAGCACATATTATGCTAAATGAACAATGCAAAAACAATGCATGATAGTGTAAAACTAAGCTATAGAAGGTACACAGACAAGAAATATCAATTTTTTAATTAACCCTTGAGTACATGTACAAACTAGTACATACTCACACAAAATCAAAAATAGCTTAGCACAAACTATTCAAGTTTCTCCACAATGTCAAGCATATTCTAAATCAAGAGAGAGATATCATAACTCATGTAATCCTCAAGAAAAATAAAACAAGACACAAAATAAAATATTTTTGTCTTTTTGAAAATTTTCAATGTTTTTGGATTTTTCTTTAAAACAAAACAATCAAAGAAAATAAAACAACCAAAAACTAAAACAAAACATGTCCACAATTAATTGAAAGAATTAAATCAAGGACAAGTTAGCAACACTCACCTTGGAGAATCTTTTCTCACCCATTTAGCACGAGTATTCGGCTTTGTAGGTGAAAATCCATGAGAAGCAGAGTGTATTTGAGGGATTACACCTAACTTCTGAGAGAGACTGAAATCCTGCAAATTCCTTTCACAAGCCAACAAGCTCAAATTTTTCAAAAGAATATGAACCAATTTATATGGACTTATGGCAGGAGAAATATCATCACATATCCTAGATTGACATACAGAATGCTTAAATTTCAATTTATGACAATTAGGACGAATGTGACCAGAGACACCACAAAAGTGACAAACAGGAACAAATTTAGGAACATCAGTATTCCTAACAGCAAATCTAGTCTCAGATCTTGATTTTTGCCTCAACAAAGAACAATTTGGTCTAATATGACCAACAACACCACAATGGTGACAAGTAGGCACAAAAACAGATTTATTATGTTCTCTAATAGTAGGTTTAGACTTAGGTGTAGAAACTTCAGCGTCTACATCAGAACTTTTACCTTTGTCTAACCTAGCAAAATAAGCCTTTTTTTTTATTATTTCTCTTGAAAGGAGGGATATAAATTTTTTCAGTTTTAGGCTTAAGAGAAACAGAAACACTTCTGTTATCATCAGCAAGTTTGGTATTAGACAAATTTTCCAATTTAGCTTCAGCCTCAACTAACTTTTGTTCCAAACTTTTCATCTTCTCATCTTGAGAGGAAATTTGATTTCTCAAAAAATCATTCTTTTTATTAGACTCATCTAATCTAACAAGCAATTCCTCTTTTTCAAGATTAGTCAATTTTAACTTTTCTTTAAATTTCTTAGCAATTTTCAAAGATTTAGATAATTCCTTACGAAGAGTTTCAAAAGCATCAAAAAAATCAGCAGAAACAATAGTGTCCTTTTTATTCAAAACATCACAGGCATCAATAAAATCAGCAGAAGCATGAGCAGAAAGACACTTCAAATTATCCATGACAACAGGGGTCAAGGATCAGCTCTTAGATCAAAAGATCTAAAACAAACAAAGAGCTACCCGCTCTGATACCACATGTTAGAAATTTAGACCCCTAAAACAACCAAATTGCGTAGCCTAGATTAATTAGCCAAGTTGTTACTTAGTCAAATTATGCAATTTCTAGGTTAAAGCAATTCAACAATCATATCAAGAATAATAATGCAGCGGAAAATAAATAACACAAGATATGATCACCTAGGAAACCACACGGTAAAAACCTGGGGAGGATTTGACCCACCGATCCTCAAGGCAAACCAGAATTCACTATGAAAGAATTGAAGTTCTTACAGAAGGACTACAAGCTCCCCGCTCGACTTCCTAATGCTACCCACCAGTACGAACTTCCTGACACGACCACGCGCAGGCTCCGAATCCACGGACTACTTCTTTCTTGAATTCTTCAATCAGCTACAAGCTCCCCGCTTGCTTTTCTTTTAAGTTCCAATGGTAGCAACCTTGTTGATCATCAAGATATTGACAACCCTAAGTTTATGTGAAGGAAAGCTCCTCAAAGATCTCACAAGAGATTCACATAAACCGCAAATATGAGCAACAAAGACCTAGAGAGGTTTGGGTACAAACCCTAAAAATAAAAGGAGGCACAAGAGGCACTCTAATCTCTCATCAAAAGTCTCAAAAACGTGGCTTAGGGTTTCCTTTATATAGTGGGAGAAGTAGATCTGAAATCCTAATCCTTAATGGGCTTAAGCTGCTGTTTGGGCCGACTTAAAATTCTGCAGATACGATTTTCGATCGATCGAGCCTGTTCTTCGATCGATCGAACTAGGCAGAATACAAAGTCTTCTTCCTGCAGCTTGTATGTTCTTGAATCTTGACTTGAATCACCTTGAGCATTGTCTAATAAAACCTATAGACTCTAAGATCTATATCTAGACAAGTTTGTGTTCACGATTTGCCAATTGTTCTACACATTTAGAACCTAACAAAGTTCAAGTTCTTTTTCCGCTTCACTGGCTACTATTGCAGGTAAAGGAAAAGGGGTTGCTGTTGCTTTTTTGTTTTTGTGCTGAGCCTGGTCAAGTGAATATTGAGTTTCTAATCTGTAAGTTTCATCTTCTGAATTTCAGGTGCTGGAACTTAAAAGATTTTTATTGAGAGCATTGCCGATTTTGTAGGCTGTGAATCACCAAACCAATGTTTTAATTCTTGTAATTGAGAATTAATTGTAGCAGAAAAAATATTTAATTGTTTAGGCTAAATTTTAAAGTATTCTTAGTAATAACTGAAAAAAAATGCTGAAGCAATCTAACATCCACCTGCAACTAATAAACACTAGATATTAGACTCAGCACATGGCTGCATAACTACACTTAAATAATCCAATCCAATCCAATTCACACAATTTAGAATATCACATGTATTGAAAGGAAGAAAAAGATAATATGACTAAATTTATTTATTTTATCTTATATATATATATATTCAAGTGAAAAAAATACGGGTTCAAATCCAAACCATAAAAGATTGGATTAGAGTATAGATTTCATAATTCATTTAAGATGACTAGTTTCTGACCTGAACCTAGTCGGACTGAATCCAAACGCAATTGACATGACATGTTTTCAAGTCTAAGTGTGAGTTGTGGAGCTTGACAAAACTAGCTAGATTGGAGATGTGGGCTAAGTTTCCATACTTGACACCGGAGGTCATTTCACTCCAATATGACTCATTTATTGCTATCTCTATATCGGTTTTCCCTTGGCTCATGTTTCACGCCATGACTAAAAGTTATGGCTGATATTTCATTTAATATGGTAAAAGTCTGCAGTATGCACAGAACATCATGAATATCAGTTAGTGGTGTAGGGCTTGACAAAACCAGCTAGATTGGAGGTGTGGGCTAAGTTTCCATACCCGACACCAGAGGTCTTTTCACTTCAGCATGACTAATATATTGTTATCTCTTTATCGGTTTTCCCTTGGCTCATGTTTCACGCCATGACTAAAAGTTATGGCTGATATTTCATTTAATATGGTAAAAGTCTGCAGTCTACACAGAACATCATGAATATGAATTAGGTTCATTGTCATTGCCCAATAATATCATTGTTGCTCTGAAGCTTCAATATGGGTATGGGATGTGTTTAATTTACAATCATACAAACATATCAAACATTGCAAAGCCATACATAAAATAAGCAAAAAGCAGCCACCAAACTCACACGTCAACCCTTGAAAATTTGACTTGAAATTTTTAAATGATGTTAAAAATTAAAAAACCCTTGAAAATTTAAGATATGATAAGATAAGATTAACTTAATTAATTATTATATAAATAAACAATTTAAAATACATAATAAGTCATATCTTAGGGTATTTGCATGAATACATAAGAATAGAGATGATTATTAGTTTAAGTATCTGTATTTTTTAGCATTACGTAAACGAGCCAAACTTTTTTGAGTATTGAATGTTTAAGCTCGGCTTGGCTTGGCTCGGCTTGATTTAAGCTCATTAGAAAGTCCAAAAACACGATCTCAGCTTGTCTTGGCTTGATTCATTAGCTCTTGGAAACTTTTCTGACATTCTTCCTTTCACTCGAATTTAACATTCTTCCGAGTAAGTTGTGTCAAAGGAGCCGCAATGCGGGAAAATCCCTCTACAAATCTTCTGTAGTAACCAGCAAGGCCCAAGAAACTTCTGACCTCACTCATATTTGTAGGCCTATCCCAATTAACCACCGCTTCTATCTTATTAGGATCCACTGTAATTCCATCCTTAGATATCACATGACCCAAGAACACTACTTGATTCAACCAGAATTCACACTTCTTCAGCTTAGCATACAACTTCCTTTCTCTTAGAATATGTAAAACAATCCTCAAGTGTTCTTCATGCTCTTCTTGACTTTTAGAATAAATCAAAATATCATCAATGAACACAATGACAAATCAATCCATGTACTCATGAAATACCCTATTCATCAAATCCATAAAAGCAGCAGGGGCGTTAGTTAATCCAAACGGCATCACCAAAAATTCATAATAATCATATCTAGTCTGAAAGGCCGTCTTTGGTATATCCTCACCCTTAATCTTCAACTGGTGGTAACCAGAACGAAGATCAATCTTAGAAAAGACTTGTGCTCCTTGCAATTGATCAAATAGGTCATCAATACGAGGCAAAGGGTATTTATTCTTTATGGTGACTCTATTAAGCTCACGGTAATCAATACATAACCTCATAGACCCATCCTTCTTCTTGACAAATAAAACTCGAGCTCCCCAAGGCGAGGCACTAGGGTGAATAAACCCTCTGTCTAGCAGTTCTACCAATTGCTCCTTAAGGTCCTTCAACTTTGTGGGTGCCATTCTATATGGTGCCTTAGAAATAGGTGTAGTTCCTGGAAAGAGATCAATAGAGAACTCAATCTCACAATCCGGGGGCAACCTAGGTAGATCATCAGGAAAAACATCCGAAAATTCCCTCACAATGGGAATGTCTCCTATCTCCAATTCTCCAATTTGTAACTCCATCAAGGAATCCTTGGCATCCCTTTCTTAGCAAGCGGTTTGCTTGTATGCATGATATCACACGAGGCATAAAAGGCAAACATGCAGCCTTAAATAGAAATTTTGATTCACCTAGAGGTTTAAACACCACCTCTTTCTCAAAACAATGCACACTAGCATGGTAAGAAGCCAACCAATCCATGCCCAAAATGACATCAAAATCATGCATATCTAACAACACCAAATCAGCCAATAACTCTCTACCCTCAATGCAAATAATACAAGACTTAAGCACAAGATTAATCATTAAAGTATCACCAACAGGGGTAGAAACCGATAACTCAAAATCAAGTAGTTCGGGGCTCTTGTCATGATTTTTAGCAAATGCACAAGAAACAAAAGAAGGCGTAGAACCAGGATCAAAAAGAATTTTAGCATGTGCAGAGAACAAAGGAAGTATACCTGCCACCACTGTATCCGTGACCTGAGAATTCTGAGTAGTCAAGGCATACACTTTACCTTGCACCTTCTTCCCATTGTCATTACCCTTTGCAACAAGAGATGAGGAAGAGAAACCCGAGCCTTTAGAACTTGGGCAATCTCTAGCAAAGTGTCCGGGTTGCTTACAAGTAAAGCAAATCTTGACCCCATCACAATTTTGTCCATCATGAAGTTTACCACAACAAGAGCAAGACTTCTTATCACTAGACTAAGGATAGGCATTCTTGCTATGCCTAGAAGATTGTCCTCTATTACCTGAGTTGTTAAAGAATCCTTTCTTTTTCCCTTGACCCTTATCATGTTGAGAATTAAAGGGCCTTGGCTACTTTTCACTCTCCTTGGAACTGGGGTTGTACTTAGAGTCTTCTTCAAGACTCATTGCCCGCTTCACAGCCTCAGTAAAAGTATCCACTCCAGAGGCTATAATGAGAGGGCAAATCGTACCATCAAGGCCTTCCCAAAACTTTTTCACTTTCTTGGACTCATTCGGAATCAAGTAAGGAACAAAGCGAGAGAGCACAACAAACTTCGCAACATACTCCTCCACTGTCATAGCCCCCTGAACCAAATTAGAAAATTCTCTTGCCTTACGGTCCCTCACTACATCGAGGAAGTATGTCCTATTGAAAACTTCCTTAAACTTCTCCCAAGTAATGGGAGTGTCCCTTCCTAAATCCATCTTCAACAATTGCTCAGTGCTTGACCACCATCTATCAGCAGAACCCTGAAGAGCAAAAGTGGCATACAACACCTTCTGAGCATCAGTGCATTCAAGGGCTCTCAGTAATTTTTCCATCTTTAGCAGCCAATTCTCTGCTGCCATAGGATCAGGCTCCCCATCAAATGTTGGAGGGTTTTGTTTATGGAACTCCCTAAAAGTGCAACCCTCCCTCTTACGCTCACCACCCTAGACTGCTCTAGCAATCCTAGCATAAATCCTATCTGCCACTGCCACCTCATTAATCCCACCACCATCAGGAGTGACAGATCTCTCACGCTCTTGGCGTTGCCTATGGCCATGCTCTGGAGCTGTAACCTCATCCACATGCCTTACTTTACGTGCTTTCTTTTTAGGAGGCATAATGTACCAAGGTACTTATACCTATACCCAAGAAACAAGCAAGTAAATCACAAGGCAACATAGAAGGTTAACATAGAAAATATAGATAAGGAAAAAGGAATAGCAGGTGGAAGCTGAAACAAAGGTACAAAATAAAGAATTCATCAAACTCCTAATGCTCTAACTTATATCAAAATCAATTCCTATTTTCAATGTCTACAGAATCATAACCTAAGCTCTGATACCATAACTGTCACACCCCAAACCCCAAAGGGTCCAAAGCAGGAGAAAGACGTCTCAAAGTACCTGTAGATTTTCCTTTTTGACAATCCAATCCACAAAAATCATATTAAATACCAACATCAAGAATTATCAAAATAATTCCATTGAATATACTCTAAAAATAAGTCAGAGCTCTAAGCAATAATTACAATGACCATTGGCCACAAAAGAATAGAGGTCTGAATTTTAATTACATATCATCATCTTGTCCCATCAGCGGGAATAACGTCACAACCACTTTAATATACAAAAGAATGAGTCAAGCCTATTCTAAGATGTACACCGTCTAATATACCTATTACAAAAGTTTAGCCTCCATCAATAGTTAGTCTAACTACTATTAGCCACCAAAAAGCTGCCTCAAAAGACTGTTGCCTACCTTGAAAAGGTTATAAAATAATGGGATGAGACAGAGCCCAGTAAGTAGCATATTTAATGGGGGTGAGGGAAATGCAAGTTTCATCTTCAATAATAATAATATGACAATAATGATTTAATAATGAAATACAAGTTCCTCAAAGTAAATATCTTGAAACCATATACTATAATCTGTGAGCACTAATAATATAATTCCAAAGCCATAAAATCTAACATATGGTAATTTATCTCAAATATACCACATTACCATATAGACCGGTCAGGGGATCCACCCATTCACAACTGGCATGATATTGTCCTCTCTGGTATGCAGACTCTTGGCCCCATAGACACCAGCCTCACACATACCCTCAAGGTTTTTCTCTCCCCCCATGGGCAGCAGAGAGAGCGCGTCAAATAGGACCTCTCTTGCATGTGGTCTCTTGGCCCCATGGGCAGCAGCCTCACCCACACACAATCAAGGAATCCTCTTCCCCCCATGGACAGCAGGGAAGAACACGTCATCCAAAGTGAAAGGGCACTGACCTAAACTTGATTCCGTTGTCACAAAGACCCCGAAAACCAAATCGGGTGATCACCAGGGAAATCACACATGGCATGGTGTTAAAACAACATAAACTCACAGGTTACATTACTTTGAAACACTTAGTTCATATCCAGATAGTTTCAGAAAACATTAAACAATCTAACTTCTACAAAGTTTGTAAAGTTTTCAACTTCATTCTTATCAAGAGATTTTCTATTAATTTCCCAAATAATACAAGACAAGATAAGCATCTCTAAATTTTTCAATATACCATAAAATCAATGATTTTCTTATCAAAGATTAAATAAAAGATGCTTATTTTTCCATATCAACAATTCATACATTTTCCCAAATGCAATACCAAATATGATGCATTTTCATATATAATCATATATATATATATATATATATTAAGGTTACGACACAGTAGTTTTTAGGAAAATATAGTTTCCATAGGTAATTTTCAAAAATGTGTCTAACTCAAAAACAACATTTATGTTATTTTTCAAAGTCCCATTAAAAAACTACTTACCTTGCAACTGCAAAATCCTAATTCTCCAAACTCCAAGGAAATAAGCTAGAACCTAAACAATATCAAGTAAACCAATCACAATAAGTATAGAGCTTGAAATTGCATCTAGCCACAATTTAGAATTTGCTAAATAATCACTTAATTAGGCAAGCCTAGTATTTAACCTCATCAATAATAATATATTTCACTTCCATAGTTTCTCAACAAATTGATTCACAAGGCATAAACTCCAATTAATAGAGTTAACCCATTAAATATCATCTCCAACATTATGACTAACTTCCATAAAATTTACACTACATCATTAAGAGACTCATGAAAGCAAAATCAATATATCCTCTAAGATAAGAAATTTAGAACTTCAACTAACTCCAAATAAACCCAATGGCAATGGAAAAATTAAATTTACCAACCATCACATGTTATAACTTAAAACCCCTAAATTTTTCCACTATACATAAACCTTAAGTAGTCATCAATAAAACAAAAATATATACCCACTCATCAAATAATTCCACCAATTCAAAACCCATACATAAAAACACATAAATATCACTTCCAATACTCATAAATCACATGAGTATCATTATTAAACCTTAGATAAAAATAACCTCAAGCAAAAGTGCAAAACCCACCAAAAAGATGAGAAATTTTTACTCAAAAAAAGGATGTGAAGGTGTTTATGGGTTCCCAAGAATTTTCTGGTGATCTTGCCAGAAAATGATGGTAGAAATGGTGATGGTGGTAGTACCGGGTAGAGAGAATATGAGAGCAGAGAAGTGTATGAGGGAAGGAAAAGAAAGAAAAGAAAATAAGAAGAAATGATGGCCGGCCAAGTGATGTAGTGGGATTGTGAGATGAGTGTTGGGTAGTGGGGTTAGGTGGAAGGCACGTGGGAACCCAAAAAAAAATATATATATATCTGCTCTTGACTTTTTTTTTTTTTTTTTTTAATAGCTGACAAGGACATTACAAAGGGATAGAGGAAGAATGATATTAAGGTTGAGAGTAGTGAAGAGAGACTGGAACGAGTCACGATTTTGAGTTGCGAGTTAACTGCCTGGCCAAACTATGTATTTTTGTCCTGTAGTGCTCCAGTTGTCATGACCCTTTAGTTCCCTGCATGCTTCACATGTGTGCCACCTTGGCGACTTGCTAGTCATGAGTTAGTCGCAAGATCTAGTCGCGAGATTCCTTTGATTTGCACACATCTTGAGTTTTCTTCACACTCTCACACACAACCCTTACATGATTCCCACCTAAATACATGGTATCTAATTGCTAAAATACAAGCAAATTTGGCACGGAATAAAGCCAATACATGATTGAATAAATTCAACCTTACAATAGTGATGCGTATGTTCCTAACCCATTCGGGTGCAACATATGCTTTTGGAACAATACAAATGGGCTCTATTGTCCCTGTGGCAATCAAAAAGTTACATAGTTCTTTTCAAGATTATGAGAGAGAGTTCAAGAATGAAGCAAATGTGATTGGTCAAACACATCACAAAAATCTGGTTTAACTGCTTGGAATATGTGTTGAGAGGCCACAACTATTACTGGTATGAGTTCTTGAGCAATGGGACATTGGCAAGTTTTCTTTTTGCAGACTTAAAACCTAGTTGGAATAAAAAAAAATCAATATTGCTGTTGGGATTGTGAGAGGAATATTGAATTTACATGAAGAGTGCAACACCCAGATTATCCATTGTGATATAAAGCCTCAGAACATACTTCTTGACGACAATACTTGAATTGTTGACATTGGATTGTCAAAGCTTTTGATGATGGACCAAAGCAAAACTCATACTAACATCAGAGGAACATAAGGGAATGTTGCACTCGAATAGGTTAGGAACATGCCCATCACTGTCAAAGTGGATGTTTATAGCTATGGTGTCATGCAACTTGGGATAATTTGCTGTCGAAGAAGTGTTGATATGGACACAGAGGAGGATGATAAACCCATTTTGACTAACTGGGCTTATGACTGCTATTTGAATGGTGCATTAGATTCTCTGGTTGAATATGATGTGGAGGCATTGGTTGACAGAGAGAAGCTGAAGAGGTTTGTGATGATTTCCATCTCGTGTATTCAACATGGTTTTGAAACTCGAACCGGACCGTACGGTTCGACCGGGAAAATCGCGAACCTCTGAGTTTTGCGGTTTTTTTAGCTTCAAGAACCGTTCTATGTGAAAAAAGCAGTGACCCGTGCGAACTGTGGTCAGACTGTACGGTTCTGAGAACCGTGACCGGTTTTTGAGGTTCGGACGGTTCCTTTTTTTCGGCAAAGTTTTGGCAAATACTCAGCAGTTCTTTGGGTTTTTCAGATTTGGAACCAAATGAAAGGGAGAAAAATAAAAATAAAAAAACAGAGAAGAAGAAGAAGAAGCAGAGGAAGAAGAAGACAACGAAGAAGAAGGAAAAAAGCAAAAATGAAGAAATCAACCCTCACAGCAAGCAGCCTTCATCATGTGAACCCAAGCATGTGACTAACTTCCAGATGACTAACCCAAGCATCTTACTCTTCTTCTTTGTTTCGTCCTCACCTCCAGATGCTAACTTTTTTTTTTTTTTGGCTTTCTTTTGTACTTGTTATAAGTATTCAAGCCATTGAGATACTCCAAGAGCCGGTGCTTTCTTTTGTACTGATTTTTAGTTTTATGAACCCAAGCATGTGACTACATTGGAAATGACAAAGGATAGTGGAAAATTGAATGGTGGGAGTTGGGAGTGTCAGAATCTTTACAACCACATACCATAAATATAGTCAAGTAAAGTATGTAGGCTTGAATAGGCTTTGAAGATGATTGACAGCTTGCTTTCTGTCAACCACTCTTTTTAAAATTTCGATGGGCTCCTTATTTAATCAATTTTGTAAAGCTTTAAGTCTTTATCCGGCCACTCCTCTAGCTTTTGTTTATTTATTTTTTTAAAAAAAAATTTTCATAAAGAGTTGAATATTCAAATGGGCTTTGGCATAAAACAATTGATTGGATGGTCTAATGGGCTTGAGCATAACTTGAGATAATTTAGACATAAACTCTTATAAAAAGATTAAAAAAAGTAAAATATTGAGTTTTATCAAACAATATTTATGTTTGCTTAAGATTTCATATTTTTTATTTGCCTTATGAAAGTTGTGATATAAAAAAGACATTTGAAAATTAGATCTTTATATTTATTTTGACTATTTTAGTTCATTTTTCTACTTATATTAATTTAATATATTAATTCATATTTTAAATAATTATTAAATTAATTATGACGTCATCACGGTTCGACCTCAAAAACCTTGAACTTCTCCTTTTTACGGTTCAATGAACGGTCCGGGTTTGAAAACCTTGGTATTCAAGAAGATCCAACTCTTAGGCCTACAATGAGGAAAATTGCATTGATGCTTGAGGGTGTTATTGAAGTGCTTGTTCCACCTAGCCCATATCCTTTTAATATCACAGGTCAATCTAGCATTTAATCACTTCATACCGAAAGATTTAAAATAACTACCACTTAGTCTTTGCGCTCTTTTGCAATATGCTATAAGAAATTTTGTAGTAGTATGCTTATTTTTGTCTATTTTTGTAGTGATCTTTGTTATATTGGTTCCTGTATTGTAGGGTGGACGACAACTTTAAAGATAGATGTTGTTGTTAAAGATAATTTTTCATAGTTTTTCAGATATGAAGAAATTTGTTAATAAGATAAATAACTCTAGTTTCTATGAAATGTATTCCTTATCCATCTAAGAATAGCTATTGAAGTCTTATAAACAGATGGAAAGATGATACCACAAAAGGTTTTGCCCAAATTCTCTCCATTATGGGGAGAGACTTGAAATTAGTTTGTGAGAAGCTCTGCTCTTGGTGGTGCAATAATTTGTTATTTGGCTTAGCCAGTGTGGCTTTGTCATAGGTTTCGAGGATTGTAGCTTGGTATTTTGTGTGCTTTTGGTTTGTTCGTTTTAGTGAGAGATAGATCTCTTTGAGGGTATTGTGCAATATAGAGAAAAATTTCTCTTTGCGTTTGTTTCAGTGTAAAATATTTTCCGGGTGTAAAATATTTACAGGTGAAAATATTTTCGGGAAATGAAAATATTTTCAAGTGTTTGGTTGCATTTTAAAAAATGCTTTGAAAAATATTTTCTGGTATTTAGTTGTATTTTTAAAAATACTATAGAAAACATATTTTCTACTTGTTGCTCACATTTTCTCAGCTTCCAAACAAATATATAATATCATTTCTTAGTCCACAAACACAAAAGAAACAAAACCAAAGAAAATAAAATCATCAAATCCGGTCAAATTGAGGGAAGAAGGAAGAGAGAGAGGTGACTCGGTTCAAAGGCGAAGGCGTGTGGGTCGGCGCGGTGCTGCGATCTTTGCTTGAGGCGAAGGTGTGTGGGTTTGAAGGCGAAGGCGAAGGTGTGTGAGGTGACTGGGTTCAATCTTTGCTTGATCGGCGCAGTGCTGCGATCGACGAGACCGGTGGAGTGTGGGTCGTCGGTCTAGAGAAACAGTCTGTGGAGGCTCACCGTTTCTCTCTCTCTCTCTCTCTCTCTTGCGTGTCTGAAGCTCGGTCCAGAAATGGTTTGAAATGAAAATAGAAATGTAAAATAATTTCCGGGTCAAAGGCTTCTTTTTACAGTCAAATGAAATACTTTTCCGGAAAATCTATTTTTCATGCGCAACCAAACACACGACTCAGGTGTAAAATGATTTCCTGAAATGGTTTTACATTGAAACAAACGCACCCTTAGTGCAACCCCTATTCTTTGTATTGGTGAGGAGGAGCTATCTAGGTGTATTTGAGTTTTGGGTTTTGTGAGTGTCTCTACACTCTACACGGTCTTTGTATTCTCTCAATTTATTAGTGAAATTTTCTTCTCGTTGTCGCTATGGATGTAGGCTAATGCCAAATCACGTAAATCTTTAGTGTCCTTTATATGCATTTATGTCTATTTTTCTTTTGATTTCTTCATTCTTATTGTTTGTTTTTGAGATCTTTCTAAATCTCAATATTTTCACAATCAATTTTTGCTATTTGATAGCTGCCGCTTTTACAACAAAAGATACCTCAAAAAAATTATAGTTTGATAATTGGCCAAATCAATTGCATCTAAAATAATTTTTGTGGTAAATTTGCATCTAAAATAACTTGATATTAGAGGGCTATGCTATTTGCAAATTAGACTTGTTATTGCTCAATTTTTCCACAATAGGATATGGAAAAATTAAGTGATTATGAAGAGTTCAACTAATAGTTAGTTCGATGGGGGATAATATAAAGGGAAATAACTCTTAACACACACGTGTGTTTTAAACAAAACTCGTGACTTCAAGTTAGGATTTCAAATTAAAATGCTCGTGTGTAAGTTTGTGTGTGTAATAAACACGCCCCTTACATAAATGTTGCATTGCTTTACAATATATATTTTTTCCCTTACAGCGGTTTACACAAGGTCTAATAGATAGGCTCTAGAGAGCTAGCTTGGCCGGTTCGCTACAAATGTGATCTTATTGTCATTTTTGCCGACGTTATTATCAAATCGGAGGAAGAAATCAAAAGTGGGCCTTGTGCCCAATAGACCTATCTATATAATATCTTAAAGCTGAAGTATATCCACAATAACATAGTATTTTGGTTCATTATGTCCATTTCAATTATAAGATCTATTTGTAAATAACTTTAATTTAAATTATTTTGTCCAAATCTATTAGTACATGAAGTCACTTAAGCATTTTTTAAATTAATATTAATCAACAATAAGATCTTTTAAATAGTGCATCTTATTAATGTTTCTCATTTAAATTTTTAATTGTGAAAAGAAGATTTAAACGATATTGGTTAGTTTTACATCAATAATATAATAAAAAAATTCCGAATTATTTTTTAGTGATACTATAGCTAGTACAAATTTTACCACATAAAAGTTTTACAAATCTATATAAAATCAAAAAGGTGAAGCATAATATTTATTACTGCTACGCTTCTTTTGAGGCACATTAGCATAGCAATTAGGTCCACTTTAGTCCAATTCGGTCTAATTCAATCCATTTGGTCCATTTCGATCCACTTCAGTCCATTTTGGACCAATTCAACATTTTTTTTTTCCTTAATTTTTGGGTTGAAAATTATGAAATTTTATTTTATTTGGGTCAGATTCTTTAGCTTTGGGCAAAAAAAATTAGCATTAAAAATTAGAGATGTGGAACCTAAAAAAAAAAAAAAAAAGATAAATATTTAAAAGATTACCTTAAAAATTCAAGTTTCAATAATATAGATGTGGGGCCCAAGAGCTCGGTAACCTCGACCCACTTTATATCCGGCCTAGGGCCCATGCCGAGGAGGAAGGAATGTCCGAGGACGAAGTATGAAGGTCTGAGTTGTTGGGATCCCCGCCGAGGATGACCCTGTCCTCGGGGGACCGAGACCAACACTAAGTAGGGGAGCAAGCCCAGGATAGGTTGTCACCTCCACACTAAATGTGCTCACCTAACCCTCTGGCCGCACTAATAAAGATGTGACTTCTAGACAGGGCAGCCTTGGTCACTGCAACTCACATGAGTACTAATAAAGCGGCTGATGGGACGAACGGTTAGAAGGGAGGGACGCGGATGATCAACAAGTGGAAGAGAGAGATGGGAAAAAGGGATATATAAGGGGAGTTGATAGGTCAGGAAATGGGGACTTTCTTCATGGAGGACTCCCTGGGAAGGAGAAAGAGACCATGGTCAAGCTCCTCGGACCGGCGCCGAGGACGGATTTTGGAGGATAACCCTGGTGTACCAGCCTTTAACGGAGGGGAATTATACATTGGGTGTTGTCCGTTTGCTAGGGCCTAGTTCTTGAACTCGCTCTCTACAAATTCATTGTAATGGGCCAATCAAGCTTGAGTCCACTCTATCAACAGTAGAAGTGCTCAAATTCGGTCCCTACAATTAGTGCCGTCTGTGGGGAGGACTAGTGCATTAGCAAACGCAACGGTTAATGATTCCCCCGTTGGGGGCTTGCGCGAGGTTAGGCAGTTTTTCGTCACCACCGGTGACGCCGATCCCAAATCCCATAAAAAAAAAAAAGTGAAAGAAGGAACAACCGACAATAACGCGTTTGCACAAGAAATAATCATTGCAGAAAAGTAAAAGATTCGGAGAATAGGAAAAGGAAACAAACATCAAAGCATTTTATTAATCAACAAATAAGTAGAAGATACAAACAGAGGCTCAGACAGGCTTATTTTAAAGCTAATTTTACAAACGGAGGCCCAGACAGGCCTATTCTAAAGCTAACCCTAGAAGGGAGGGCTGAGGCAAACTTGTTTCAAGGCTACCAACAACCCCAAGGCCGGTGCGGATGGTGCCAGCACGAAGAAAGGAGCAGATGCAAGAGCGCCTGATGGTCCCTCCCCATAACGTTCCCTTGATTCTCTTCCAATCCCATGGTGGTTAATCATTGGAGGCGGCAACACCCGGGCACCGGACATGGTGTAATCTTACAAGCCTCCACTGATGGGTAGGCCAGGCGCGAGTCACTACCAGTTTGAAGGGCAGGCATGGACGCGCCTCGGAGAAAAGCGTTATGTACCTCATGGGCCTCCCTCCTGACTGCCACGCACGACACCATCAGGATGATGCCCAAACCTTGCCACGCCGGAAGTTTGACTCGAACTACAGCCGCAACGGCTCTCAATCGAGGAAGGAGGACCTTTGGCCTGCGTGCCCTCACTCCCATCCAAAGCCATCCCATTCCTCCAAACTCTTATCACAATCCTGGCGAGGTTATTGAAGGGGCTCAGAGAGTTGAAGGGCCATGTTTCCTGTTTAGCTAAGGGGTTCGTGGAGTGTGGAAGGACGTTCCCCCCCAGAGAGCCTTATATAGAAGATGAATGTTGGTGGGAGTTGATCCACACAGAATTCGAAAGAAGGATTATCAGCGACATTAATCCTGACCGAATTCCAAGGGAGCCATCGACCGCTGGATCAGCACCAATCCACGAGGACATTAATGAGAGCGCACCTCGCGCATCGAAGCGTCAAGTGCAGAATGCGAACTGGTATGGGACGCCTCGTGATTGAGAAGGGCGGAAACTTGGAGCGAAGGCGGGGCTACTGCCACACGCAAGAATAGAAGTACGAACTGCCGCCGCCCAAGGCACCGCGGGGTCAAGGGTCTGGCTCGAGGAATAGCCCACTTCGGGTGAAGTAGGGCCGAGGCCGTCATCACGCCAAAAAAAGCTTCCCAGTGCCGGGGACAAACTCCTTCACCCCAAACAGAAGAGCACCTGGGTGCTAGACTGAGTCAAGGTCCTCCACGGTCCTCAGACCTAAACCTTCGGTGAAACTAGTTACCTACAGAAGAACACCTGGGTGCTAGACTAAGCCAAGGTCCTCCGCGGTCCTCGAACCCAAACCTTCGGTGAAATTAGTTACTTACAGAAGAACACCTGGGTGCTAGACTGAGCCAAGGTCCTCCGCGGTCCTCAGACCTAAACCTTCGGTGAAACTAGTTACTTACAGAAGAACACCTGGGTACTGGATTGAACCTAGGTCTTGCATGGTCCAAGGACTCAAGCCTATGGGGAAACTAGCTACTTATAGAAGAGCAAAAGTGTTAGATTGAACCAAGGTTTTGCATGGTCCTCGGACTCAAGCCTATGGAAAAACTAACCACCCCAAATATACCTGGGTACTAGACTGAACCTAGGCCTTGTATGGTCCAAGGACTCAAGCCTATGGGGAAACTAGCTACTTACAGAAGAACAAAAGCGTTAGACTGAACCAAGGTCTTGCATGGTCCTTGGACTCAAGCCTATGGGGAAACTAACCACTGTAAGGAGAACCTGGGTACTAGACTGAACCAAGGTCTTGCATGGTCCACAAACTCAAACCTATGGGGAAACTAGCTACTTACAGAAGAACGAAAGCGTTAGATAGAACCAAGTTGTGGCGTGGCCCTCGGACTCAAACTTGAGGGAAAGCCAATTGCCTCACGAGACTAAGTCCTGGACGGAACCGAGGTATCGAGCAAAACATTAAAGTAAAACAAGTAAAAGGAAGCATCAATCGAAGAACTAAAAGTGAACAACTAAATATATTCCAAAAAAAGTATGTAGTTTCGTTACAATGTCGCCAAGACAAAAAGCGAAATAAAATGAAAAAGAAAACAAATCAAAGCGGCCTGAGCTATCAAAATAGGATAGCTCGACAAGGTGGCCTACTTCCCCAACTCGGTTGACAGCTTGTCCTGAGGGGTTTGCCGGAGGGTTTTGACTTGTGCCTCAAGACCCTGGCTCGAAGGGGCTACTTCGAAGGACCTTTCCTCAGCAGAAGGGATCCGAGGGACAACAAGTGTGGCTTGGGAGTTAGCTGGAGGCTTCACCACATCCTGGGGCGCTTCTTGGCCATCAGTTCTTGCCCCCTTTAACGCTCCATGGCGCTCAGCCTCCTCAACAGGCTTATCAGCTGAAGTTGTGTCCAAGGTAGCATTGGTCTGACCTTCGTCTGTCACTTGTAGAGCGGAGCCCGCCTCAAGAGCGACGGAGACAACCTTGCGAATTGTGGGAGGATAATACACTCTCTCCGCCCTCTTAAGGTCAGACGCGGCATCGACCCCCGCTTGGTTGAGGGCCTCGCTCCAAGTTTGGGAGCAGAAGCGTTTGCATACTTTAGGGACTCGAGCCTTAAGGGAAGCCTCAGTCTTAGCCACTCCCTCAGCAAAGGCATCTTCCTCCGCTTACTCTATGGAGCGCTCAACGTCTATTCTTTCAAACACGACTTCTTCTTTAGCCTTCACGGCCTCGTCCCTGGCGTACTCGGCAACGCCTTTCGCCCCCACCGCCTCGGCCAACTTCTGCTTTAGGTCGGCAATATTCTCTCTGGCAGCCTACAGCTGACCCTTGACATCCCGCAAGCACTTTGTCTAGTCCTCGGCCTATTTCATTGCGCCGGCTAGGTCAAATGCCGCGCTGTCTCTGGCTTTCGTCATCTCCTCCAGATTTTCGATTGCCTTCTTGAGATCTGCCTCAAATCTCTTAAGGGTACTCGCGACCTTCAAGTACTTGTCACGCTCCTGCCCCAGAGTTTTACTCTGGCTGTCGGCCTCCTTGTCCACCCTAAAAGCAGCCTGGATAGCCAGCCAACCAAACCAAATACACCGTTAAGGAAAGAGGCGGTGGGAGGTGCTAAGCAATAAAATCCAAACAAAATAACAAGTATCAGAAGTCCTACCATGCCCAGGTATCTCTTGAGGTTGCGGGCAACCTCTTGCCTCCTCATGCCCCCTAGCTCAGCCATGTCGACGAGGAGGAAGAGGGACCTCTCCAGGGCATCGGCTACACGAGCCCCCTCGTCTCCTTGGAAATCCCTGAGAGTGGCGTCGTCCATTAGAGGTTTTCCGTGGAGCATGGCAGCGGGCAGCCAGGCTTGGGGCTCAGATTGCTGGACGACTTCTTTCCCTTTACTCTGACCACCAAGTCTCAACTACTTGGAAGGTCAGCGGGCTTCATCTTCCTCTTGAGAAGAATAGGATCTGCCCCCATCCACTAGGTCTTTGCCCTTGGAAGGCCTCTTCCTCTTCGAGTTGGAGGACTCAAGCCAAAAGTCCGAGATTGGCAGAAAGGAGGACGACCTGGTCTACGCAGGCAAAGGCTTGGGTAGAGGAGGAGGAAGCTTAGGTCCGAATGAAGGAGGCTTGGGCTATAACTCCCTCGGCACGCCCTTCCTGGGCCTGCCTTCAAGCAAGTCAAGCAAGCTGGTTTGGGGCTGTCTCTTGGAACCCATTTCAGCCTGAGTACCAACACTTGGGGACTGAAGACCGGCTTCGGACAAGTGGGGGTCCCCCAAGCCACCAGAGGGATCCTCGGGCTGATAGGCTTGGTCAAATACACCAAATTCGTCCTCGGACGAGCCCAGATCGACCACCTCTCCCTCTTTCTCCAAACTCCCTCCTTCGGCCTCTGCCGCTTAATGGAACGAGGAAGAACTTGCCAACGAGACGCCCTCGGGAATAGAGGATCCTTCAGGAAACGCAAACCCGTCCTCCACCACAGTGATTTGCCTAAGCCGAGGATCACGAGCCATGATCACGTGCTTCGGGACCGGACCGATTTTTGGGTCAGATCGCATCTGAGGATCTTGTGGGCGGCTCTAACTTGGTTATTGGCCTCATTTAGAAAGATCTCCGCCCTGAGAACTGCTTCCAAGTCCCCCTTGTTAGCCAGGTTAAAATGACGTGCAAAGGCATGCGGATCTGCAGAAAGGAAAACAAACCCCTATCACCAACCGAATAAGGAAGGCTTACAACAAAGAAAAAGAAAAGAAGCTAGACCCTCTCCTACTCCAAGTACCCTACCTGGCTCTCCCTCTACTGTTGGGAAATGGAGACTTTCGTGCCATTCTCTTGACACAATGAAAAAATCATGAGTCAACCCCTTACTAGAATCGGGGAGGCATTGGATAAGCCGAACCCTATCGTCTCTCGTCTTCATATAGTACGTCTTACCCTTCAGGTGTTGAAGATTATAGCACCATTTTATATCATGGTGAGTTAACCTCAACCCCATCTTCTCATTCAAGGCATCTACGCACCCTAGTATCCTAAACATATTGATAGTGCACAGGGTAGGAGTTAGCCGAAAATGCCTGACGTAGCCGCTCATCACCAGCCCCATAGGGATTCTCATATCTCCCTCTACAAGGCGACTATGGGAATCACAACTTCACCCTCATTCCTCCTAATATAACAATCCCCTTCCTCGCAATACCTCAAGCCCACACTGCGGGGTATCCCGTAATCAGCGATGAGCTTCTCCATCATCTCTTCAGACTCAACTAACTTCTTAAATTTACCTATCCCTAGCAACGACTAAAAGACTCGAGAGAGAGTGAAGGAGAGAAAGGAATCAGAGAAAAATTTGTGCTACAAAGAGAAAAAGACTTACAGAAATGAGGAAATTATCTTCGGACAAGCTTTTCATGCTGGAAAGGAGCGCGGGTTGGTGTGGAGATGTGACCGGATTTAGAGTATATGTGCCGGAGTTCTTAAATGCACAAATAAGGAAACAAAGCGGTTTAAACAAGTATTTATATCCCCAATTAAAAATAACCGGGCGAAATTTTCCGCCCATAAAGGCAGGAAATCCCCACTGGCTGATTGCCATCACACCGTTAGAAGTGGGGAGCATAGAGCCGCCAAAATTTAATGCGGGCACGCACCGTATATCGAGGCGCCAAAAACGTGCATTGGGCAGGCGAAAAGACTCCAACGCTGACGTAGGCTGAGGTTGGGTGAATCATGACGAAGGCCCAAGGATATCAAAACCCTCCTCTCCGTCCGAGGATATGGACAGCAGGATTTTGAGGGGCTATTGTAGGGCCTGAGAACTTGGTAACCTCGGCCCACTTTACATTCGGCCTAGGGCCCATGCCGAGGAGGAAGGAGCGTCCAAGGACGAAGTATGAAGGTCTGAGTTGCTAGGAGCCCCGCCGAGGATGACCTTGTCCTCGGAGGACCGAGACCAACACTAAGTGGGGGAGCAAGCCCAGGATAGGTTGTCACCTCCACACTAAATGTGCTCACCTAACCCTCTGGCCGCACTAATGGAGATGTGACTTTTGGATAGGGCAGCCTTGGTTGCTGTAACTCACATGAGTACTGGTAAAGCGGCTGATGGGACGGACGGTCAGAAGAGAGGGGCATGGATGATCAACAGGTGTGTTAGGACATATGTGTTTTCACTTGTTAAGAACATATGTCACTTATTTATGTAAATTGGCTAATCCTTTGACAAAACGCACTCTACTTTGACAAAACGCACTCTACTTGTATTTGGGTAGTTCTAGGTGTTTTTAATACTTCAAGAAATAAGGTTTCAAGATCAAGTGTTGAAGTCATCAAGTCTGTCCAAGAAAAAGCAAGCTGAAGTGCAATTTCATTAAAGCTCGACACCTGCTCGATAGCTACCTCGACACCTGCTATCTGTCGAGAATTACAAAATCAGATTTTCTGATCTGATTTCCTTGGGATTCATGAATATGCTTTTGGGCCTTCTTTTCTTCTAACCCTAAACATATAAATGGATTATTTTAAGAGCCGTCATATTTGACACAAGTTGCAAAAGCATTGAGCAATCTTTGTTCAAGCAAATTGTGATCAAAAGACGAAGTTCTTGACCTAGTTCATCTTCTCTCAAGAAGTTGCTGTGTATTTGCACCAAAGGGTTTTGTAACCAAGCATCTTCCTGATCTTCATTGTATAGGATGAACTGAAGAACTTTGCAGCCAACCTCTCCTCTTTAGTTGGTGTTTGAAGTCGCGTACTGGGATCCGCGCATTGGTTAGTCACGTACTTGGGAGCCGTGCATCAAAGGTGGAAATTGTCACTACAGATCAAGTCCAATTGGGTATTGGGGTAAGGGTTCAACTGTAGGTTGGTAAGGTACTTGGGATTCCTTTACTTGTAACCGCTTGATTTGATAATAGTGGAGTTTCGGGAGTGGTGACCTGAAAATCACCCGGTGGGGTTTTTACCGTTAGGGTTTTCCCCATTCGTAAACAAATCACCGTGTTATTTAATTTCCGCTGCATATTTAGTTTTTGGTAATTTGTTTGTGCTTCCACGCAATTGCATGATTAATTGATTAATTAATAACTTGGCTAATTAATTAATTAGGTTTAATCACAAGGGGTCATTCAGATTGTGGCCTATCAAGTGGTATCAAAGCAGACACACTCTAATTAGGGTTTAATCTTTGCTGTGTTGATCCATTGACCCCTGTTTGTCATGGATAGAGGACAATCATTAATCATACCTCCTTTATTTGATGGCACTAACTATGCATACTGGAAAGTACGCATGAGAGCTTTCTTGCAGTCTTTAGATGAGAAGGTGTGGCAAGCTGTGGAGATTGGCTGGACCAAGCCAAAAGAAGAACCGGCTGATTGGGATGACGCCAAGATTAAGGCGGCCAATTTCAACAGCAGAGCGTTAAATGCCCTATTTAGCGCAGTCACCAATGAGGAGTTCAAGAAGATATCCTCAACTGAAACTGCTAAGGGCTTGGACCATCCTCCAAACAACCTATGAAGGAACAAAGGCTGTCAAAGATTCAAAGCTTCAGAGGCTCACTACAAGCTTTGAAGAAATTAAGATGGAGGAGGATGAGTCGTTTGATGAGTTCTATGCCAAGCTCAAGGACATAGTGAACTCAGCCTTCAATCTTGGGGAAACCATCCCTGAACCCAAGGTTGTAAGGAAGGTGCTCAGATCTCTACCTAAGAGATTCCATGTCAAGATTACGGCAATAGAAGAATCAAAGGATATTGACAAGATTCCTTTGACTGAGCTAGTTGGAAACTTGCAAACCTATGAGATAGGGTTATCTAGGATTGGCAAGTCAAGTAAAGGCAAGAGCATGGCCTTAAAGGCAAAGAGCAGTGATACAGATGAGTCTTCTGATGATGAAGATTCCAAGATGAAGTCCTACATCACCCGGCAATTCAAGAAGCTTATGAAGAATGCCAATGGAAGGAGCTTCGACAAGGACCACAGGCAGTCCAGTTCTTCTCAGTTTAAAAGTCAAGACAAAGGGAAGAAGGATGCTAAGGATGACGGTTAGTACACTGTTCCTACAGGACCAAAGTGCTTCGGATGTCATGGATTCAGTCACATGAAGCATGAATGTTCGACATATCTCAAGAGCATTGGGAAGAGTAAGGCACTTGCTGCAACCTTGAGTGACACTGAGCCTGAAGATGATTCCGACAATGAGGATGACGGAATCTTAAATGCCTTCACTGCCACAGTCAATCCTATTGGAGGGATTGTTGAAGAAGTGGATGAAGAAGAAGAACTGATGGAGTCCAAATTTTAGAAGATGGATGATCAAGATGATATCCATTCAGCCTATGAGAAGCTTTACAAGCTCTCTGAGAAGCATGAGAAATTGTATAGGCTGGCCACCAAGAAGCTCAGTGATGTGGAACTTGATCGTGAAGAGTTGTCCACAAAGTTTGATGAGGCGAATCAAACTATTGGAGCACTGAGATTTGAGAACAACTTTTTGGCTGAGAAGACCAAGAAGCTTGAAGCGGAACTGTTTCAAGTTAGAGCTCAACTGGAGAGGACCTCAAGTGCAAAGCTTGATGAGATGCTCAGCAATCAAAAATCTGCTTCGGATCGAACTGGCTTAGGGTATGGTCTTTCTTTCTCTAATACTGCTTCTACGAGCAATACTGTTTTTGTTTCTCCTGCTAATAACACTGAAATTGAGAACACTGAAATTGACTGGAGAGGACCTCAAGTGCAAAGCTTGATGAGATGCTCAGCAATCAGAAACCTGCTTCGGATCGAACTGGCTTAGGGTATGGTCTTTCTTTTTCTAATACTGCTTCTACTAGTAATACTGTTTTTGTTTCTCCTGCTAATAACATTGAAATTGAGAACACTGAGGTTAAAACTGAATTAGCTAGTGAGAACCTAGACAAGAGTAAATCTATCTTAAGAGCACCCCCTAAGCAAGATAAGAAAGGTGCTAAAAACCCTAGGGCTAAGAAGGCTAACTCTCAAAAGCCTAAACAAAAGAAGCAACATCTCTGTCATCATTGTGGAGCTGCCGGTCATACTCGACCAAATTGCTATAAGTGGCTAGCCACTCAACAGAGCAACGGCATGATAGCATCTATTAGCCAAAATCAGCTTCAATCCTCTCTTGCTCCTCTTGGAGATCTTCTAAAAACCCTCATGTTCCTTTCGAACTTGAACGGTTTCAATTCTTCCCCCTCACCGCCGGTTTAGAGCTCAACTGGAGAGGACCTCAAGTGCAAAGCTTGATGAGATGCTCAGCAATCAGAAATCTGCTTCGGATCGAACTGGCTTAGGGTATGGTCTTTCTTTCTCTAATACTGCTTCTACTAGCAATACTGTTTTTGTTTCTCCTGCTAATAACACTGAAATTGAGAACACTGAGGTTAAAACTGAATTAGCTAGTGAGAACCTAGACAAGAGTAAATCTATCTTAGGAGCACCCCCTAAGCAAGATAAGAAAGATGCTAAAAACCCTAGGGCTAAGAAGGCTAACTCTCAAAAGCCTAAACAAAAGAAGCAACATCTCTGTCATCATTGTGGAGCTGCCGGTCATACTCGACCAAATTGCTATAAGTGGCTAGCCACTCAACAGAGCAACGGCATGATAGCATCTGGAAGCCAAAATCAGCTTCAATCCTCTCTTGCTCCTCTTGGAGATCTTCTAAAAACCCTCATGTTCCTTTCGAACTTGAACGGTTTCACTTCTTCCCCCTCACCGCCGGTTCAAGGGTTCAATCAAAGGAAAGGTTCTTCCAAGGTGTGGAAGAAAAAGGACTCTAAGTGATTTCATCACTTTCTTTTCCCTTCTTGTTTTTCTTGTTTGTTGCATTACTTGTGTGTTTTGCATTTTTTTGAGTCAGTCTAGTTTTATGCTTTGCTGTGATAACATGTTTTTGTTTGTTTATTTTCAGTTTTGTTTATTTTGTTTTTTGATATAAAAAAAAAATTGAAAAATCAGAAAAATACAAAAACAGTGTGTGTTTTGTGTACATTGGTACTTGTGTACCTTGGATGGCCATTGAAACCAAGTTTCTAAACTTTGTATCTTTTGTAGCTTAGATGAGCATCTCTATGCAGAACTAAGCAAGTGAGCTTTGTGGCTCTTGTTTGTAATGAGTACGATTAAGTTATCTCTTAAAACTTAACACTCATATCACTATTTTTGACGGGTAGGACTAGAAAATCCTAAGAGAAAGGCATAAATGACCATCTCACCACTGTTGCCCACCAATCATGTATGACACCTGTATGCTTCGGCATAGCAAAAGTGCAGTGTCATAGACACCTGTATGCTTCGGCATAGCAAAAGTGCAGTGTCAAAGACATCCGTATACTTCGGCATAGCAAAAGTGCAATGTCTATGCTTAACATGTTGGGTATTTCTTTTCTCTCCTTTTATGCCCATGCATGATATGCTTAAAAGAAAATATGCAAAGAAAATAAAAGGCAAAAAGATAAAAAATGCTTTAAATATGATTGCAAGCGTGTTTTCTAGGAGATGTGGGAGTCATAGGATGTACCTCAAAGGTGATAGTCTCCATCAAATAGTTATGATTGTGTGTGAGTTAAAGTTATTTTCTCATATCTCAGATCGTCATAACATGTATACACATATGTAATCTTGCAATGTTTTTCACACACAACACGCAATATTCTTTGCTACTATTGATACATGTGCAGGTACAATGTGATTTGGCCATCACAAGTGTTTACATGTGCTAATGTATGCTCACTAAACTGTCTTGACTTGTTTTTGAAAAATAAAATTGGTTAGACTTGTTTAGTGTGTGTGTGTGTTTTTGAGGATCCATGTGCTTAAATTTTTGATTGAGAGATGTGTTTGAGAGCTTTATATGTTGAGTGGATCTTTGGTTGAGGTATATGTTGGATTGCATTCATGCTTGTGTTTTTCTCTTCTCGAAAAACTGCTTTTAACTGCTGGCTCGACACCTCCTCGACACCTTCTCGATACCTGGTTAGCTGTCGAGCTTCTCTAGCCTTTTCTTATCGCAATCTCGACACCTGGTGGATCGATCGAGAAAGTTTCTGTCTTCTCGATACCTTCTCGATACCTTGTCGATCGATCGAGCTTCTATTCTTGGTTCTGGTGTTCATTCCTCGACACCTTCTCGACACCTTCAGCTGTCGACGGCCATTTCCTCGATACCTTCCTCGACAGCTTCCTCGATACCTCTCGACACCTCAGCTGTCGAGATTTACTGAGTTGCCTATTTAAGGATCTGTCGCGATTTTTCTCTCATTCTCTCGATCTCTCTCGATCTGTCCGAGGCGTTTCATCTCCCAACCACCTTTCTCTCACTCAAATCTTCAAACCCTCTTCTTTTTCGGTCTTCCCTTGGTTTCAATCAATTGGTATGTTCTTTTTTCCCTTCCTTTCTCATGCATTTCATGTTTTGAAACCTAGTTTTTGGGATTTTTTGAAAATTTTGGGGTTTTTCAAAATTGATGAGTTTTTCTTCAAATTTTGGGTTGGGTTTGCAATTAAATGTTTTCAAAATGTCATACATTGCATCTCATGAGCATTAGAATGATATTTACATGCATTTAGATGTGTGCTCTATGTTTGTGTGCTGGTAGGATTGGATTGGGCTGAGCCCATGATGCATTTTGATTTGCATATCACATGTTCATGCATTCCCATGCATACGTACTTCTTGTTCATTTTTTTTATATATATATGAACGGTGTTGGGACTTATCTTATTGTCTTCCTCTCTATCTCCTTCTCATTCTTTTACGTTAGTAGTGTCTATGGCACCCAAACGTAAATCCACTCCGGCTCGGAACCCTCTGCGTTCTAGAGTGTCTTCATCTTCTAACTCTGCTCCTTTTAACCTTCGGTTCCGTGATGGAGATGCCCATAAGGCATTTACTGAGAACTTTTCTAGACGAGGTGTTCATTCGGAACACCAAGTCATTTTGGCGGATTTCGCCGACACTGACCTTCCCTCTGTCATTCACAGTAGGGGATGGGGGTCACTGTGTGACGTTCCGGTCACTTTTCCTCTCGTGCTCATTCAGGAGTTCTACTCCAACATGCACGGGATAGATCGTTCAGTACCTCTCTTTTTCACTCGAGTTCGAGGTACGCGCATCCCGGTCACACCGCAGCTAGTTGAGGATGTACTTAGGGTTCCTAGGATAGAGTTTCCTGACTATCCTTCTTGTGAGTGTCTGAGGACTGTGTCCAAAGATGAGCTCATCTCTGCCTTTTGTCAGCGTCCTACTAATTGGGGTGAGCATCAGTACACATCATGTAGGCCTTTTGCTAAAGGTCCTAGATTTCTAAACATGGTGATGACTTTTGTACTCCATCCACTCTCTCACTACAACTCCATCACAGAGCCTCGTGCTCGATTCTTGTTATCTCTTCTTGAGTATCTTACTATAGACTTTCCTTTTCATTTCATCCTTTCTATCATAGATTTTCATCTAGATTCGGCGTCCCGTGATAAGCTCATCTTTCCTTCTGTTATCACGAGGATTTTACGCCATTTTTCTATTCCCTTTCCTGTGTCCGACCACTTCACACACATATGTGCCGTAGATGCCGCTACCGTAAAACATAGTGAGGCTCAGTTTAGGTCGAGACAGACGGATTCCACTCCTCCCTCCCGTTCCGCTCCATCCAGATCAGCTCCATCTACATCTACTCCTTCTTCCTCTACGGGCGATGTATCTCTAGGAGACATTATGGCGCAGCTGCAGCGCATGGACACTCGCCTTGATACACTATCCGCTGAGTTGTATCAGGTGAATGTTCGTGTTGGTCGTATTGCACGACGGCAGGCGACCATGGGTGGTTTTGCTCCAGAGGCTACTCCTTCACCACCTTCTCCAGCAGTTTCAGACTTTGAGGATGATGATGATGATGCTTCAGATGATGATGATGGAGATGCTAGCTCTACTGATGAGATGTTTACATGACACTCTACCTTTTGTCACTCGTGACAAAAAGGGGGAGTAGTTTTGGGCTATGAGAGTAGTCATCTTAGGGGGAGAGTTAGTATATGACATTTTTGATAGGGGGAGTGTTGATATTTTTGAGGGATGTAGTGAGGTTTTGATGTATCTTTTCTTTTCTATTCTTTATAGATACATTGATCTTGTATATGAGGTCTTGTGACAAGTTTTACATACATTGTACTTATTTTCTATATATGTGGATGTATGTTTCTTTCACCTCTCTCTTCATGTGTTGTTTCTTCTCTATCTTTATACACATGTTCTTTATACTTGTATGCAATCTATTATTTCTATTTCACACAAGATGCCTTGATGAATTTTGTTTAAAGTGTTTCAGAATTATAGGTTGTCAAAGTCTACTTGCCATAAACTCTCTTCTTGCAAAGTTTTTCAAGAGCTTGTGTTAGGATAGATTTTATTGTATTCAACAAGTGAATATGAGTTGAGTGATTTATGACTTCTCTCATATATTCATTTGTTTGTTGTGGTTTTGTCATGTATTGCCAAAGGGGGAGATTGTTAGGACATATGTGTTTTCACTTGTTAAGAACATATGTCACTTATTTATGTAAATTGGCTAATCCTTTGACAAAACGCACTCTACTTGTATTTGGGTAGTTCTAGGTGTTTTTAATACTTCAAGAAACAAGGTTTCAAGATCAAGTGTTGAAGTCATCAAGTCTGTCCAAGAAAAAGCAAGCTGAAGTGCAATTTCATTAAAGCTCGACACCTGCTCGATAGCTACCTCGACACCTGCTATCTGTCGAGAATTACAAAATCAGATTTTCTGATCTGATTTCCTTGGAATCCGTGAATATGCTTTTGGGCCTTCTTTTCTTCTAACCCTAAACATATAAAATGATTGTTTTAAGAGCCGTCATATTGTACACAAGTTGCAAAAGCATTGAACAATCTTTGTTCAAGCAAATTGTGATCAAAAGACGAAGTTCTTGACCTAGTTTATCTTCTCTCAAGAAGTTGCTGTGTATTTGCACCAAAGGGTTTTGTAACCAAGCATCTTCCTGATCTTCATCGTATAGGATGAACTGAAGAACTTTGCAGCCAACCTCTCCTCTTTAGTTGGTGTTTGAAGTCGCGTACTGGGATCCGCGCATTGGTTAGTCACGTACTTGGGAGCCGTGCATCAAAGGTGGAAATTGTCACTACAGATCAAGTCCAATTGGGTATTGGGGTAAGGGTTCAACTGTAGGTTGGTAAGGTACTTGGGATTCCTTTACTTGTAACCGCTTGATTTGATAATAGTGGAGTTTCGGGAGTGGTGACCTGAAAATCACCCAGTGGGGTTTTTGCCGTTAGGGTTTTCCCCATTCGTAAACAAATCACCGTGTTATTTAATTTCCGCTGCATATTTAGTTTTTGGTGATTTGTTTGTGCTTCCACGCGTTTGCATGATTAATTGATTAATTAACAACTTGGCTAATTAATTAATTGGTTTAATCACAAGGGGTCATTCAGATTGTGGCCTATCAAGGTGAAAGAGAGAGATGGGAAAAAAGGGATATATAAGGGGAGTTGATAGGTCAGGAAAGGGGGACTTTCTTCATGGAGGACTCCCTGGGAAGGAGAAAGAGACCATGGTCAAGCTCCTCGGACCGGCGCCGAGGACGGATTTTGGAGGGTAACCTTGGTGCACCAGCCTTCAACGGAGGCGAGTTCTACATTGGGCGTTGTCCGTTTGCTAGGGCCTAGTTCTTGAACCCGCTCTCTACAAATTCATTTTAATGGGCTAACTGGGCTTGAGTCCACTCTCTCAACAGTAGAAGTGCTTAAACTCGGTCCCTACAATAGACATTATACTTATATTTGGAAAAAAACAAATGCTATAATTATTGTAGGGGAGAAATTTGTTTCAGCCCCTTGCAAGCTCATTGTCCTCTTTGGGTAGCCAGGCCCGCAAGGTTTTGTCCTCTTTGGGTAGCCAGGCTCATTGTCCTCTTTGGGTAGACTTGTACTCGTCGAGTCCCACATCGGTTAGAGAAGCGCCCCACTCATGCTTTATATGCCTCTGGGGCTTGCAGGAGTTCCAATGCCAATGGAAGCTAGACTGCGCTCTGGTCTATCCCAAATAATATTTGTCTTGCCAGTTTAGTATCTACAGCTGGTAGTGGCACTTGTGGGTATAACAGTGTCTGCACAATTAGATCAGATTCAAGGCCAAAGTGTACATGCCCCAAGGGATTCTCCTTACTCGATCCAAATGACGAGTACGGCAGCTGCAAGCCAGAATTCATACAAGACTGTGATGAAGATGAGATAAGTCAACAAAGAAAAGATCCTTATTCTTTTGAGGTGCTAATAAATACAGATTGGCCAATGGCAGATTACGCGTTCCTCACGCCTTATGCTGAAGATCAATGCAAACAGTCTTGCATGGAAGATTGTATGTGTGCTGTTGCCATTTTTAGAGGTGCTAGCTGTTGGAAGAAGAAGCTACCTCTCTCTAATGGAAGAGTTGATAGCTGGCTTAATGGTGGGAAGGCTTTTATCAAAATCAGAAACAATAATTCCATCCCACATCCGGATCCTCGCATGGGTAGTCCTGAAGCACAAGTAGAGAAGAAGAATCAGAACAATTTGATCCTAATGTGGTCAGTTCTTCTCGGTGGCTCTGTGTTTGTTAACATTATTTTAGTTGTTGCAATTTGTCTGGGTATTTTCTTTATTTACCACAAGAAGCTCAAAAGACCTATGAGCAATGTTAATTCTGTGGAAACAAATATGCGATGTTTTACTTACCAAGAACTTGCAGAAGCGACAGATGGGTTCAAGGAAGAATTGGGAAGGGGAGCTTTTGGTGTTGTTTACAAAGGAGCAATAGAAATGGGTTCTAGTGTCCCTGTGGCAGTCAAGAAGTTGCATAGTTCGTTTCAAGATTATGAGAGAGAATTCAAGAGTGAGGTGAGAGTAATCGGTCAAACACATCACAAAAATCTGGTTTGTCTGCTTGGATTCTGTGATGAGGGACTACAGCGATTACTGGTATATGAGTTCTTGAGCAATGGTACTTTGGCAAGTTTTCTTTTTGGAGACTTGAAACCCAGTTGGAAGCAAAGAATCAGTATTATATTGGTTCTGGGATTGCGAGAGGACTCTTGTACTTGCATGATGAGTGCAGCCCCCAGATTATCCATTGTGATATAAAGCCTCAGAACATACTTCTTGATGAATACTACAATGCTCAAATAGCTGGCTTTGAATAGGCAAAGCTTTTGATGATGGACCAGAGCCAAACTCATACTGCTATCAGAGGAACAAAAGGGTATGTTGCACCCAAATGGTTTAGGAACATGCCGATCACTGCCAAAGTGGATGTTTACAGCTATGGTGTCATGCTACTGGAGATGATTTGCTGCCTTAGAAGCATAGATATGGTGACAGTTGAGGAAGAGTGAGCAATTTTAACTGAATTGGCTTATGACTGCTACAGGGAAGGAGCATTAGATGCTCTGGTTGAATATGAAGTGGTCTTGGATGATAGAGAGAAGCTGGAGAGGTATGTCATGGTTACCATTTATGCATTCAAGAAGATCCATCTCTTAGACCTACCATGATGAGGGTAACACAAATGCTTGATGGTGTTGTTGAAGTGCTTGTTCCACTTTGCCCATGTCCTTTTAGTAGGACAGATTAATTCAGTGTTTTCTGACTTCGTTCAGAAAGATTTACAGTAACTATGTCTAGTCTTTGCTCTCTTTTGCATTATGCCCTCAAATCTTTTATTTGTAGTAAAGTTTGTTTTTGGTTTACTCCAACTCCAAGTTTAGCTGCAGAAGATATTAGATATATTTCCATAGTTTTTCAGATATGAAGAAGTTTGTTAATAAATAAAGTGCCACTGGTTCATATGGAAAGTTTTTCAATAAAGTTTATCAGTGGTGTATTAAGTCGATCTTTGTTCCTATCGAAAGTTTTTTGCAACGGGAAAAAGGTAATTAGTGGTGTATTAAACAATTATACATATAGATTTATAAATATATTATACAATTCTTTTATTTACTTTTTTACTTAACTTAATACATCACTGATTACCTTTTTCTTGTATAACATATCAATTTAAAAATATATTATACAATTCTTTTATTTACTTTTTTACTCAATTTTCTAAATAAAACCTAAATCATAAGTTATTCTCATATAATTAGTGTTATATTTAAGATTATTCGGTTATAGACTTGCTTTTATTTGTGGTTGGGTTGTTATAATGCTCAATTTAATAATAATAATAATTAAAAAAAAAATTGTCTAACATGTGGATGTGGGTTCAACCCAATCCACTTAGGCTGAGTTGGGTTAAGTTAAGTGAGAAATTAAGTTGAGTTGAATTTTTTTTTTTTTAACCCACCCACATAATAAATTGAGTTGAAAAGACTCATCAACTTAACTCATGCACTAGGGCTGTAATCAGTTCGGTTCGGTCGGTTTTTTTTTATCCGGCTGACTGAAATCGAAATTTTCGGTTTTTAAAAGTCTCAACCGAAACCGACCGAAATAGTTGAAAAACCGTCGGTTTCGGTTTGTTTCGGTTTCGGTCGGTTTTTCAATCGATTTCGGTTTTTGGGCCTAGAGTTTGGGTTAGTTGGGCCTTTGATTTTTTTTCCAAAAATTTTTTGTTTGGCCTTTTTTTTTAAAAAAAAATGCAGTGTAATATAAGCCTAACATTAGACAACGGAATATCACAACGGAATATCTAGAAAAAGTACATAGCTTAGTGTAACATGCACCAGTACTAGGAGATTTTCTAGATTCTATGGTTGGAATGCACGAGTACATTCCTTTTATACCTTCTTTACCATGATTGGACTGTGCCGCGTTGAATAATAATCATGTGGAAGAAATTCACTCCAATACTAGGTTTGAACACTTTCGGCCTGTGGTTTTGAGAACAAGAACAAAAACAAGAAAAAGAATAAGATTAATTTCTCAAGTTCCATGCGCACATACAAGGTCAGATGCACAAGGAGATTTTCAAAACAGAGACTCACCCTGAGATGAGAAGCCGATGATCAAAGCCGGCGTGGGGAGGGTGGCGTGTGGAGGCGGCGGCAGAGGGTGACTCGGCGTGAGAGGTAGGGACTGTGGAGTGGAGGCTGTCTGAAGTGAGAGAGAGTGGAAAGTGTGAGAGTGAAGACTGAAAAGTGTGGGAGTATGTAGGATAGGTTTCCAACTTTTGATTTTATACTCTAATTAGTTTTAGTTTAATTAGTTTAATTAGATATTTACTTAGTTTAATTATAGGTAATTAATCTAATAAGTTTTAAAATGTTATATTTAAAAAGATAAGCTAGGAGGCCGGATCAATTGTTTTAATTTTTAAATTTTGAATCATTTGAAAATTGAATTGGGAATTGCCAAATTGTTTTAATATGAAATGCGTGAATCAGTGCAGTGATTCAGTGTATCTCTTTTTTTTTTTTTTTTTTGAGAATAGCAAAGCGTATCTCAGTTCTCAGTGGGTCAGTTAGAGATATTTACAAAATATTATATATTTAATATAAATTATAATATAATAATATATTTCGGGTCGGGTCGGTTTATTAAAATTTGCAATCGAAAACCGAACCGAAACCGAATCGAAATTTTTGCATTGGTTCGATCAGTTTGAATCGATTTTTTCGGTTCTTCGGTTTTTTGCACATCCCTATCATGCACGCTCCTAATTGCAATGCAAAACACACCTACAAGTAGTTAATTTATAAAGACATACGTGCAAACTTCAAATTCATAATTAATGTGAAATTTCAATTCAACTCGATGGAAATTACTTAGAAGATCATAAAGTAATATTTTTCGCTTTCACATAATAAAGGTAGACCCTATAATTGTCATTGCATGTACCAGTACATGCAAACAAAAACATCAATATTCTATCCAATTAATGAACAAGCATGCCACCTGCACAAGGGCCAAACTAGAAACAACGTTAAAGATATGCCACTTTCCATTGCAGTGAAAATGTTGTTTACTTTAGGCGGCACTTTCCATTATAAAAATGTTGTTTACTTTTCTCTACACTGATTTGTCATTTTAGTATACGTCAATAATCAATTGCAGTGACAATGTTGTTTACTTTCGGCGGCACTTTCCATTATAAAAATGTTGTTTACTTTTCTCTACACTGATTTGTCATTTTAGTATACGTCAATAATCAATTGTGAATGTAAAAACGATTAGAATTCTCTGGAAAGATTACATTTTGAAGATTTCATAACGACCGCCACTTGAAAAAGTGGCTTAGCGGTAAGAAAATTGGTGTGACTCGTTATATTTGCGAGTTCCTGTAATAATAATGGGAAATGTTAACGAGTGTCGTTGGGTATTGGTTAAGAATCCATTTTAAGAAAGTTTTGATATCACTTTTATGAGAAATGAAAAAAGCTGTCAAAATATTAATTATTTTTTTCTTTTTCTATAAAAACTTTTTTTAATTTGATTGTTAACCAATGCCCTACGGCACTCGTTAACATGACCCAATAATAATACGTGTAATAAATTAATTAGGAGGTTTAAATGGTGTAAAGTGCTGGAGACAATGACCACACCTTTTAGTTTTATTTTAATTAAAAAAAAAATCAATTAGATTAGTCTACAAGCAAAGAACTGCCGTGTGTGCACAGCCTTTGCCTCTAATCTCAAGTTTGAAATCTCTTGTCAAGAGAAAAAGGAAAAAAAAAAAAACACTCCAACGAAATGAAAGCAGTGCCTTGTCAATTGACTAATTTTTCTTTGCCCAAATTTTTTTTATTCAAAACATAGTTTGTTTTTTCTTATTACCAATAGATAGAACAATAGTAACATTTATTGACCTAATCAAACCCAAAGCCTCTTTCTAGTCAGGAGGAAAGAAATAGTAACATATTTTGACTTAGTTATGTTTATTTTCTATTAACAATCGTGAATCCGTCAATAGTATAACTGTATTTTTCTTCAAAGTGGTCCTACAAGGAAGAATCACATCACAACTACTTGGATTTATTTTAGTGAGATGCACCTGTATCCCTTTCCCATTTAGGTTTTCCCAAATCATTCAATGATTTTTTTTTTTTTTTTTTTGGTTTAAATTTTTTCATTCAATGACACGTTTTCTTTTCTAGTTTAAATAATACATTTACTCTTTATTTATCCAAAAAGATGGTTATAAGCGTTTACTTGACTGTAGAGGTCTCCATTACTAGCACAAGGGCTGCCAAAGAAGGATATAATTCAACCGGACATCAAGGCCTCTATCATTTTTGACTTTAGAGTTTGTATATACTAATCCAAATCAAAACCAAATACCTAAAATCAAGACCAATCTAACCAAAACATTCAAGATTGAGATAGTTCAAGATTTAATTTGTTACTTTTCAAAGCTTAAGGTTTCATTAAGGTTTAAAGCTTTTTTTAGATTTTGGCTAAAGTGCAAAACTCATTCATAAAGTTTGGAAAGGTCTTTTAATTTTGCCCTAAGGTTTTCTAACATTATGGGCTGTTTTGATTAGCAACCCTTTCATTAGTGTTGTGCTGACTGCTGATGCTATCATTAAGTAACACATAAATCTGCCACACCGCACATACATACTAGTTGATCCAATTAAATCATGTCATGTGAACTTAATTAGAGTAAAAAAAAAATCAATGCACCAAAATTATTTTAAAGAACTGGAACTCCAAAATAAGATTTGAAATCTCATTAAAATAATTGATTCAAGATTTAAAAAATAAATTATAAAACCAAACTCAAAATCTACAATTGAGGAGTTTAACCAAAACCAAACCATCTCACAGATCATGAACTACAAACCCATCTTTAGCAACTTTTTCCTCTTGCACATTATCTCCACCATCGGAGGCTTCCCTAACATTTGCCTTCTTGTTTTCTTCATCATCGTCGAAAACATTAGGATATGCTGAAGCAACTAAACAACCTTCGTTTGTGATGGGGTTTGTTGATTTGTTTTGAATATGAGATGGGTTTGCTGGATTTGCTAAGTCTTTTTTCTTTCTTTTTAAACTATGAGTACTTTATATTTTAGAGGGTTTATTTTATTTATTTAATTGACAAGGAAAAATTGCATTATATAACATTCTTAATTGGACCAACTAACATTGGTTACAGGCTTATGTAGCATTTACCAGACACATTAGTATGAACATTAATGGAATAGTTGTCAATCAAAATGGCCCATAACTTTTTGAAATGTTAGGGAAACGAATCAAAATACTGAAATGTTAAGGGGGAAAAATCCCAAACTCCTTTAACTTTAAGACTATGTTTTGTACTTTAGCCCTAGAATTTTATTAGTGCCTATAAAGATGAATGTGTAACTTCTTAGAGCATCCGTAGCAGCCGTTGTAAAAATTATGTCATTTTGCCACACCAAAAGCCTACTTTATTATTTTACCACACCATTTTACAATATCTCATTTATCAGATGTTCTATATTTTTACCACTTCATTTAAATATTATTTTTTAATTCTTATTTTATTCTTTCTTTATTCTTTCTTCCCAACGGTAACATTTGTCCTACAATAGTCATATTTTCAAATCTCATCAATTCTAACGGTAACATTTTCAAACAATCCTCTTGTAATATTTTTAAAAATTAATATTTTCTTAAGCATTTAAAAAAGAAAAAGAAAAATCAGAACCTGGGAACTTCAAAAAAAAAACCTCAGAACCTGTCACCTTAAAAAAAAAATAATAATAATAATAAAAAAAAAAAGAAAAGAAAAGAAACGTTGAACCTGTCACTGAGTGAGAGCAAATGGGCAAAAGAAGCTGTCTCTAGTATCAAAGAATTCAAACTGATCAAAACAAGACCTATCTAGAAACCAAGAACTCAAAAAGATACTGAGTCTGAACAAACCACAAGAGAAAAAAAATGAACAAACACCTGAATTTGAGAAATTCAAGAGAAAAAAAAATGACAGACTTTGAGAAATTGGGCAGCAGTTTCTTGACATAAACATACACCTGAATTTTACATATTGATGACTTGCTCTGAATAGGAAGGACCACAAATGAACAAACAGCAGACCACAAAGTTCATACAGGTAGATGTTTTACAACTAGATTGGTATTGACACAAATGATTCACATGCACCAGAAGATGGCAAACAAACAAGAAATGTTCAAATAAGCACTCATATCAATAACATGTAGATGCAATAGCTTCCAAAAGGGAGGCTACAAAATGCATCTGGGTTCCTCATCGATTCTTGAAAATAGAGGCACATGGACAAATAAAGATTTGTGACCCTTCTGTTTCGCAAAACGGAGAGAATGATAATATACATAATTGCACACAAAACGGCCGGCATCATCTGAAATTGTCACATCAAAGTCCTTCTTCTTCAAGAACTTCAGGATTTCCTCAATGCAGCAAGAAGTCTTCAACAACCAAATGATGAAAAGTTAAAACACAAACACAGGAAAAAAAAATGGAGAGACGGAACAGAGGCATGACAAACAAAAAGTTGAATGTTTTCAATACTCAACACAATTTTATGGTAATTATAATTATTAGTGTCTAGTTTGCAACTGAAATGATATAGCCAGTTTGACAGTGAAACTTCCTGTAGGAATTGGTAGTGCCCCCTGCTTAGTTCAATTAGCCTAGTACTTATCAAATAGGTCAATTAATCTTTTGCAAATCTACAAACTCAACCATCATAGCCACAACTCTCCAATTCCCATGGGTTGCAAACTGACAGTCTTAAACTACATATGGTCCACCTGCTGAGAAAATAAGATAAATATTGAAAATTCTATTCTCTCCAACATTTGGTCCACAAACTACATTTGGTTTGTTGCAAACTCAAGAATACAAACAGTATACTGGAGAACTCATCATTACCATCAACACCTCTACCTATTGAACCTAAAATTGATTTCAGCCTTCAATTCCACCAATTAACTATATATATCTTTTTGTAGTTCATTCCTCTAGCATCATGAGCATACTTTATGGTTAATTAGATTACTAAGACCTCACTGTTTTAATCCAAAAGGCTTAAAACTTGAACAATTCAAAGAAACAACCAAACCCTCCCCACCCATTCGAAAAAAACCAAATTCAATCAAATGAGAATTAACCAATAACTATTTCCCAACCCCAAAGTCCATTTTTCGAATAAAACGATCATAATTCACATGATAGCAGACACAGTATTCAACTTTGAAAAAAACCCATCAAAGGTCCCCTAAAATCCAACATGCCCAGAAACCGAAAATCCAACATGCCCAGAATCAGAAATACCCAGAGCTCATTTTTGTTTCTTACGAAGAAACAGACATCAAACGGTCGAAACCATTTAAAAAAAAAAACCAAAAAACGGAGAATCACAGAGAACTTAGAGAATCATAGAGAAATTAAAGCAAACAAACAAACAAAAAAATAGGGAAATTAAGTCAAAATAACCTAAAAACCTAATTGGCAGACGGATAACCAAACAAATCACTTCATCATTCAAAACCCACAACTTTTTCAGATTCATTCAAACAAAAGTCCAGCAAATCTAGAGCAAAAATAGAAGCATGCATCAGTTTTTCAAATTGAGAAGTAAAAAAATTGGGCTTACATTACTTCCTTTCCAGCGAATCGGCGACTCTGAGAACAGCGATCGGCGACTCGGCGATTCTGAGATAGAACAGAGAGGAAATCGGCGACTCGGAGAAAGATGGAACAGCGAAACGGCAGCGTCAGTGCATTGAACAGAGAGGATAGAGCGAATTGGCGGGGAAAGGGAAGAAGAAAGAGTATGGGAGAGTGGAGATGGAGGCGGTGAATAGCTGAAGGAGAAGAAGAAAGAGATATGTGAGAGAGTGGGGATGGAGGCGGTGAGCTGAAGGAGAAGATGAAAGAGATATGAGGGAGAAAAGAGGAATAAAAAAGAATAAACTCATATGCCACACCGGGTTCGTACCGTGGCAAATTTATGAGTGTACTGTAGCATGTTGCAAAAAATATGGGATATGGCACATCTGATAAATGGGGTTAAATGGTGTTTGATGTGCCAAATGTGCCAAATATTTAACATTTGGCACATATAGCACAGCTGATAAAGATGCTCTTAGACAGACAAACTTGTCTGAACAATTCAACCTTTGTCGACTACGAAAAATTTAATGCCACGTTGCAATATTATTGAAGATTTGAGGAGTGTTTATTACATAAAAATGTTTTACACAATTTTATACACCCTCAAAAGCAACTAAAAGTCACAAAACCTAGTGTGCAATAGTTATTGGTATAAGATTGCATCATCCAAATTATCCATTATGATATAAAACCCAAAACACACTTCTTGATAAATATTACAATGTTCAAATTTCTGATTTCTGATTTTCGATTAGCAAAGATTTTGATGATGAATCGGCCATACTCGTACTAGCATTAGAGAAACAAACGGGTATGTTGCACTTGAGTGGTCACTGCTAAAGTTGATGTATGTCATGCTGCTAGACATCATTTGTTGTAATTAAAAAAAAAAAAAAAATGTGTATATATGGACTCTGGCATAGAGGAGATAGCAATTTTGATTGATTGAGCTTATGATTGCTTTCAAGAAGGAACATTAGGTGCTCTTGCAGAACATGACATGGGGTAATTTCTCATAGGCATTAGCCCAAAACGTCTGGGATAGTTTTTTGTATTTATCCTTTAACTTAATTTGTGTTTTTTCTTGGCAAAAATATTTTTTTGGTCCTTACTTTTTTGGAGTACCTATCTTAATCTCTAAAAATCAAAAATCATTACCATTTTAGTCTCTACCATCATTTTACTAACGAAAATTACTTGTGTGGTAAACAGAATATAAGGTTATCATTTTAGATGCTGATGTAACCAACAAAATAATAATAAAATTTTTTATTTAGTATTTGAAAAATGTCACCTCAACATTTTAATTAAAAATAATAAAAAAAAAATTTTAATTTTTCAATTTTAATTTAAATTGAAAAAAAAAATTCTATTTTAAAGATTCAGTAAAAAAAAATTTATAGCAACTTTCTCAACTTTTCTTGAACCTTCTTGGCAACCAAACACATCGCAAAAATTAAATATAGCAATTTTTAGACATAAAAAAATTAAAAAAAATAAAAGTTTGAAACCCACAAACCCAAATCAAAATCTCATCCCACTGACAAAAGATTTAAAACTCTCTCAAGCTCTCTCTCTCTCCAAATTGATTCAAGTTCTCTCTCTCTCTCTCGCCGTTCTATCTCTTCTCTTCTTCCAATTTGAGCCCTTTAGATTAGACCAAGAAGAGAGAGTTGGGAAAGGCGAGAGAATTAGAGAGGGAGGTGTTGATTTGAGAGCCATTGCCTAGGGCTGTGGCATTGGCGAATGGTAGTGGGCGAAGGCGAAGAAGATAAGGATGGTAGGCTTAGGGGGATTCAAGAGTGGCAACTTGGAGTGATTTAGAACGGGTTTGATTGATGGTGGCTTGGTGTTGGTGGGTTGTTTTTCTCTCTCTCTCTCTCTCTCTCTCTCTCTCTCTTGATTTTTTTTATCAATGGTGGTAGTGGTGGTGGTGGGGTTGATTGTTTGATTAATGGAGGTGGTGGCTGGGTTTATTTTTTGGGTTTCCAAGGGACTGGGTTGTTGGTTGGGTTTGTTGTTAGTATGGGTCATGGTAGTCGGTTGAGTTTGTTGGGTTTACATAATAATTAAATGTAAAATGCATTATGATTTTTTGAAAAAAAAAAACTTACAAAGTTTAAAATACTTTCAAATAACTAAAATAGATAGCTTAATTTTTTTTTTTTAAATCTAATATATTTTATCAACTATACTTTGTTATAAAATAATCAACATCATTTTAAGAAATGTTTGATACTAGCACTTATAAATTTCGGGTCATTCTACCGTATCCCCTCTAAAGAAGAGAGGGTACGGTACTCACCTATATCTAAACCATTAATATAATATTTTTTTTGATCTGGACCGTTCATGTAATTTTAAAGAATTTTGGTTACCAGTTAAACAAGTTTTATATATAAATAAAAAATTATAACATTCATCACACTTTTCTCCTGTCTCACGTTTGCTTTACGCTTGCTCTGTCTCACGTTTGCCCATTGCTCTGTCTCACGTTTGACTTTCTAAACAAAACTCTCAAATCAGACAGCTAAAACCATACCCACAAAAGAACCAGACAGCGGCACACCCACAACCTCAAATCGGCGGCACTTCTTCTCATCCAATCCAATTTGTCGACTTTGCTCTCTAGCTTATTCTCTTCCAATCCATCCTCAAATTGGCAGCGCACTCATATCCAATCCAACTCAGCGGCGCTTCTTCTCTTCCATTCTAAATCGGCGGCACCACCCACAATCTTTAGGTTCTCTCTTTACATATGATTAACGCTGATATGGGTTTATATTATTTCTCTAAACTTTGTGGGTTTATGCTATTATTTTTTTGTTTGAGTTTCGGTTCTTATATATTTGACAAATTAATCTATTCTGGTTTATTTTTTCCCCTGGTTTCTTCTTCTTCTTCCATTTTTGTTTATATTTTTTATAAAATAATCTTGAGTTTAAATCTGGAAAATTCTACAAGAAGTATTTAACTTAGGAGTACAGTTATGTGTAAGTTCAAAATAGCTTAAATCTTTTTTTACCTGCTTGCCCATTTAGATAACAACATAAGGACCACTGCATCTGACATCCCTGACTGCAAGGTTTACCCCTCTATGGACCTTCCTGAGGTTTGCAGTCATATCTTGGCTTTCCTTCGTGGTAAGTCCTTTACAACTCTGTTGGTAATATGAGTTCTTTATATTGGGTCCTGTATTTTTTTTCTTCCTTGTATGATTATGAGATCGTGTTAACTTAGCAACTTGTCATGGACATATCTACTTGAGATTCTTTACCTGTTTCATGTATTTGTAACAATATGACATGATTTGGGATAACTTTTGCTCGTTGTCTATGTGGTCTATAATTACATTCATTAGGAAATGATTTTAGATAACTTTAGCTATTCACAGGATACCAGTAAAAGAGAGCTGATGACTTCCAAGGAAGACAAATAATTTTTGGTTCTTAGAAGTTATATGGGTGAAATTTAATGGGTGGGGAAGGTACTTTTTGGAAGAAAAAATGCCAACTAAACTGCCTTATTTATCATTATGCCTTTTGTTTCTTCTGATAAATGTGAACACTGCATAATCTGCATTATTTACAATATATGCATGACATATTAGGGGATATGTGCCAAGACACAAAATGTTGCTGAGCAACCAAAACTAATCTGCTTTCTGTAGTTTTGTATTGAAATCATGCATTAGTGTTTTGCTTGGTTATGTTGAGTGTGGTTCTTAGCATTTGACTTTTGTGATATAAGAAACTGGTAAACCATTCAATACGGTGACTTGGAATTGCAATATTTGCTTCATTGCTGTTCAGAGGGCAATTTTATGTTTATAAGATCAATAAGGGTTTAAAGAGGGGAAAAGTTTTTTTTTTCTTTTTCTGAGATATTTGCATTGGGTTTTGGAATGGGGAAGGGGAAGATATGTCAATTTTTTTGCATGGGTTCATATGTGTGATAGACCTAGTGCCATCAAATGAATGTACTGCAATTTTTTCTTCTTTTCTATATATCATTCTTTTGAGGTCTCAAGCTGAACCACGAGGTTATAATTTACATCTTTTAACTGTTATTGCAGAAGCTGAAACTCCCAAGTTAGGCAAGACGCCAATCTCATCTGGCAATGAACAAGGTAAAGAAAGCAATGGGATTGCTGAGACGAGCCGGATCCCAGTTGGCTAAAATCTGTTTATTCAGAGAAGGCCCCTCAGTTGGACAGGGCACCTGTTGTATTTCCTCGATTCACAAAGTTGCATTTGGCTGAGGCTCAAGAACAAAAATACGAAGAAGTCCAGGCTCTAAACAGAGCACATCAAGAGTACTATGATATGAAGATGAGGATGCAAGCAGATATTAGATCTGTTACTGAAAATGGAAGCTACAAGACAATCTTGAATTGTGATTAGCCGATCAATAGGTCTTTCTATAGAATTGTCATCTTCTCAGGTAATTGTACCCTTACTGCTGAAGGTTCTATGTTGTATTATAACATCATGTGTCCTATCTATTATAGTTCATGATCAGTAGGTGAATTTTCTGTTCTAGGTTCTGTAAACAAGGCAACCAGATTAGAAAATTTTCTTTTATCAGGTCTCTTAGTCTTAGGCAATTTGGTGGATAATTTCTGTCAGGTAGCTGCCCCACCTCAAAGGAGCAAAAAAATAAATTATGAAAGTAGTGTGTGAATGTACAAAATTCTATAATAATATTTATTTTCTAATGTGCTGTAAATGGAAGAAACCACTTTTATTTGGATAAGTTTGTCTTGTCAATGGAATTCTCCTCTGTTGAACTGGTGGAACATTAGGAAATGTGTTCTAAAATAATGTTGGGTTTTATAGAATTTCTTAGGCATACTTATCTTGATTTGTGATATACTTGGAATGATTAGATACCATGTAGTACTTTGGAATATGTGCTTGTGCTGCATTATAGTAGCCTAAATAGCTAAACATTTACTGGCTGCAATTGTTTCCTTCTAATTTACTTTGATGTCATTCAATGGCAGAGGAGATGCTTGAATCAACAAAACCGAGGATGACTAGCAGCTTGGCTACTCTAGCTTCTACGTAATACATTCTTCAATCTCTTTTTCATATGTTGTTGTTTCTTTTTATGTGGCATGGTTTTTAACAGGTCTCTAATGCAGGTCTCATTTATCAAGAGCTAAGGAATTGAAAGGCAGCAGTGATGAGAGGCTTGCTCTATTTAGTGGCAACCCCTTGGAGTCAACAGTGATTGAACTAGCCAGTGGTTCAAAAACTCAACCAGATGCAAAGCTAACAGCACCTATTTCCAAGACCAAGGAGTCTCTCCCTTCTTAACCAAAAGAATAAATTATGAAAGTAGTGTGTGAATGTACAAAATTCTATAATAATCTTTATTTTTTGATGTGCTGTAGATAGAAGAAACCACTTTTATTTGGATAAGTTTGTGATATACTGTTGGGCTTTATAGTAAAATCTCTAGATCTTTTACTCTGTCCAAGTGCCACTACATGTGCGGATCTACAACTAGTTGTATTTAATTAAAAGAATTCAATATAATTACAAAGCTAAGGAAGGTCTTATCTTTCTATTTATTGAAGTCGTTTTCCGTCTCCATTCCAATAGAGAATGGTAACACTGCAAAATATTAATTATCATTGGAAAATTTTGCCAATAAGTTAAATATGTTGTCTTTTCACGTCTTGGTGTTACTGATGGTACAAGTCACCTACACGTATTGCAGTTAATTGCAAGAAAAGTCTATGAAGCAAGGGCTTTGGCTTGAACTTACCATTTTCGCTTCCGTGACATACCTGTATGTTAAATACTGCAATAATTGCAAAATATAAGGAAGACTTAGCTTCAGTGCATTAGAGTAATACAAACACATGTAATGTGTTATTTAGTGCATTGAAGCTAAGCCATGGCCAAAAATTAATTCCAATGATATGCCAGAAAATTTCTTAATTCCTCCTAGAAAGTGAGAGCAATGCTAGAACAATGAAGCACCGTTGAAGCAAAATCAAAGACGTTTGCTTGACTTAGGATGGTACTACTGTACTAGATTTTTTTTTTTTTTTTTTTTTTTTTTTTGTGTGTGTGTGTGGATGAACAGTACTAGATCATCTTTTCATCGTAGCAAGGCTAATTTATTCAAGTCCATTTCTCTTTTTTTTTTTTTTTTTGTATGAACCCAATTCACTCTGACAGTCATGGTACTTGTTCTTAGTCACCTTCTTGTTTTCTTACTAGTCATGCTACCAATTTCTTTTTCCCGTACAAGCTGTTTGTCCGCTTTGGGGAGCCAAGCCCGCACGGTTTTGTTTTCAAGCGACGTGCGTACTCCCTAGGAACCCGCACGGTTTTGTTACCCCGAAGGGCACGCCTCTACCACTACCACACATGTGTGGTAGTGGTACACTCATGGTTGCTCCAAGGACTTATAAACCATGAGTGGGGCACATTTCTTGCCGATGTGGGACTAAGGTATTAAGCCTCAAAGGTGAAAATCCTGAACTCCCATGTCGCTTGAAAACAAAACCGTGCGGGCTTGGCTTCCCAAAGCGGACAAACAGCTTGTACGGAAAATCTCCCTACAGTTACTATTGGCGACTCTCTCATAGCCACAGACGACACCACTTCGTGGCTATCACCTTCTGGTGATTTTGCCTTTGGATTTCGCCCACTCAGCAACCAGAAAGATCTCTTCGTTCTTTCTATTTGGTTTGACAAAATACCAGACAAAACCGTAGTTTGGTATGCTAGAGAAGATAACCCTGCAGTACCAAGGGGATCAAAAGTGAAGCTAGATGCTGACGATGGGCTAGTTCTTACTAGTCCTCAAGGGAATGTGTTATGGTCCTTATGGACACCTGATACAATTGTTCATACTGTAGCCTATGGCGTTATGAGCAACACAGGCAACTTTGTACTTCAAGATAGCAACTTTAATAACATATGGGAGAGCTTCAAAGATCCCAGAGATACATTGTTGCCTTCACAAATTGTGGAAAGATCAGCGTGGGTGGTGCTTTATTCTCGTCAATCAGAGACCAACTTTTCCAAGGGGGAGACTTCTCCTAAAGTTGCAGGATGATGGGGATCTTGTGCTCAATACCATAAACTTGCCCACGGATAATGCTAATGACCCTTATTATAATAGTGGAACTGCTACACTGTTCTCTATATCATTTGGAGTTGCTACAGTGTTCTCTATATCAAGAGAACTACTATAGCAACTTCAAAAAAAAATTGGAGAAGTTTTGCTTTTAGAGAAGCTGTTGGAGTGAGTTTTTGGTATGTTTGTTCTCCAAAATTGGTTTTAGAGAACCTATTGAAGATGCTCTTATCTATTCTTTTCTTCTTCTTCTTTTTCATTTGACTTTTCACACATCAGGTTTTTTTTTTTTTTGAAAGGGGATGACCTGAATTAGCGTCTTTCACTAGGCACTATAGCTTCATGCGCGCATCAATTATCATATTAAATTACTTTTTTATCCATTCATAATAACTAATAACAATTTATCATGTAGGATTTGTTATGAAAATATAGTGGAAATAACATTTTTCTATCATATGTTGTATCTTTATTTCAATATATCATATTAGTTATTCAAGAATAAATTTTGTATATATTCCTTGTCTCATCTCAATTTTGAAAATTTTGAAAATTATTGTCTTAATTACTTTTATATTTTTTATTTTTTTTCCTAAAGAATAACATATTAGGGATATTTTGGAAGTAAAAGAAGACAATAACTAATTTTTTAAGTCCTTTTAATAGATATTGTGTATATTACACCAGCCAAGACACTTGAGAGTGCTGGCGTAACTGGATCCAGACCTTGCACGTGGAGCAATTGTGAGCAAAGGAAAAGAAACATTGGCTGAAGGAGAGGATCTTTGGCCCATGCCAACAGCATGACCATCTTAGGAAATAGTGAGATTTGCAACTGATATGGATAACCAGCACTTGTGCAAAAGGGAGATAGCGACCCCCTATGGTCAGATGCTATAGAACACCACTTATTGGCTGAGCTTGCGCTTGACCACTGTTAAAGACATGTGTATCACTCCTAGCATCCTTGATGTCCCTTTCCTTGTCTAAGGTTTGCTCCCCACGTAGTAGCAAAGCCGCCCTCCATTCCACTACCCTGACATTGACGTGCTTTCTCTCTCTTCCAGTGATTACATAGTACAATAGTTTTATTAGGATTCAAATGGAGGAATCATGGTTTGACACTTGTTCTTATATACCTGGCAACATTCCTCGTACTATAAGAGGAACATGTTGCTAAATCATTAGGGCAAGAACCTAGAGAGAAACTAAGAGAAAAGCCAGAAAGTTTGGGTAGGAAAGTGAGGTGGAGAAGAAAGGCATTCTTTGGGAAATAATATCACCATTGTACAAAGGCCTTCATTTGTTGCATAATAGAAAGTTCAAGAGAGTGAGGGACATTCCCCCTTGTTCACCCGTGGTTTTTCATCCATTTCAAAGTGTTTTCCACGTACTTCTCATGCCTTCTTTACTTTCCATGTTATTTTTTCTATTTCTCTCGACTTTAAAGTGTTAAAACTTTCATTTTTAGTAGTCTTAGGCATTTTCACTTAAATGTATTATTAGATCTATCACTCATTCTCTTACATAGTTTTGATAATCTAACTTGCACATACATAGAGATAACATTATAAAATATAAATGTAGCTAATTAAAATATACTACTTTTTATTATTTAATTTATAGATAAATCATAAAATAATATAACGCGTATTTTTTTTGGTAGTTTATTAGATTTTTATTAGGAAAGACCGATATAGAGAGAATAGTGAGTCAAAACCCAATAAATATTGGCGTAAAATATTGAAGCTTCAGAGCAACAATGATATTATTTGGCAATGACAACGAACCTGATTGATATTCATGATGTGTAGCATGAACTATCATTGAATGAAATATTGAACACGAAAATACATTTTTGGTCACTATATTTTGAGTCAATTTTTATTTTGGTTTCTAAATTGATTTTGCGCCTATCCCAATTTCTGAAAACAAAAAATCATTTTCATTTTAGTCTTTGCCATCAACCCACTGACAGAAAAGTCCTACATGACAAATGGAGTGCATAAATGGCATGTTAGATGCTGACGTGACTAATAAAATAATATTAAAAATACTACATTAGTATCCATGTCAACAGCTAATTTAAAAATTTTATTTATTTTAAAAAAAAACATAATTAAAAAATTTTTGGAATTTAGATCTGGTGTGTTTGTATTTGTTTATGTTAATGTGTGTGTTTGTGTTTGCATTTGTATTTGTTTATTTTTCTTCTTTCCTTTCAAATAAACACAAAAAAATAATACAAAAAAAAAAAAATCAATAATCTCATATCTCTCTCTTGGTCCGTATGTTTGTTTGTATTTGTTTCTCTTTAATCTGTGGTGTTTCTTTTTCTTCTTGGTCCGTGTGTAAGTGTGTTTGTGTTTGTGTTTGTATCTGTTTCATTTTCATTTTCCCCTCTCTCACGGCTGTCTATCTCTCTCTCTGCTCTCTACTCTCTTTCATTTTCCTATCTTTCTCTATTTTTCTTATATGGGTTTGATTTGGGTTAGAGAGAGAGAGAAAGAGGGGTTAGATCAGTGGTGGTGGAGGTGGTGGTTGCGGATCGGTAGTTGAGCTAAAGATTGTTAATAAAGGTAGTGGAGGGGCTCAGATCGGTGGTGGAGGTGAAGAGTAGATTTGGAGTCAGATTGACGGTGGAGGTGAATAGTAGATCTAGAAAGTCAGATCAGCGGTGGTGGGTAGATTTGGATTTCTTGGGTCCATTGGTGGGGTTCAAAGGTGGTGGATTTTCTGGGTCCATTGTTGTGTTTGGCTGCGAAGAAAATATTGTTATTGATCTGAGTTGAGTTTTGATGTTTGGTGTTTGGTTAGATGGGTCCGGTAGAGATGTTTTGGTATTTTGGTAATTGCTGGGTTTTGGTCTCAATTTGAAGATTGTTATGCGTGTTTTGTATGTTTGGTTGCTAAAGAATATTGATTTTTTAATTTTCAGGGCAACCATTTGTTTGAGGAAGAACATGATAAGTTCTTGAGAAGTGAGGAAGAACATGAAAAGTTTTGGGAAGAACACAAATAACATAGACAGACATGATCTTCCAACGAAATAATGAAAAGAAAAAATAATGATGAAAAGAAAATGAGAAGAAAAAATAATGAAAAGAAAATTTTATTTTAATTATTTAATTATTATTTAAATAATTAAATAATAACTAAAATTCTATCTTAGTTTAAAATAATTAAAGAAAAAAAAAATAATGATGTGGTTTTTTTAATATTTAAAATGCTGATGTGATATTATTTAATATTATTTTTATTAGTTACGTCAGTATCTAACATGTCACTTATACACTCTATTTGTCATATAAAATTTTTCTATTAGTGGGTTGACCGTAAAAACTAAAATATAAACAATTTTTCGTTTTCAAGTACTAAAGTAGACACAAAATTAATTTAAGAAACAAAATGCTAATTAGCCCAAGATATAAAGACAAAAAATGTATTTTGGTCAATGTTGAATGAAATATCAGCCATAACTTTTAGTCATGGCGTGAAACATGAGCCACGGGAAGACTGGAGATAACAGTAAATGAATTGTATTGGAGTGAAAAGACCTCCGGTGTCAAGCATGGAAACTTAGCCCACACCTCCAATCTAGCTGGTTTTGGCAAGCCCCACACCACTAATTGATATTCATGGTGTTCTGTGTAGACTGCAGACTTATACTGTATTAAAGAAAGTGTAATTTTGGTGCCATAATTTATGCCACAATTTATCTATATGACAAGTTGTGGTTAGTGAAAGGTGTTTCTAAATGGACTCACCATCACCTTTCCACCAATCACAACTCACCACATAAATAAATTGTAATACAAATTGTATCACAAGTTATGACACCAAACTTTTTCTCAAATGAAATATCAGCCATAACTTTTAGTCATGGCGTGAAACATGGGCCAAGGAGGACCGATATGGAGATAATAGTCAAAACCCAATAAATATTGGCGTGTAAAAGGCCTCCGGTGTCAACTCAAAATACAAGATTCTAAAAGACTATACAAGGTAGACTTCTGATGTCATGGGATTACATATGTAATTTACATATGCTAACGAGAGATTAATGAGGTTGCTGAAATGAGCTGTATTTCCTTTAACATAGATGGTCTCTGACTTACCTATTTGACCAGACGTGGACTTTGTGATCTGCAATTAATCCCAAGATTGCAATACGTTTGTATTGCAATCGTGCCTTAAATACCAGAAATATTGCCGTTAGATGAGATATTAGCACTTTTACTGATGTGGGGATTTACCTTATCAGAACTTTCCTTAACAGCTTACACAATAGGTACTAGCCCACGGTCAGCATTTAGCTCCACTTTTGATCCCCTTTGTACAAGGTTATCTACTCTAGCATACCAATTCAAACTACGGTTTTATCTGGTATTTTGTCAAACCAAATAAAACAAAAAATTAAAAATGAAAAAGAAAAAAGGAAGAGATCTTTCTGGTTGAGTGGGCGAAATCCAAAAGCAAAATCACCAGAAGGTGATAGCCATGAAGTGGTGTTGCATGTCAATGGCTGTGAGAGAGTTGCCAACAGTAATATTACCATTATTTTGTGCAATAGAAGAAATAGGTAGCAGGAATAGTAAGAAAACATGAAGGTGAGGAAGAACAAATACCATGATGACTGTCAGAGTGAATTGGGTTCATAGTATACAACAAAAAATAAATGGATTTGAATAAAATAGCCTAGATATGATGAAAAGATAATCTAGTATTGTTCTTCCACACAAAAAAGAAATCTAGTACTTTCCATAAATAAATAAATAAATAAAAAACAAAGAAATCTAGTACTGGTTTAAGCCAAGCAAACGTCGGTCTAAGTCAAGCTAGGACCACAAAAAAAATATGCAATACACATCATTGGAATGATTTTTTGAACATGGCTTAGTTCCGGTGCACTGATGACAAGTGTTTGTATTGTCACTATGGCACATCATTTAATTTATATTGTACTAAAAATAAACCAATTAAAATTAATAGATCATAAACAAGTATGGTTGGGACCTAATTTATGCAAGTTCACCTTACAGTTAAAATTGGTTTCTTTGATATATTTTAATCCAATGGTCCAATCAATGCTCATGAACTGTTTTTTGATCATTATGACCTCAAGACTCATTTCGTGTAATGTATTTAGAGGTCAAACGACTGAAATTACAATCTTGCCCTAGAGATACGAGATGGTGATGATATGCAATACAATGCGAGTTGCAAATGGGGATGTTTACATATCTTAAAACTTAAACATAGTATTTATTGTTACTATACTCTTATTGAAGCCACATCAACATAACATTTCGGTCTACTTAGTTTATTTTGGTCCAGTTAGGTCTACTTTCGACATTCGGTCCACTTGGCCCACTTCAGTAATGCTTTGGGAGAAGATGTTTGTATAGAAAAATGAGCTCCTTCATTGACAATTATGTCACATTCTCAATGTAATATTGGTAGATTATTGATAAAATTACATTTTTTTTCTGTTATTAAAGTCTTGTGTTCCCCCCCCCCCTAAATATAAGTAATAGATTTACTTATATATACTTTTTCTTTAGGCAATTCAAGACATATAGAGGATGAACCAATTGTATGGAGCACTAGAAACAAATTCCAATCACACGTTATATTATTTACAAAATATCTTGCTTTATATAATATTTAATGTAAAATGTATTATGTTTCTTCGAAAAAAAAATTACAAAATTTAAAATACTTTCAAATAACAAATGTAGATAGTTTAATTTAAAAAATCTTATATATATATATAGTATCAACTATACATTGTTAGAAAATAATCACATCATTTTAAGAATGGTTTGACACTAACACTTATAAGTTTCATCTACTCTTTTTGTTATTCACTCCAAAAGAAAAAGAAAAAAAAAACCACACAAACTGTAAATCGTCATACGACCTAATTATAAAAGCATTTGATGTTATTAGAGCATTCTCATCAAAGATACTATAAGTGCTAAAATGCTATTTTTAGCATCTGAAACCACAAAATGCTGCTCCATCAAACATGATATTGTAGGAGGCAAAAATTTGTCAAGCCAATTACAAAATGCCACATCAAAATTTAGTGACAAATTCCATATTAATATGTCATTAAATTAATTAAGTCAAATGATGACATGTGTCATCCAAATTGACATCACATTGGCATATTAAAATTTGCCACGTGTCATTTGGCCCACGAGATAAAGATAAATTTTTTATTCAAAATTTATGGATAATTATCTTTATAAATAAATAAAATAAAGATAAATTTTTCTATTCAAAATTGATAGATAATTATCTTTATTAAAATAAATTAAATAGGGATAATTATTTATCTTTGTTGATTATTATCTTTATCAAAATATGATATTTATCAAAATAGATAAATAGAGATAATTATCTCTAAGAAGAATTTGGGCCAATCAAAAGTTTACTACATACTTTCAAGTATATCAATTTGAAGTGGAGCTTATCCTCTAAAATCACTATAAATAGAGGACATCCCTTCTCATTTTAAAGACTAAGTTTTCAAGAGGTCTAAGCTCTGGAGAAATTCTGTCTCAAGCATCTTTGAAGAATTTGAAGCATCTTTGAAGAACTTGAAGAACATTCAAAGGGCTTTAAGAACTTGAAGAACAACAAATCTCTAACAAGCTCAAGGCTAGAGATTCGTTGTGAAGACCGTTCAATCCATCTTCCAACTAAAGTCAAGAAGATCTCTTGTTCGAGTTCTTTGAAGTTCTATTGGAATTAAGCTAAAAAGCCTCCATAAACTTCAACAAACCCAAATCTTTGAAGCTCAACGGATCAAGCCTCTAAGCTCCGAAGAATTTCAACCTAGAGCCTTCACATTCGAAGACTTGAAGAACAATAAATCTCTAACAAGCTCAAAGCTAAAGATTTGTTGTGAAGACTGTTCAATCCATCTTCCAACCAAAGTCAAGAAGATCTCTTGTTTGAGTCAATTTTAAAGAATATAGAATCAGAGGGTATTCTTTTGTAAAAGAATTGAAATAGAGATTGTACTCATTATTCATCAATACAAATTTATATTTGCAAACCATATTTCTTTTCAATTGTTTGATTTTCTGCAATTGGGAAATTTTGTGTTTACAAATATATCCTACAAAATTTGCCATCTTGCTATAGTACGCTCTCATTTTTTAGAGCACATTGCAGCAAGGTGTTATCATTTTTTTAATATTTTTCTTTCTCTCTCTTCAAACTTTCACTCTCACTCTCTCATTCTCATTCTCTCTCATCTCTCTTTCTCAAATTCTCCCTCTCGTGGGTCTGATGGGTCTCGATGACTGCAAGTGGGTCGTGGGTCTGACGGTGGAGGGTCCGACGGTGGTTTAGGTTGGTTGAGATCGTGTGTTGAGATTGGTTGAGGCCGTGGGTTTATGCCGTGGGTTGAAGTTGGTTGAGGCCGTGGGTTTGTGTCGTGGGTTGAGGTTAGTTGTGCTGGTGGGTTGAGGCCGTTGATTGTGGGTTTGTGGTGGTTGGGTTGCTGGGGTGGTGGTCATCGGAGAGGTTGGGGTGGGTTTTGGCTGCGGTTTGTACTGTGGGTTTTTTTTATTTTTTATTTTTTATTTTGATGGTTGGGGGTTGAGGTTGTGGTTGGTGGTGGTGGCTGTGGCTGTGGCCGTGGTTAGAGGTGATGAACTTGAAAAGCTCAGGCCATGGAGGTTTTGAGAGTAGAATATCAGAGAGAGGGAGAAGCTTCTAGACCGGGTTGAGAAAGATGGAGAGACAGTGGGAGAGAGAGGCAGAGGGAGAGTGAGAAATAATAATAAAAAATAACGAAGAAAGAATATTTAAATGAAGTGTTAAAAAAATAGAAGTTTTGATGTAAGGGATATTGTAAAGAGGGTAGAGAGAGAAAAGAGCGGCATGTATGTGTTGGAGAGAGGGATCCGTTGAGATGTTGTCTAATTCAAGTGGGCCTCATGTTTTTAAAAATATTTATGATGGTGCAACATTGAAATCTGAAAATTGGTATGACGAGCTTTTTAAATTTAGTGTTTAAACACTTTAAAAAAAAAAAAAAAAAAAAAGGCATTGTTTGGTATGCAAGTTTAAAACACATGTTTTTAGTTTTTAAACAACATTACATGTATTTCTATACACTTTTTCACCTACAAGTAGTTTAAAAAAAATTGAAACTGTTGTTTAAACACATGTACCAAACGAGCCCTTAAACATTCCAAAAAAAAAAATAATCATATCAAATACGTTTTTTTTTTACAACAATTTTCAATATTTAAACACTAAAAACGGTTGCCAAACAAATTTTTATGTTTTCATTCCATACTTTGTCTTGAACATACCATAGTTGCCTCTGTTTCATACCTGTATATATACTGCAACAGCTACAAAATAAGTTTTAGCTTTAGTGCGTTCAAGCTGATACACGTGTCATCTGATACACCGGAAAAGTCATGTTCAAAAGATAATTCCAATAATATGTAAGGAATCATCTTAATTCCTGTTAGAAAATGAGAACAATGCAATGACCACAAATTTATTCGTGGTCCTAGCGTTTTTCAGATAAGGAAGCACGGTTGAACCTAACAAATCAAAGTCGTTTGCTTGACGTAGACCAGTACTAGATTTTTTTTTTTTGTGTGTGTGTGTGTGTGTGGATGAACAATAGTAGATTATCTTTTCATCATAGCTAGGCTATTTTATTCAAGTCCATTTATTTTTTTGTTGTATGAACCCAATTCACTCTGACAGTCATCATGGTATTTGTTCTTCCTCACCTTCATGTTTTCTTACTATTCCTGCTACCAATTTCTTCTATTGCACAAAATAATGGTAATGTTACTGTTGGCAAGTCTCTCACAGCCACAGACAACACCACTTCGTGGCTATCACCTTCTGGTGATTTTGCCTTTGGGTTTCGCCCACTCAACAACCAGAAAGATCTCTTCCTTCTATCTATTTGGTTTGACAAAATACCAGACAAAACCGTAGTTTGGTATGCTAGAGATGATCAGAACATTATCATTGATGGTGCTACCCCTGTACCAAGGGGATCAAAAGTGGAGCTAGATGCTGTCAAAGGGCTAGTCCTTACTGATCCTCAAGGGGATGAGTTATGGAGATCTAATACAATTGTTGGTGCTGTATCCTATGGCGTTATGAGCAACACAGGCAACTTTGTACTTCAAGATAGCAACTCTAATAACTTATGGGAGAGCTTCAACAAACCCACAGATACATTGTTGCCTTCACAAATTGTGGAAAGATCAGCTGGGGTGGTGCTTAATTCTCGTCAATCAGAGACCAACTTTTCCAAGGGGAGATTTCTCCTAAAGTTGCAGGATGATGGGGATCTTGTGCTCAATTCCATAAACTTGCCCACGGATAATCCTAATGACCCTTATTATAATAGTGGAACTGCTGATGATTCTGGTACCTCGAGTCCTGGTGCACGACTGGTGTTCAACAATTCAGGCTACAATATTTACATTCAGAGAGGGAACAACCAAACAGTTCCTCTAAAACAGGAAAAGCTAGGATCAACTTCTGATTTCTATTTTAGAGCCACTCTCAACTTTGATGGAGTTTTCACCCAATATTCTCTCCCAAAGACTTCCAATACCAGTGGAAGCTGGACTGCGCTTTGGTCTATACCAGATAATATTTGTCTTGCTACTGTTTCAAACTCAGGCAGTAGCACTTGTGGATATAACAGTATCTGCACCCTTAAAGCAGATCTAAGGCCGAAGTGTGATTGCCCCAGGGGTTACTCCTTACTTGATCCAAATGACCAGTATAGCAGCTGCCAGCCAGACTTCATACAAGGTTGTCAAGAAGACAGGCTAAGTCCTGGAAAAGATCCGTATTATTTTGAAGTGCTAATAAAAACAGATTGGCCAAACGCAGACTACGCGTTCCTCAAGCCTTATACTGAAGATCAATGCAAACAGTCTTGCATGGAAGATTGTATGTGTGCTGTTGCCATTTTCAGATTAGGTGATAGTTGTTGGAAGAAGAAGCTACCTCTCTCTAATGGTAGAGTGGACAACACCCTTGATGGTGGGAAGGCTTTTATCAAAATCAGAAACAGTAGTTCCATCCCACCTCAGCAGGGTCCTCACTTTCCATTTAATCCAGAATCAAGGAAGAAGAATCAGGACAATTTGATCCTCGTGGGGTCAGTGCTTCTCGGTGGCTCTTTCTTTGTTAATATTATATTAATTATTGCAATTTGTGTAGGTGTTTTCTTCATTTACCATAAGAAGCTCAAAAGACCTATGACTATGAGCAATGTAAATTCTGTGGAGACAAATATGCGATGTTTTACTTACCAAGAACTTGTAGAAGCTACAGATGGGTTCAAGGAAGAATTGGGAAAGGGAGCTTTTGGTGTTGTTTACAAAGGAGCAATAGAAATGAGTTCTAGAGTTCCTGTCGCAGTCAAGAAGTTACATAGTTTGTTTCAAGATAATGAGAGAGAGTTCAAGACTGAGGTGAATGTGATTGGTCAAACACATCACAAAAATCTGGTTCGTTTGTTTGGATTTTGTGACGAGGGACAACAACGATTACTGGTATATGAGTTCTTGAGCAATGGTACTTTGGCAAGTTTTCTTTTTGGAGACTTGAAACCCAGTTGGAAGCAAAGAATCAGTATTGCTGTTGGGATTGCGAGAGGAATCTTGTACTTACATGACGAGTGCAGCACTCAGATTATTCATTGTGATATAAAGCCTCAGAACATACTTCTTGACGACTACTACAATGCTCGAATAGCTGACTTTGGATTGGCAAAGCTTTTGATGATGGACCAAAGCCATACTCGTACTGCCATCAGAGGAACAAAAGGGTATGTTGCACCCGAATGGTTTAGGAATATGCCAATCACTGCCAAAGTAGATGTTTATAGCTTTGGTGTCATGCTACTAGAGATAATTTGCTGCCGAAGAAGCGTAGATGTGGAGACAATTGAGGAAGAAAAAGCAATTTTGACTGATTGGGCTTATGACTGCTATAGGGAAGGAGTATTAGATGCTCTGGTTGAACATGATGTGGAGGTATTGAATGACAGAGAGAAGCTGGAGAAGTATGTCATGATTGCCATTTGGTGCATTCAAGAAGATCCATCTCTCAGACCTACAATGAGGAGGGTAACACAAATGCTTGAGGGTGTTGTTGAAGTGCTTGTTCCACCTTGCCCGTGTCCTTTTAGTAGGACAGTAATTATTTCTTAGTATTTACTCTCTTTTGCAATATGCCATCTTATATCTTTTGTTTGTAGTTAAGTTTGTTTTTGGTCTGTTGCCATAATGATCTTTGTTATATTGGTTCATGTGCTCCAAGTTGTTTATCTGCAGAAGATATTAGATATGTTTCCATAGTTTTTCAGATATGAAGAAGTTTATTAATGAATAAAGTGCCACTAATTCCTATGGAAAGTTTGTTTTCACCTACAAATAAGAGGTTTGATAGACTGTGTTCTGTTTTTTGTTTCTATGAGTTTCTTGCTTCTTGTCCCGCGTGGTTGTGATTTTGCTCTCCGTTGTATTCTATTTCTTTTGTGTTTGTGCTTATAGGACGTTATTAGTTTATCAAACACCAGAAAAAAAATAAATAAATAAAAGAAAAATAAAAAAAAGATGAAAAAGAGGGAAGAAAAATAAAAACAAAAAGCTTGCGATGATATTGAGACAGATTAATCCTTGTTTTGAAGTAAAATATTTTCATTAATTTTAGGTGTTTGTTTTGTTGTAAAATATTGGTAAAACAGTAAAACATTTTCGGTCAACTTAAAATTAAAAACTCAAGGAAAACAACAAAATCTGAAGCACATTAATTTTACAAAATAGCCTATTCGTTATTAGGGTATAATTTGGTTATGCGGGTAGAGATACCTGAAGAACATATTAGATTTTGATAATTATGTCCAATCAATTGCATCTTAAATCGGCAGTAACTTGATGCAAGTGAGCTAAGGTAAAAGCTACAAAGCAAACTTTTTTAGTCTCAGTAAGTCCAGTTAATTATCTATTCTTTTGCAATGAAGAAAAAATGGAGGTATATTAAGTCGATCTGAACTATATATAAGTAATTATGGAGAACTTAGTTGACATTAGTTGTTAATTTTATGGGTATATCAACATAAAATAACTTGTGCAAATGTTGCATAGGGTTATAAATTTTCTTTTTCTTTTTCACTTTCAACTGTTTGTACACCCTCTCTCCCTGAAGTTCAAAATTCCAACAGAAACAGTTAGCTTACCCAAGGTGATAAATAAAGGTACCCTCCTGTGATTTATAATTTCTTTCCTGTCTAAGTTAAGCTTCCTGTGTTTAAAGTCATGTAGTTGCGATGCAAACCACACCAACAGGCAAACTTCAAATTTATAATTAATGTGAAATGCAAATTCAATTTGATGTACAAGTATATGCAAACTGAAAACTTCAATAATTGTATCCAATTAATGACCAAGCACGCCACTTCGCTTTCCATTGTAAAACAATGTTTCTTTATTTTTGCGCCACTGACTTGTCATTTGAGGGATTGAGATTAGGTTGTACGATGCAATAGTTTTTAGAGAACCCTATTCGGACTTTTACAATCACAAAAGACCAATTCTAAACCAAAGCATACTAAACCCAAAAAGAAGCTAGACTAGACTTTTCTAACGAGCTAGTGACCACATATGAGGCCCACCCTTTTGGTCTGAGCCTGAGCATTGCTTCGAAAGTACCTAATTTTTTTCCATCAATGATTCAATGAAGGAACCTAGCCCTAGCATAGTACCATTTCTTTTCCTGAATCGCAGCCACTTACTAGTCAGTCACAAACAATAATTTCCTACAACTTTGTTGTAAAGTTGAATCAACAAGAATACTTTATATAAAATATCAGAAACTGTTAACATCTAATTTGAAAAATCAACAAAGGCAGCTATTCAATCAAGGAGAAAACAAGGGCATTTATAAAATAATAGGGACTATAAATTCGAGTTAAATCATGCACATACGACTAGGCTTAATTCTAAACAGTAGCAAATTCTAAAAATGAATCCCATCAATAAAAAATAAAAAAAGTTCTTAAACATGCATACACGACTAGGCTTAATCCTATCTAAAATTCCTCACACGTATACCCAAATTTTCTTCATCAACCCATGCATGCAGCAAACACGCATGCAATATCCCTCTCCATCTCGAGTTTACTGTTCTAATAACAGATAATTCTTAAAATTTTAACTCTTATTCTCATATAATCACCATATCAATGTACTAAATTTGCATTTAATTTTATGCAGCATTACAACCAAAGAGTTAAAACCTCCTTTACAAAATTAAAACCTCAATTTAATTTAATTATTGATTTTTTTTTTAATTTTATTTACGTACATATAATTCTTTATTAAGGCTATCTTCATTTTGCGACAAGTGTCCACACTAATTAATTATTAAGATAGTTTACCATATATTAAACTCTATTTCCAATAGTTTACTCTACATAAAAATCAATCACCTAAATTCCAAGAAATTTAAAACTCTACTTCAAATAAACTCTATTACCAAAAGTTTCAAGTCTCATCAAATCATATAAACTGAGATAAAATACAGTTAGATCTTAAATTGAAGTTTAATTTTATGCCATATGTCCCATTCAATTTTCTTAATTTTTTGTGCTAAATGAGTTATTTAAGTGAGAAAACCATAGAATCAATAATAAATCTTTAAAAAAAAATCACCACCATTTGTGGATGCCCCCAAAAAAATGAGGAGGAACTGAAATGGGCCTTGTTTTCACTTAATTAAAAAAGTAACTTACAGGCTTGTTGTAAAAAGTAATTAGTCTCTAGACTTAATGATTAACTGATCATATTATAAATTTAACTACATAAAATTTATAAAACAGTGTCACTAACAAATAAATTTATGAAGACAAAAACAAAATAAACAATTTATTAAGCATTCGTGTATGATTGAAAAATGCTACGCGGCCTTTAACTGTCGTCATAAGCTATTAAATTAAACCTGTCAGGTCCATGTATTCTTGTTGATTGAACCCATTTCACTATGGAAGTCATGGATTTTGTTCTGCCTCACCTTCTTTTCTTACTAATTCTGTTACCAATTTTCTCTGTTGCTCAAAATGGAAATGTTACAATTGGAAGCTCTCTCATCGCCACTGACAACAGCACTCCATGGTTATCACTTTCAGGTGATTTTGCCTTTGGATTTCACCCACTCAACCAGACAGATCTCTTCCTGCTTTCCATTGAATTTGCCAAAGTACCAGATAAAACCATAGTTTGGTATGCAAGACTAGATAACCCTGCACCTAGGGGATCAAAAGTGGAGCTAACTGCTTACCATGGTGTAGAGAGGGAAAATTCCCGACCTATCACAAGCTGACACGTCACATTACCAAGTCCACAAATCACAACCAATTACAAAGCTCCACGTATTGCTGCTAGGTTTTGCTATCACTACTTAGAAGCCAACAGAAATTTGCCAAGTGTCATGCAAAAACCAATCACGCATCAGCGCATGTAAGCAATGACATAAGCAGCCTAGCACATGTAAGCGATGACATAATCAGCCTCGCACGTGTAAGCGATGACATAAGCAGACCAATCAGGCTGTGACATGTGTCACCAATCAGACTTCGCCACGTGTTGCTCATCCACCCCCAAACTCCTATAAATAGAAGCCTTCCTAAGACATTTAGGAGAACATCAAGCCATCTGAAGCACATGCAGCATCAGAGAAGATTCAGAAGTACGAAAGCTCTACAGGAATCAAGCCTCGAAGCCTTCAAGAACTTCAACCACAAAAATCGAAGAACATTCGAAGCATAATCATCCAAACTATTTGCTTAGATCCTAAAGTTTGCTGGAATCAAGCTCAAAAGCCTCTAGAAACATCAACAAATCACAATCAGTGAAGCTCTACAGATTTAAGCCCCTAAGGCCCCCGAAGAACTTCCACCACAAACCTTCAAAAATGAAGAACACGAAGAACACACAAAGAACGCACGAAAAACACACGAAGAACACGAAGAACGTGAAGAACAAATGATTTCTAACAAGTTCATAGCCAGAGATTCCTTGTAATTCTGTTTCAACAATCTTTGATCCATCCCTCAACCAAATTGAAGGATATTTTGTGTTCAAGTCAAAATCACATTACTACAAATCCAATCAATAAGTCTTGCAAGGAGATCGAATCAGAGGATAACTCTTTTGTAATTTCAGAGAATTGTATCACACAATCATCAATACAAATTCGCATTTGTGAAACTATTTTACTTGTTTGATTTATTTGAAACTAGAAATTTAGTCGTCTACACATGGGCTAGTACTTACTGGTCCTCAAGGGGATGAGTTATGGTGATCTGATAGCATTTTTGGTACTGTAGCCAATGGTGTTATGAACAACACAGGCAACTTTGTGCTTCAAGATAGCAACTTTAATAAGCTATGGGAGAGCTTTAAGAGTCCCTCAGATACGTTGTTGCCATCACAAAATATGGATATTGGAGGGAGGCTTTCTTCTCGACAATCAGAGACAAACTTTTCCAAAGAAAGGTTCCAGCTACGTTTGATTCCTGAAGGTAATCTTGTGCTCAATGCCATAAACTTGCCCACGGATAATCCTAGTGGACCTTATTATACAAGTGGTACTAGTATAAGTGATTCTGTACCATTGAATCCTGGTAAACAACTAGTCTTTAACCAGTCAGGCTATATATACATTCTGAGAGATAACAACCAAACACTTCCTCTAAACGAAAAGCTAGAGTCATCTGCTGATTTCTATTTTAGAGACACTCTCAACTTTGATGGAGTTTTCACGCTATATTCTTACCCAAAGAATTCCAATGCCAATGGAAGCTGGACCCGATTTGGACTGTGCCGGATAATATTTGTATGGACAATTCTGCATTACTAGATGGTGGCACTTGTGATTTTAATAGTATATGCGCCCTTGGATCTAATAAGAGGCCGATCTGTACATGCCCCAAGGGATACTCCTTACTCGATCCAAAGGACCCGTATGGCAGCTGCAAACCAGACTTCATTCAAGGCTGTGAAGAAGCCAAGCGAAGTCCTAGAAATGATCTTTATTATTTTGAAGTGATAAAAAATATACAATGGATATACTCAGAAAACTACGCACTCTTGAAGCCTTACACTGAAGATCAATGGAGCAAGTCTTGCATGGAAGATTGTATGTGTCTTGTTGCCGTTTTTAAAGAGGATGGTAGCTGTTACAAAATGAAGCCACCTCTCTCTAATGAGAGAGTGGACAAAAGCATTATGGGCTCAAAGGCTAATATGAAAAAAATAAATAAATAACTCAATCACACTTCCGGATCATCGTTTGCCAGTTCTGGAAACAAAGAAGAAGAATCAGGACAGTTTGATCCTCATGTGGTCAGTGCTTCTCGCTAGCTCTGTGTTTGTTAACATTATATTCATCGTTGCAATTTGTGTGGGTGTTTTATCTATTTACCGTAAGAAGCTCAAAACTCCTATGAGAAATTTTGGTGCTGTGGAGATGAATTTGAGATGTTTTACTTACCAAGAACTTGCAGAAGCTACAGGTGGTTTCAAGGAAGAATTGGGTAAGGGAGCTTTTGGTGTTGTTTACAAAGGAGCTATAGAAATGGGCTCTAGTGTCCTAGTGGCAGTCAAGAAATTAAATAGTTCATTTCAAGATTATGAGAGAGAGTTCAAGACTGAAGTGAACGTGATCGGTCAAACACATCACAAGAATCTTGTTTGTCTACTTGGATTCTGTGATGAGGGACTACACCGATTACTGGTATATGAGTTCTTGAGCAATGGCACTTTGGCAAGCTTTCTTTTCGGAGACTTGAAACCTAGTTGGAATCAAAGAATCCAAATTGCAGTTGGGGTTGCGAAAGGACCCTGGTACTGACATGAAGAGTGCAGAAACCAAATTATCCATTGTGATATAAATCCTCAAAATATACTTCTTGACAACTATTACAATGTGCGAATTTCTAACTTTGGATTGGCAAAACTTTTGAGATTGAACCAAAGAAAAACTCATACTAACATTAGAGGAACGAAAGGGTATGTTGCACCCGAATGGTTTAGGAACATGCCGATCACACCCAAAGTCGATGTTTATAGCTACGGTGTCGTGCTACTAGAGATAATTTGCTGCCATAAAAGCATAGATATGGAGACAATTGATAGAGAAAAGGCAATTTTGACTGATTGGGCTTATGACTGCTGTAGGGAAGGAGCACTAGATGCTCTAGTTGAATATAATGTGGAGGAATTGGTTGACAAAGAGAAGCTGGAGAGGTATGTGATGGTTGCCATTTGCTTTATAGTTTATTCAAGAAGATCCATCTCTTAGACCTACCATGAATAGGGTTACGCAAATGCTTGAGGGTGTTGTTGAAGTGCTCGTTCCACCTTGCCCGTTTCTGTTTAGTAGGACAGGTTAATCCAACATTAAAGATTCACGATAACTATGTCTGTCTTAGTCTTTGCTCTCTATTTGCAGTATGCCATCAGATCTTTTGGTTGTAGTCAAACACTTTTTTTGGTCTGTTTTATAATGATCTATGTTATATTGGTTAATGTACTCTTGGGTGGATGAGGGCCTTAAAGATAGATGTTGAGGTAGAAGTTTCGTTTATAAAATATAAATAAAATTCCTATGGAATTTTTTTTTTTTTTTTTTGGAAATATAAAGCAGAGGTTTGCAAAACTGTGTGGTCTGTTGTTTGTTTTGCGTTTTTGAGTTTGTTGTTTCTTGTCCTGTGAGGTTGTGATTTTCCTTTTCATTGTGTTCTTTCCAATGTTGGTAAAAGCGAGGGGCGCACTTAAGCGCGAAGACCTCTTGGGGCCTAGGCGCGAAGCTCAAAGCGCAAGCGCGCGCTTGATTGAAGTGAAGCGCACATTTAAAAAAAAATAATTAATAAATTTAAAAATAATTATTAATGAGAAATACAACAATCAAATGATCAAATTATCATAGAAATTGAAATAAAAAATTTTATATAATTCATATAACATTTAGATAAGCCCTACTTTTTGCAATTTTAACACAAAAACTGCAAATCAAGTCATTTTATTATTTTCCTTCTCAAAAAAAAAAAGTCATTTTATTTTTTTGGATAAGCTAGATATGAGTACTTCCATGTAATATCCTTTCTTATATCTCCAATATCCATAATGCCCTATGACTAATAAGTAATATTAATTAATAATTTAATCACTTGTAACTCTATAGGAATTAGTCTGCTATGTTCAACATCAACCACTAAAGTAACTAAACAATTACCACAAATATGTTATATCATACTTTTTTTTTTCCATGAATGAGCAAAAGAATATGAGGACATAGCAACATGGTAATTGGTACCAAGTAGATATCCAAAAGGGAAAAAATAGAATAAGAAGAAGAAGCTGGGTGGGTTACTGTTTCAAGAAGAAAAATCAAGAAAAAATAAAAATAAAAATAGGGAAGAACTGGGAGGTTGTGGGTTGGGTTTTAGCCTTTTAGGACAACTTACACTCGAAATATCTTTTTTTGATAAGTAAGTTACACTAAAAACATGTAAAATCAATGATTTATATCAATAATGTCAAGATCCTAAAGTTTTATTTCAGTTTTGATTTATTTTTTTGAAAAATATAAAAAAGCGCCAAAAATCGCGCTTTGAGCTTTTTGAACGAGCGCAAAAAAGCGCGCCTAAAGCGCGCTTCTTTGAATGAGCCTAGCTTTTGAGGCAAAAAGCGCCAAAGCCTTGGGGCTTCCAGCTTTGAGCTTAAGCGCACTTAAAGCGCGCTTTTAACAACACCGGTTCTTTCTATTTCTTTTATGTGTTTGTGCGTACAGGAAATTATTCGCTGATCAACAAACAACATAAGAAAAAGACCGAAAAAAAAAAAATGCAATGAAACTAAGACAGTTAAGATGGTTTGTGTTCAACAGCCTATGGGTTAGTGACCTAAAGAAAATGTTAGATTTTGATAATTAGGTTCAATCTATTGCATCTGAAACAATTTTGTGGTTAATAATTCCATGTTAGAGGGCTAAGCTAGCTACGAAGCACGGGACTGAAAGACTTGAGGATACAAGTGTGCCTAAGCTCAGCAAAGGTTACTGCCACTTCCAATTGAAGGTGACATTTGGAAAAGACTCTAAAATACATAAGGGGTGCATTAAGGTCTTGGAATCGACTCTCATCATACCTGGGAGTAGCAGTGGGGCATTTTTTCAAAAATAACTATCAAAGGCAAACTATTTTGTTAGTTAACAAACTTTTGAAACAATCCACGTAGTGCAAGGACGGACCCAGGATTTCAAGCCAGGGGGGGCCGGAGATAAGCGAATTTTTTTTTTTTCAAATATGCATTCATATAGTATTAATAAACTATCAACCAAGACAAATACTCAAAAATCATTGTTTCTTAATATATTAAGATACAATCATCTACCAACAAAAACAAAAGACACGAAATACTATTGTTTCTTAATAACTCGACGCTCTTTCAAATCTTCAAAATCATCTATGATTAAATCTAAACTAAATGTTGAAGCTATATCATTTTCAATGTATAACATCAAAAAGTCAGCCAAAAAATCATTTTCCATTTTGTTTCGAAGGACACCATCGACACTATGATTTTATTATGCACTACCGACAAACACTTTACCATTCTAATTCCTTGAAAGTTGAATCATTTTTCCTATTGCTGTGACTTGTCCCTATTTTATTGCCCAACTCACAACAAATAGTCAAACTCTAATATTTCTCCGGAGACTCTACACTCTCTCTCTTTTCTATATAATATAAGAGAGATAGTCACAAACAAACACAGAGTCACAATTCACAAAGACACAAAGATAGTCACAAAGCCAAAAAGCCAAAAAAAATAACACAAGCACATATTCACTAAAACACAAACACCACAAGCACAGATTCAGAGATTTTGAAGGATAAATTAAATACTTGAGTCAGTTGAGTGTGAAGTGTGAAGGCTGGAGCAGATCAAAGCCAACAGCAACGTCATGGCGAGATGGGTGTCGCGTGGGTCTGCGAGATGGGTCTCGCGTGGTGGCGCGTCACGGCGTGGGCAGCAGCAACAAGCTCTCACCTCGCGTTTTGGCAGCTTCACTCACGGCGTGGGCAGCAGCAGAATCTCTCTCAGTCTCTCGCCTCTCACTCTCTCTGTCTTGCCTGTTAGCCCTTAGATTTTCTTTTCTTTTTCGTTTGGAGACTTAGTGTGTGTTTGGGTGCGGCGTTTGCATTTTGCGTTTGGTGAGTTTTGCGTTTTCTGTTTTTTTTTTTTTTTTTTTTTTTTTTAAGAGTTTTAGGTGTAGTGCGGCTACTGTTCAATGAGCAGTAGCCGCATTATTTAACTTTCAGCCCATGAACAGTGCACCGAGCACTGTTCACAGGTCCCACAATTCTCAATTTTTATCAACTTTTTCATTAAAAATGGGTCCTATGACACTATTCACACATTTAAATATTATTTTGTTACAGTGTTTTCAGTTTTCACTTTTCAGCTGTATCCAAACGGACCCTTAGAGCCTTCGGACTGCTGGGTAGTGGGTAGCCTGGGTTTACATTTTTTGACTTACCCTTTATTTATTTATTTATTTTTTTTAACATGTGCGCTGGTCGGTGAGTTTTGGACTATTGAGTTTTACATGTGGGTAGTGGACTGGCCGGCTGGGTTTTACAAATTTGGAGGGGGCGCAAATCTTTTTATTTTTATTTTTTGGGATAGAGATGGTTGAGGTGAGGGGGGGGGGGGGGTGTTGAGCTAAAAACCAAGGGGGGCAAGCCCTTTACTTTCTTGTTTTTTTGAAAATTTTATATACTAAAAAAAAAAATTTTCGGGCCCCCTTTGCCCCCCCCCCCCGGGGTCCGTCCCTGCACGTAGGTGGTTGGATGGAAATCGAGTCTATTGGACTCGAGTTTTGGGTATAAAAATCAAGTCCAGTGGACTTAAGTTTTGGGTATGGAAATCGAGTACAGTGGACTCGAGTTCCTATTCTGGTTCACCACAATTTTGCAGCACGTGGATGTAACTCGAGTAAATTAGACTCGATTTCTACTAATGAAAATCAACTCTACTAGACTCGATTTTCATTAATGGTCACCACCCCTCCATGTGTCGCATGTGGGTCCCAACAGGGACCTTTTTTCCCCCTTACACATCTCACTCAGTCTCTTCAGCTCTCACACCCTCTCTTTCTCTTCAGCTCTCACACCCTCTCTTCACTCACTCATAACTTTCCTCAGCTCTCACACAACACTCACCTTAACAACACTCTCTCACAAGTAATATTTTTACAATATTGAGAATATTTTTCATTAGTTAATATTGTGGTTATTTGCTAGGATTTTTTTTTAAAGAAAAAATTAGAACATATTAGGAATTTTTTTTTTGTTAGTGTAAATATTGTGATTAATTTATTTGTTAGTATATTGTGATTAATTTATTTGTTAGTATATTGTGATTAGTTTATTTGTTAGTATATTGTGATTATTTGCTAGTTTTTTTAAAAAAAAATTAATATTATGAGTAATTATTGGGAATATTTAGTACTAAATATTGTGATTAATGTTATTACAATATATTGAGAAAAAAAATTGTTAGTGTATATTGTGATTAAATCATTTGCTAAGTTTTTAAAAAAAATTAATATTGTGATTAATTATTGGGAATATTTAGTACCAAATATTGTGATTAATTATGTTATTACAACATATTGGGAACATTTGTTTATTTTTTGTTAGTGTAAATATTGTGATTAAATTATTTGCTAGGTTTTTAAAAAAAATTAATATTGTGATTAATTATTGGGAATATTTAGTATTGGGGGAATATTTAGTACCAAATATTGTGATTAATTATGTTATTACAACATATTGGGAATGTGGGGTCATAGAGCCCATAGAAATACATCCACCTTTTGCACTGGGCCTGAGGCCTATAATCGCATATGAAGAAGGCAGCGGTGATCATGACAACCTTGGAAACCTTGCCGAGGACAACTCTGTCCTCGGTTAACCAAAGCCGAGGTAGAAGAAAAATGAGTTACCGGCAAAGACAACCTTCCAAAGCACTCCAAGGAAAATGATAAGTACAACAAGTAAGCACACTGGAGCATGGCGGTAGAGCAATTCCAGGAAAAATTGCTACCTCCACATTAAATGCTCCACAACTAACCCTCTGGCCGCATTAATGTGGAAATGATACCTAACCAGTGGCTTTTCAGACTCAAAGCTACTATCTAAGAGCTTTGGGAGGAGGTTGGCGTGACAAAGACTAGCAACAGCAAATCTGACCTATACGTGTATGGTGGAGATGAAGGAAGAAAGTAATATATAAGGAAGAAGAAGCTCCGAGTAGGGGGGGGTGGCGATTTTGACCAAAGAAAACACGATAGCAATCTGAGCTAACTTTGTAACCATTGTCATTGTCACTCAAGAAATAATAAGTTGAAACTCCTCAGACTAGTGCCGAGGATTGAATCACTTGCCTAAGTCCATATTCGTTTTACTTATTCATTCTTTAAATCATCTTCAGCTGTTGTTACACTCATCAAAGCCCAGTTCTTCTACCCGCTCTTTACAAATTTATTGTATTGGGCTTGTTGGGCTTAAGTTCACTTCTCCATTAGGCTTAGTGCTTAAACCCGGTCCTTACAGGGAATATTCGTTTTTTTTTTTTTTTTTTTTTTTGTTAGTGTAAATATTGTGATTAATAATATGCTAGGTTTAAAAAAAAAAATAGTATTGTGATTAATTATTGGGAATATTTAGTACTAAATATTGTGATCAATTGTTAGGAATATTTAGTACTTTTAGGTCTTTATCATGGGTATGAAATGGATTATGAGTTTGATACCTAAGATAGTATTTGTAGTCTTTTTAGCATAAATTATTTCAAGATATATTTGTTTAAGATTTGTAACAGAGATTTCAATGGATAACTAGTTGGTATAATATTTTTGTTCATCATAACTTATTTGAATGGGTTTTAACATAATATGAAATTGGTAATGACTATTTTTGTATGTGACCTGAGGTGAGTATATGCAAAATTGGTTGAGGTTAGTATTGTTGGCATTTCATACGCAAAGTTTTGTGATCGATATTGATTGAGAGTTATAAATTTGTCACTAACATAATTGCACTTGATGATCTATACGTTGACAATGATCCATATAAATATATACTACAGTGGACCCCTTAGCAATGCCAACCCTTATGACGGATTCCCATTTCAAGGTCCAGGTATCCAGTGCTCCTATATGATGATACACTGTAAGCTAAAGACCCTGAATGATTTGAAAGTAAAAATTATGGAAGAGCTGCAAGTGAACCCTGCTTTGCATGACGTACATATTACTTTCCGTTCTCCACATGAAGTCCACAATCAATGCATTAATTACAGATATATGGCGATAACAGAAGACAAACATGTGAAGATCATGTTTAGCAAGATGCAGAAATGGGAACAAGTAGCAGATTTTGAGTTGTATGTCACTTTGGAGCCACTTGCGGAAGTCGACGTAGAGGAAATTGTACAAATAGCTACATCTCTATAGTTTGCAGTCTTAGATGATCGATGCACCACATTGGGAGGCTATACACCCTCTTTTCAAGAGACACCAACAACAATTGAGAACGAACTTGGCAATAAATATGAAGATCAATTTTGTACACATCGAGGTGAATCCTCTACACTTCTAGTAGTTGAAGATGAAGACAAAGACGATGTTGATCATGCTGCCATTAATGGTGAAGATCTTGATGATAGAGATGAGTATGAAAAGAGGATTGAGCGAGACGACTTTACTCCCAATCCTCATGTTGATGATATGGCTAAATGTGATGAAGATGATGTGGACGCTACTGTTAGAGTTCAGCATGTTACAAATACTCCCACTGTTTATGAACCTCCTGCCTCATCATTTTATGCAAATACTTGAGAAAATATGGTTGATCCTAAAATTGTTTAGCAAGCATTTGCTTTTCCTTGGAAAGAGAACATGAATTTTAGTACAGGGTTGATTTTTGCGAATAAAGAAGCGGTGAAACGTGCACAAATAATTTACGCCGCAAAGCATAATAGAAACTGTATAACTAGTAGGTCGACCAAAAATAAACTGTCTATGAAATGCATGGATGAGTCATGCAAGTGGTACGTTGGGGTAGTCATGAAGCCTAAACTTGGACTATGGATGGTCACATCTTATGGGGGTCCTCACAGTTGTATGCCCCTTGGCACGACCATTGATGGTAAAATGATGGATTGTAATTTTCTTGCAGCAGAATTTGTGCCAACGTTGCAAGAAAAGAGATATACATCTGGAGCATTAATAAATAAAAAAAATTATTTAGATCTAATCAAAGCAAGCAGATTAAGAAGGGGTACCTACCTTTAGATTGAGGTTGAGCAGTGGTGCGAGGTTAAGAGTGATGAGGTTGAGCAGTGGTGCGGCGCGAGGTTTAAGTGAGAGTGAGGGTTTAAAGAGTGACGAGGTTGAGTAGTGGCATAGCGCGAGGTTTTAGTGACAGTGAGGGTTTGAAGAGTGACGAGGTTGAGCAGTTGGCGCGAGGTTTGAAGAGTGAGAGTGAGAGGAATCGGAATGGCATGAGGTTTGAAGAGTGAGAGTGGGTTTAAAGAGTGAGAGACTGGACCGATGTTTGGGTTTGAGTGTATTTTGGTTTGAAGAGTGAAAGACTGAGGACCGGTGTGGGTTTGAGTATGAGTGATCTGTTGTGAGGACTGGTATGGGTTTGAGACTCGGAGTGGCGCAGCGCAAGGTGAGAGTGAGAGTGAGGACCGATGTTTGGGTTTGAGTGTATAGACTGTGAGGACCGGTGTGGGTTTGAGTGTGAGTGATCCGTTGTGAGGTGTGTGGGAGTGTAAATGAGTGATCTGCTCGAATTTGGGTGACGTGGCTGAACAAAAACCGAGTCCTTTGGGCTTGAGTTCCATGAACAAAAACCGAGTCCATTAGACTCGATTTCAGGCCTACGTGGACACTTTGTCCAGCTCAACTGCTGGCGCAATAGGAAAACCGAGTACAATATACTCGATTTATAACCCCAAAATTGAGTCCTCTGGACTCGATTTGTTAGAAACCAAAATAATTTCAAACATTGGCTAACTAATAATATAGTTTGGGTTTTATAGTTATTTAAAAAAAAAAAAAAAAAAAAAAAAATCTAGCAGTGGTCTTGGGTAGGCAATGTGTTGCCATAATGCACCTTGGGACCAGCAATATGTCATGAAAGGAACGGAACGGAACGCTCAATAGATAAAATAAAAAATCACGGGACAAGTCCTATAATGCCTAGATGTATAAGAGGAATGCATGATAATCAAAGTCAAAACTTGATTCCTAGACAATGTTCATCCTAATTCAAATTAGAAGTTTGAGATAATAACAACGAAAAGCACTTAAAAACTGGACCTATTACGAAGTTGGCTTTTTAGCAAACACATGGTGTGCATAAACAAGAATGGGTATACATGAGAGCCTACATGCATGAAATTCATCCCACATACATCATCTAGAAACAACCTAGACGAAACTTGGAACATGACCCATGAATTGAAAGTGTAAATTGAAGCTTAAAAATGCACGATTTGAAGAAATTCCCAAATTTTCAAAATCCTAGACTAGGAAAGTGCGGAAATTCAAACAATGGAGAGAGCAAACACCTCGTTAAAAAAAATTGGGATATGTGAGAAACTTCCAAGGCTGTCTCTGATTTCCCATGTAGCAGGTTCTTAGGTAGCTCACAATGGCCATAAATGGTGGTGACGCTGGGTATAATAGTTGCGGCGCCACAAAGTTCATTTAAACCGGCCATCTCTGTCAACCCAATTCACATGACTCGTTTAAAAATTATTTCATGATTAAAATTTCAATCTCAAACTTACTCCCTACTGCAGTTAATGGCAAGAAAAGTCTTATGAAGCAAAAGCTCAGAAGAAAAGTATATTGCAGTTAATTATATTGCGTTCCATACTTTGTCTTGAACGTATCACTATTGCTTCTGTTTTCTGTTACATACCTGTACATTATATACTGCAACAGCTACAAAATACGGATAAGGCGCTAAGGCTATATTTGGGTGGATGGACTTAAGAGAGGATGAAAAAATAAAGAGAAAATGGAGAAGGAAAGAAATTTATTGAGATATTTGGTTAGGAAGATTGATGGAAAGAAAACTGGTGAGGTCCGGGTGTTTTTTCCCAGGGCCACCAAAATATTTTCTTTCCATAGGTTACTCCTTACTTGATCCAAATGACCAGTATGGAAACCACCAGCCGGACTTTATCCAAGGCGGTCAAGAAGACAAGATAAGAGTATCCCAGAGTGACAAAAAAGTCAATTTAACAACCAATTCTCCAAAATTGTGGCTGCAGCAAAGCAGTTAAACTTAAAAACATTTAACTTCGAGCTACGGTGGGCTGCTATGTATAGCAGTCCACTGTAGATCAAAACTCAAAACAAAAAATAATATTTTAATGTAAAGTGTTAAAAAAAAATATTTTAATATATTGATGATTGTGGTTTTTGGTTATTGTGTTAAATATATTATTTTATTATGTTGTTTATATTATTTTGGACTAATTATAACTTATCTACCTATGGTTTAACTGAAATTTAAGTTGTCTACCTGTTATTTAAAATTTAGCACTTTACCCACCTGATGTTAGTTTAGTTAGGGTTTCGTTACTCACCTCTGTTAAAAATGAGGTTAAATATGTATTTTTGCTTTCTTTTATGTCTCTCTCCTCTCAAAATATTATAAAAAAAAAAAGAATAAGAGAAAACAATATCAAAAAGTGAGGGTTTTGTAAAAATTGAGGGAATTTGCAGAGTAGACTGATGAGGGGGTTCTATGTAGTAAGTTAAGCAACATTTCAAAGTTTTAAGAAAAATAGCATCTCGAGATCCATATTAAAACTCGAGTCCCAAAGACTTACTTTGCGAGACTGAAAATGCCACATAGATCTCGAGTCTTTAAGACTCGAGTTCCATGCAAAAAAATTTTCCCCATACAAGGTTCAGGGAGCCCTATAACGGCGTTTTTAAGTCCTATAGTAATGTTTTAAAACCCTATAGCGGCGTTTTCCTGCAAAAAATTTTATGCCAGGTTCAGGGAGCCCTATAGCGGCGTTTTCCTGCAAAAATTTTTTATAAGTGTGATCATCCCATACCAGGTTCAGGGAGCCCTATAGTGGCGTTTTTAAGCCCTATAGTGACGTTTTAGAGCCCTATAGCGGCATTTTCCTGTAATTTATGGAACTCAAGTCTTTAAAACTCAAGTTCCACGTGGATTTTTTTCCATATCACAGCCACCCACTTACAAATCGAGACTTAAAAACTCAAGTTTTATCTTGGAACTTGAGTTTTAGACACTCGAGATGCTAGTTTTCAGCATTGTTTTGAAACGTGACAACTAAATTTTCTGATATTTATTGTTATTTGGAAAGGGTGTTCGAACAAACATTACCACCACCATAGAAACTTCTGTCAAGAATCATCTCCAGCAAAAACAAATTCCTTCATCCATTTCTAAGCAACCAACAAAGTTATAGCAACTAAAACTTAAATCAAACCAAAAAATACCCATAAAAAAAAAAAAATTCAAACTTCAAATTTGTTGAAACTCATTGCTGATCTGAGAAGAATGCTGGCCGGGTTTGTTCCTAGAGACATAGTATTCGACGTAGTCCATGATAAATTATAATAGGTAACAACATCATCACCATTATCATGAATTAAAAAGCCATAAAAAATTAGCTGGTTCAAAGTCTAATAACAGCAATCAAACGCTTAAACATACATTCACTGTTAAGAATTTCCCCATAAAATTCACATTCCTAATTAGACCATTATTTAAAAATCAGCATTGGCCCTTTTTATTGCTTCCCACAATAGTTGGAACATTGTTTGCTGCCAAACACAGCAAAGCTGTGCCCCACTGTCCCGCCCACTATACCCCCATCTACCAAGTGCCAAAAAAAGCAGGACACCACAACAAACAAAAGCAACACAAACGTTCACAGAAAATTATTATACTCACTAACACCATGTCTTCATGCATTAACAGTGAATATAATCATAGATTTAATTAATCAGAGAGAGAAAAAAGTATCAATTCCAAATTAGTTGAGTCAGCAACTTTTGTGGGTAATTTTTGGTTTGATTTAAGCGCATCTAATGCCTTTGTTGGTTGCTTAGAAATGAATGAAGGGATTTATTTTTGTTGGAGATGATTCTTGATAGAAGTTTCTAAGGTGGTGGCAATGTTCATAATTTTTGTAAAACTCTCACTTTTTGATCTTGTTCCTCTTTTTATTTATTTATTTATTTTTAATGTTTTGAGAGGAGAAATACATAAAAGAGAGCAAAAATACATATTTAGCATCATTTTTAATAGATGTAGATAACAGAACCCTAATTAAGCTAACTTAAGGTGGGTAAAGTGTCAAATTTTAAATCACGAATAAGTAACTTAAATTTCGATCAAACCACAAGTGAATAAGTTGTAATTAACCATATTATTTTAATGTATTAAATGTTGACATTAAACTTTTGCTATAAAGTGTACTGCAAAGTGAGTTATTAAAATAAATAAAGTAATGTTTTTAGTTACTAAAAGTTAAGACTCCGTCTACTAAAAGTTAAAACCACAGGTGAATGTGGCTGGTTGCTATGAATTTTTGTGGGGGGTAAGTTTTATTTTATTTTATTTTAAAATTTTTGTTTGATGCTGGGTGTAATGTGAAGTGAAGTGGTAAACTACAACATCTTTATGCATGAGGAGGGTAACACAAATGCTTGAGGGTGTTGTTGAAGTGCTTGTTCCACCTTGCCCGTATTCTTTTAGTAGGACAATAACTATGTCTTAGTGTTTGCTCTCTTTTGCAATATGCCATCATATATCTTTTGTTTGTAGTTAAGTTTGTTTTTGGTCTGTTTCTATAATGATCTTTGTTATATCTGTTCATGTGCTCCAAGAGAGTTTATCTGTAGAAGATATTAGATATGTTTCCATAGTTTTTCAAATATGGAGAAGTTTATTAATAAATAAAGTGCCACTAATTCCTATGGAAAGTTTGTTTTCAACTACAAATAAGAGGTTTGACAAACTGTGTTCTGTTTTTTGTTTCTATGAGTTTCTTGTTTCTTGTCCCGCGTGGTTGTGATTTTGCTCTCCGTTGTGTTCTTTCTATTTATTTTGTGTTTGTGCTTATAGGGAGTTATTAGCTTATCAAACACCAGAAGAAAAAGATGATAAAGAGGGGAAAAAAAAAATAATAAAAGCAAAAAGCTTGCGATGATATTGAAACAGATTAATGCATATTTGTTTTGAAGTAAAATATTTTCATTAATTTTAGGTATTTGTTTTGGTGTAAAATATTGGTAAAACAGTACGGTCAACTTAAAATTAAAAACTCTAGGAAAACAACAAAATCTGATGCACATTTTACAAAAAATAGCCTATAGGTTATGAGGGTAGAGATACCTGAATAACATATTAGATTTTGATAATTAGGCCAAATCAATTGCATCTTAAATCATTTTGTGGTCAGTTTTTTTATGCAAGTGAGCTAAGCTAAACTTTTTTAGTTTCAGTACGTCCAATTAATTATCTATTCTTTTGCAATAAAGAAAAAAATGGAGGTATATTAAGTCGATCTGAACTATATATAAGCAATTATGGAGAACTCAGTTGACAATAGTTGCTAATTCTATGGGTATATCAACATAAAATAACTTGTGCAAATGTTGCATGGGTTTATAAATTTTTTTTTATTATTATTTTTTTTCCACTTTCAACTGTTTGTACACTCTCTCTCTTCCAGAAGTTCAAAATTCCAACAGAAAAAGTTAGCTTACAAAAGGTGATAAATAGAGGTACCCTTTTGTGATTTATAATTTCTTATTTCCTATCTAAGTTAAGCTTCCTGTGTTTAAAGTCATGTAGTTGCTATGCAAGAAAATTATTAGGTATTCTTGGAGTACCATAAATGTGCACTACTCTCTCTCATATAAATGGTGAGACTCATCATGAATTTAATTAGTGGGACCTATCATTCATGTAAGAGGAGGGAGTACGCATTTATAGTTCTCCGAGAGTACACAATAATTTTCTTGCTATGCAAATCACACCAACATGCAAACTTCAAATTCATAATTAATGTGAAATGAAAATTCAATTTGATGTACAAGTACATACAAACAGAAAACTTCAATAATTGTATCCAATTAATGACCAAGCATGCCACTTTGCTTACCGTTGTAAAACAATGTTGTTTTCAACTTGTCATGTATTCATTTAATTGATGGAACTGTGGAACATAGAGTGGAATACAAAAAGTAGAACAAGAGGATTTATATGGGCCAACCACTGACACAATTCTTTTACTCACCAATAATAACTTGTCACCTAAGATTTGTTATGAAAATATTATAAATTTAACATTACTCTTTTATGAAGAAAGAAAAAGATATACACATCAAGATGTTATTAGTACTTCTCAAAAAAAAAAAAAAAAATTTGTTATTAGTTGAGTATAAAGTAGAATAGAAAAAATGATACAGAAGATTTGAATGACTATTTGCAAAGAACTACTGTTTGTGCCTTTGCTTCTAATCTCAAGTTTGAAACCTCTTGTAACCCAAAAAAAAAATCCCTCCAAACAAAATTAAGGCATTGCCTAAAAGTGTAAGACCAAAAAATTTACACAATTTTTTCCAAACTCATCACTTTTTTTCACCACTCACAACTCGCCATATAACAAGTTATGATAAAAGTTATATAAGTTTTTGTATTCCTAATATTGCTTGTCATTGTCTTCTCAAATGTCTTTTTTTTTTAGAAGCATTGCCTCGTCAATTGACTCATTTTTCTTTTCCCAATTTTTTATTTAAAGTTCAAATCATAGTTTTTTCTTCTTGCCGATAGATAGAAAAATAGTAATATTTATTGACCTAATCAATCCATCTGTAAGGTGGAAAGTAATTAGTAAATTACAAAGTCATTGTTCAAAAATATTAATATTAAATTACTGCTTTTCACTTTTGAGTTTTGACTCAGTTATGTTTTCGTCAATCATATTCTTTCTTTCTTTCTTTTTTTTGAGAATTCATATTGTTAGGTTCTAAGGTCTTAGGATTTTATGTATTTAGAACTCTAATTTGTAATGTTGGCAAACTATGATCAAAACATTGTATTTAGTCTTGTTTAGGCTTGCTCAAAGTTGGTTTATTATTGTACAGTTGGAATCGAGTGGCTGCAGAAGTACTTGGGACTTTTGGCCTGGCTCGATCGATCGAAGAATAGACTCGATCGATCGAAAATCGCACAGGTTGATTATTCTGCAGAATTTCCAACTCAGCCCTACTTCATTAAACGTTTAGGGTTTTATGTTTTTACCCTAGGTATATAAACAAAACCCTAGCCACGTTTTTGAGGGTTGTCCATATTGTTATGTTGCTCATATTTGCTGTTTGTGTGAATCTCTTGTGAGATCTTTGAGGAGCTTTCCTTCACATAAACTTAGGGTTGTCAATATCTTGATGATCAACATAGTTGCAACCATTGGAACTTAAAAGAAAAGCAAGCGGGGAGCTTGTAGCTGATTGAGGAATTCAAGAAAGAAGTAGTCCGTGGATTCGGAGCCTGCGCGTGGTCGTGTCAGGAAGTTCTACTGGTGGGTAGCATTAGGAAGTCGAGCGGGGAGCTTGTAGTCCTTTTGTATGAACTTCAATTCTTTCATAGTGGATTCAGGTTTGCCTTGAGGATCGGTGGGTCAAATCCTCCCCAGGTTTTTACCGTGTGGTTTCCTGGGTGATCATATCATTGTGTTCTTTATTATTTCCGCTGCTTTATTTGTTTTATATACATGATATGATTATTTGATTGTTTTAACCTAGAATTGCTTAATTTGACTAAGTAACAACTTGGCTAATTAATCTAGGCTACGCAATCTGGTTGTGTTTAGGGGTCTAAATTTCTATCACATATTCATATATCTATCTTTTTCTTCAAAGTAGCATATACAGAAGAATCGCAACAACTTTAATTTAATGAGATGCAGCTGTATCGCTTTCCTATTTCCATTTCATTCAATGATTATTATTATTTTTTTAATAAAGAATTGAGAATTTTTTCATTCAATGTTACACTTTATTGGCGGGTTTAGATTGAGGGAAAGGAAGGGAAGTAGAGTAGAGTAGAATGAAATTAGTCTAAAATTAGCCAATTTTTAGTTAACTTTACTCTACTTCTATCAACTCCCACTCTCTCTCCTTTTAATCCAAACAGGCCTTATAAGTTTTGTTCTTGTCACGGTTTGTCCATGGCAATAATTATGGAGCTTTAACATTTTCCTGGGCAGAGATATATAAATATTCTTCTAAACTACCTTCTAATTAGCCATATATTCATAAAAAAAGCCCCCTAAAAAAAATCATCTATCATCTCCTCGGTTGGAAGGCATATATATATATATATAGGCCACACAAATAAAATAAAATAAAATAAGTGTCAAAAATACTTCTGCTACATTTTTCTTTTCTAGTCTAAAACACATTTAGACAAAAGATGGCTAAGCATTACTGGACTGTACTAGAGGTCTCCTTTACTTGCACAAGGGTTGCCAAAGAAGGATAATTCAACGGCAACATCAAATCAAGGCCTCTAATAACATTTTATTGACTGTAGAGTTTGTATGTGCTAACCCAAATCAGAACCAAATACCTAAGTCAAATCCGAATTACCTAAATCAAAACCAATCTGACCAAAACATTCAAGATTAAAGTGTAAAACACACTCTTAAATTAAGTTTGAGGACCCTAAAAAAAAATTAAGTTTGAGAGTTAGTGAATTTTTCTCACTAAAGTTTCAAAATTCTGAGTTGCATCCCTAATGTTATGAGCCGTTTTAATTGACAACCCTTCCATTAGTATTATGCTGATGTGTCTGTTTAGTGACACATAAGCCTGGCACATGTGTAGTAGTTGGTCCAATTAAATCATGTCATATGGACTTTATTATTTTATGTAATTAAATAAATTTAAAAATCTTTAAAAAATTAAAATAAATCTTTAAAATTAAAAAATTAAACCATTTCAATTTATTTGATTGTAGAGGGTTTCTTTTATTTATTCAATTGATCACATGGAAAAATTGCAGTATGGCATTCTTTAATTGGACCATGTAGCATAGGTAAAAAACTTATATGGTATACATAAGTATGAGTATTAACGGAATAACTATCCATCAAAATTGCTCACAACGTTAGGAACGAGGATCAACATTTTATAATATTGGGAGACAAAATCCAAAGACCTGTAAGATGAGTTTTGTACTTTAACACAAAGTTTTATCAATAGGCTATAAAAATTAAGTGAAAAGTTATAAGATGCCCTGAGCACATTAGTTTAGAAAATGTTTTCAAAACAGTTTTATGGAAAAAGAAAAAATTAACTGATTTATTTGATAATTCTTTATTTTTTCCATGAAAGTATTATTGATTTTTTTTAAAATGATCTATTAAAAAAGAGTCTGAATTTGGTAAGAATGAAGTGTAAAACTTATGTTTTACACTATCCAATAAGAGATTGTCATATCAGTATCTATCTATATATATCTAAAAGTTAAAGCGTAGTATTTATTGCTGCTGAGCTTCTGTTGCACCACCTCATCACCACATCATTGGCCACATAATTATTATTTTTCCTATTTATTTTTTAGTCCTATTTTTTTACAAAAAAAAAATGTAAATAGATTATTGACTTTACACATTCATCTTGAGCAGTTTTAACATTACATATAATTTTGCTTTTTCATATTCATCTTCTTTAATTTAAAATTTATTTTTATTCTTTTATATTTTACAAAAATATAAATAGATTATTGACATTACACATTCATCTTGGGTGGTTTTAACATTATATAAATAGATTATTAACTTTATACATTAATCTTGGGTGGTTTTAACATTATATATAATTTTTCCTTCACATATTTATCTACTTTAATTTAGATGTTTATAACTAAATAATGAAATCAATGAAGAATAAAAAACCAAAAATAATGTCCACACACACACACACACATATATATATACTATAATAATGGAAGTTTTGTATTAAATTTTATAAAGTTCTTTATGCACTACAACTTAAGCGTCTTTTCTTATTTTTTGTTTTTTTGTTTTTTGTTTTTTGTTTTTTTTTCCAATTCTTACTTTAATTTTTTTTTTTCAATTTTCATTTGATTTTCTTTTAGATTTAAATTTTTTTTCCTTTATATGTTTTTAAATTCTACCGTTTCACTTTGTTCAACCTTTTATCTACTTCCACCCTCCATCTTAATTTTCATATAAATTTCTTATTACTTCATTTCCACCTCTCTCCCCTATTCCTTCCAAATTATCCACAACAAAAAAGTCAAAACTCTCTCTCTTTCTCCAATTTTGTTTCTCTTTTGGTGGAATTTTTAAAAATGTTTCAACCACTTTTTTTTTTTTTATACTAATGGTTCTTTTGTTATTGTTGATTTAATTGTCACATCACATTTGTTTATATTTTTGGTGAATTTGTATCGATTTTTATGCATATTTAAGTAGTTTGGTATTCCAACTTCTAATCATAAGTTATTTTTCTTTATCCCATTGGTTTGATTTGATTTGGGTTAATAATTAATTGTTTTGCAAGTTAGAATTTTTTTTTTTTTTTTAGTTATCAATTTAGATGTTAAACTATGAGATTTACTAATTTTTGTTTATTTTTTTAATCATTTGAGGGTAGACAAAGTACTCTTAAAAGTTGTATTAGAAGTACTCTATATTTCTATTTATTCAGAGAAAAGCAAAGGTTAATCAAACGAAAATAATCGGATGAGTGACATATTTTAGCTTTTGCAATTGTATTATTATTATTATTATTATTATTATTATTATTGTAAAGGCCAGATTTGAATTCCTTGCCCAAAATATGAATGGACTTAGGCCCAAAAAGCCTAAAACAATGAATTTGTAGAGAAATGGGTTAGAAAACTGGGCTTTAGTTAATCGAACAACAAATTAAGTAGGTTGGTGACAAAAGAGTGAAGATAGATAAGTTTAAACTGAAGAAAAAAAGTCCTCGACGATGTCCAAGGAGATTGGTTCTTATATAATGCTCTTAAATGTGGTTACAAGTCTGGTTCTAGATTGCTACAGTGTTTCTTCCTTGATCTTCCGATCCCATTTCTCATTGCCACCTTCTTCTTTTATACTCTCTTTCCTTTCCATCTTCACCTTCCACGTGCATATCAAATGGTTGGTGCTGATACTTGCCCCATCAGAACCTCTTATAAGTCTTCATGTAATAGCTGTAAGGCTGAAAATCACTGTTCAGGTATCACCTCCACATTAATGCGGCCAGAGAGTTAGCTTCAGAGCATTTAATGCGGCAGTAGCAACTTTCTCCTAAGATATTTCAGGATTTCTCCCTGTCTAACGTCTCTACAATGCTTATCCGCACCAATGAGACTTCCTGGAATGTTACCCTAGATGACGGATAACCTCTTCGGACCTTGGCATTAGTCAGCCGAGGATGCATTTATCCTCGGCCCATCCTCTTAAGCTATTTGTGACCAAAACTAACCTCTATTTAATAACACAGTCTCTTCTGATAAAGATTTCTATTCCTCAGACAATCCCTCGTCCTCGGATTGGGCTACAGGCCTGTTATACAAACAAATAATGAATTTTTGGGCCCAATATCCCTACAATTATTATTATTATTATTTTTATAACAATGCATACATATATATATATATATATATATATATATATATAGAAATTTAATTCTTAAATTTTGCTAATAATTGTTTATTTGATAAAATCTTTTGGGCGGACGAAATTGCAATTTCTACAAAGAAAATAGCATTAATAGATTATCAATAACAAATTATTTTTTTAATTGGTCCAATTAATCATTGTTAATTTTTTTTTTTTTTTAATACGTTTTTTGATGTTTTGGATTGTTTGGCAAAATACAAAACAAGGTTTAAGAAAGTTGGTTTAAAACTAAAAGAATAATTTCCCAATTTTATATTCTTTTTAATGATTCACAAAATGTTATTAGTAACTGTAGGGTCACAAATTTTTGGCCCAAGCCCAAAAAGTATTTGGACGATAGTTTAGTGAGCCCAATACAATAAATTTGTAGAGAATGAGCTAAAAAGCTAGGTTTTAATGATTTACAATAACGGCTAGTAAGTATTTCAACGACGAACAAGTGTGAACTACACGTAAAGTTTGATGAAATGGTTGTCCGAGGAGATAGATTATGAATTAATACAATAGTTCTGAGAGTTAGTACAACTCTTAATGCTACAGTAATTCCTTCTTTAGTACAGCTCTTAATACTACAGTAATTCCTTCTTTTCTTTCTGCTTTCTCTTTTTTCCGATCCCCCATCTCATGGGAGATCTTTTACATTATATAGTTCCTTTCAGGCCATCCTGATCATACACTTATTAACCATCTAAACCTTCACTTAAGTACATGTCACATCAGACATTTTCTTTGGCTATCTGCGAATGGTGGTAGCTGAGACTGCACTATTTAAGGGTCTTCTCCATATAAATGCGGCCAGAAAAGCTGTTGCAGTGCATTTAATGCGGTGGTAGCAGCTTTTCTTTTAGATATTTCTCTGCTCTTATCACCTTTGTACATGCTTAAGGTGCATCCTTATCGTTGAGACTTCCTAGAAGATCACCTAAATTTTCCAAATACTCTTTTGAGCGATACTCGTTGTATCCGAGAATGAGGTACTCCTCGGACTATATTCTTCCATCCTTTCCTTGCGTGATTTTCAACTTTGGTGCCTCTCTCGATTGTTTTCTCTTCCTCGGACATATCCACGTCCTCGAATAGGGCCCAAGGCCTAGTATACAAGTTTGGGCTCTTACCCCCACAGTAACTTTTGTTAAAAAATGAATATTTTCGTTAACTTGCCTTTTGAATTTCTAAGAAAAATTTATTGTTTTCATTTTGTTACGACAAAATTTATATTTATAATTTATGATTGTTCCTGTATTACATTTATGATTATGAAATATATTCCTCTTTATTAGATTAGTCCAAATTGTAAAAAATAAATTTAATGAGACCACTCTAAAAAAATTATCACGCATGACGCGCGAGTTCGCGACTAGATTTTACTTAAAACTAAATACATCCTACTACACCTAAGAACACCACATCAGTTTTTTACTTAAAATCTCAAATATGATATTTAGGTTGCGTTTGGCATTGGCTAAAAAATGTAACTTTTTTTACTATTTAGCTTATTTTTACTACTATTCAGCTTATTTTTACTACTATTCGTAAGTCTCATTGCACTTTTTAGTACTATTCATGAGTCTTACTATACTATTTCAGTTAGTTTTTAGTTTTATCTACAGTACTTTCAGCAAAAAAAATTCAATTTCAACTAATATTGAGATATTATCCTATGTAATTAGATATATTTATATTTTAATAATATAATGACGTGGTATGTCTTTATTGGAGGGAGCAAACCAAAAGTTGACATCAAATCTTTATAAAATTTAATCTCATTAACAAATGTACTTAGAACAGGAATTCAAATATGAATTCTTATCTTCTTAAATTGACAAATTGGTTCGTACACTCACCTATGTTGACTATGACAAATTTGATGGACCACGTTGCTGTACTATTTAAGATTGTTATGACTGCCACACAGATTTTATGACCATGACACTGCTTCTGGAACTACCTCAGCTCAGTTGCTTGTAGACTTGTTTGAATGGACTCTCTTGAGTCGAATAGTCTTGACCAATTCATCGTTAAAGTCTTAAAGCCGAACAGACTGACTTACCTAGAAATATCCACAACCCTTGACTGCCAGAAAATTCAACGAACCAAAACAATAGTAACCATTGCATGGCGATGTTGACAAAAGTAAGAATTTCGCTATAAGATTGATAAATTATTCATATATATTTGTCACACTCTATTTATTCCTGACCTTAACTCCCATTTTGTTTATTGAATTGGCAATGGCTTTTGCTTTTGCTCTTACTCAAACTCTCTTTTCTTTGCTGCTTCTGCTACCACTTTACAGTACTGTTGCTCAAACTAATGGTGCCATTACATTGGGTGCTTCTCTCTCTGCAACTGATAACTCTTCTTGGCTCTCACCTTCTGGTGATTTTGCCTTCGGTTTTCGTCAACTCAACAATACAAATCTCTTCTTGCTTTCTATATGGTATGCCAAGATTCCTGACAAAACCATAGTTTGGTATGCAAATGAAACACTTGCACCAAGAGGATCACAAGTGAATCTAACTGCTGACAATGGGCTAGTACTTACCAGCCCTCAAGGCCAACAGTTGTGGATCTCTAGCTCGCCTAATGTTGCATCTGGTGTTATGAACGATACAGGCAACTTTGTGCTCAAAGATAGTAACTCCAATGAGGTATGGTCGAGCTTCAACAATCCTACTGATACAATTTTGCCTACACAGACTATGGAAAATGAAGGGTCACTTTTTTCTCGACAATCAGAGACCAACTTTTCCAAAGGAAGATTCCAGGTACGATTTCTTGATGGGAATCTTGTGCTCAATACCATAAACTTGCCCTCAACATATGCTAATGACCCTCCTTATTATAAAAATGGAATTATTGGTGATAATAATAATTCAAGTCCTGGTATACAATTGGCCTTAAACGAGTCAGGCTACATGTACATTATGAGAGAGAACAAAGAAAGATTTGTTCTTGCACAGGGAGTAGTAAACTCACAAACTGATTACTATTATAAAGCCACTCTCGACTTTGATGGGGTTTTCACCCTATATTCTCACCCAAAGACTTCCACTGGAAGCTGGACTGTTGTCTGGTCTGTACCAGAAAACATTTGCATGGATATTTTTCTTAAACAAGGTACTGGTGCTTGTGGGTTTAACAGTATCTGCACCCTCAAAGATTCAAGGCCAACATGTAAATGCCCACCTGGTTACTCTTTAATGGATCCAAATGATCAGTATAGTAGCTGCAAACCGGACTTCATACAGGGTTGTGAAGAAGATAAGCTTAGTTCCACAAAAGATATCTATAGTCTAGTGGAACTAACATTTACTGATTGGCCAACATCAGATTACATAAGATTGCAGCCTTTTACAGAAGTGGATTGTAGAAAATCTTGCCTGCAAGATTGTATGTGTGCTGTAGCAATGTTTACAGATGGTGAAACCTGCTGGAAGAAGAAGCTACCACTCTCAAATGGGAGGTATAACAGCAATTTTACTGGGAAAGCTTTTATCAAAGTTAGGAAAGATAACTCAGTTCCGAAGAAGAAAAACCAGGAGAGTTTGATAATTCTAGGGTCAGTGCTTATCGGCTCTTCTGTATTTGTTAACTTCATATTGATTGGTGCTATTGGTTATGGTTTTTTCTTCATTTACAAGAAGAAACGTAACAAAATTAACAGAGGTTTTAGTGTTATGGACATAAATTTGCGTTGTTTTACATACAAAGAGCTTCTAGATGCTACAAATGGGTTCAAGGAAGAATTGGGGAAGGGAGCTTTCGGAATTGTGTACAAAGGGGCAATACAGATGGATTCTAACATCCCTGTGGCGGTCAAGAAGTTAAATAGGTTTGCACAAGATAGTGAGAAGGAATTCAAAGCTGAGCTGAACATAATCGGTAAGACACATCACAAAAATCTAGTTAGACTGATTGGATTCTGTGATGAGGGACTGCAACGGTTATTGGTATATGAGTTCCTGAGCAATGGTACTTTGGCAGGTTTCCTTTTTGGAGATTTGAAACCAAATTGGAGGAAAAGAATCCAAATTGCTTTTGGAATTGCTAGAGGGCTCTTGTATTTACATGAAGAGTGCAGCACCCAGATTATCCATTGTGATATAAAGCCTCATAACATACTTCTTGATAAATATTACAATGCTCAAATTTCTGACTTTGGATTGGCAAAGCTTTTGATGATGGATCAGAGCCATACTCATACTACCATTAGAGGAACAAAAGGATATGTAGCACCTGAGTGGTTTAGGAATATGCCAATCACTGCTAAAGTTGATGTATACAGCTTCGGTGTCATGCTGATGGAGATAATTTGTTGTCGAAAAAGTGTAGATATGGAGTCTGGCAACGAGGAGACAGCAATTTTGACTGATTGGGCTTATGATTGCTTTCGAGAAGGAGCATTAGGTGCTCTTGTAGAACATGACAAGGAGGCCTTGGAAGACATAGAGAAGCTTGAAAGGTTTCTCATGATCGCCATTTGGTGTATTCAAGAAGTCCCATCTCTCAGACCCACTATGGGGAAGGTTATGCAGATGCTTGAAGGAGTTGTTGATGTACCTGTTCCACCATGTCCATTTCCTTTTACTACTACAATGAATTTGTAAAGCCTTAAGAGTCACTTTGTATTATGTATTTGCAGTTATTCCTCTGGAAAGTAATTTGTAGTTAAATTTTTATTGTTCTCTATTTAGAAACTCTGTTTTTAATTTTAGTTTGTTCCTTTATGAGGAAGAGAGCTCAACAATTGCTGTAGTGGATATGTATGCAGTTCTTCAAAAGTGATTATTAGATTCAATAAGAATTAATGAAATTCATCTATAGCTCAAACGAAGATTAGCATACATGAAACCAGAAGTTGCATGTTGTAAACTGGGTAATGGTGGTAAGGATGTTCTTCTGTGATCCTATGTCTCTGTACTCTTTTCCTAATTTGTTGCATTTTGATGTTGTTTTTGTTCTTCCAACTCTAGCTTTTGCTCCCTTCACTGTATCAAAGCCACATATGATTCTCATTGATGTGAAAGCTACACGTGACTCTCATTGATGTCAAACCTACAGGTTTACAAATTCTGTAATGTACAGGACATAAATGCAAACCATGGCTATCACGCCATGGCGGCAACAGCATCTCTAGGTCTAGCGTGGATCAAAAAGTCCAAATTCCTTGTTTACAGAGAATTCATTGTATATTTGGTTTAGCTTTGATTTTTTTTTTTTTTTTTTTTTTCTCGATTCCGTGTTGAATCATTCTCCAAAACTATGCACGAACATGAAAGCCAACTCAGCAGTCACAATTCATGGAACTTTTATGCGCGTTTGCTTGCATTACATTGTCTACTTTTCAATAGCCATATTTCCAGCCATAGGTATATTGGCCAATGTCTTGCTGCATGCAATAGAATTGAGTGGACAAAATTTCAAAAAACATGCAAATAAATCAACTTTGGAAATCAGAAAATCAATCCTTCTATATTCATGGAATTGCTTGGACTATTAAGAATCCAGTTGTATCGGTTTGGTACTATGCTTAGATTTGTAAGGTTTTTTTTTTTTTTTTTTTTTTTTGGAGGGCGAAAATTGGATTCTAATTTTATTTTCCAAATAATATAGTTAGTAGGCAATGTTTTTAAACTATATTTTTAACTAGCATCTCAAGTCTAAAAGACTCGATTTTCGCCTATAAATCGAGTCTCAAAGATTCGATTTCCATAGTCTAATCACGTCTGATATGACATCTTTTTCCACGCGGCGACCACCTGGAAATCGAGTCTCTAAAACTCGATTTATAAACCAAAAAAATTTTAAAAAATTTTAAATCTAAAGTCTCTCATGTACAAGCCGAAATATCCAAAAAAAAAAAATACAATCAGATCAAAGAGAGAGAGAGAAAGAATCTAAGCTCACCTCACCAGCGCGGCCTGATGCTCGCGCGGCTTGGGTCTCGCGCGGCCAGGGGCTTGCGCGGCTTGGGTCTCGCGCCGCCTGGGGCTCGTGCGGCCTGGGTCTCGACCCGATCCAGCCAAAGAAACCACAGCAGAGAGAGGGAGTGAAACGGATCTGGTTGTGGATGGTTACAAATCTGGTGGTTGCAATGGTGTTTTTGTTTCTTGGATAGAAGCATGAGAAAGACTGAGAGAGAAGGAGTGAGACAAGAAGAAGAAGAAAGAGAAGAGAGCAGCCTTTTTGGCTTTCTTTTCTTCTTCGGCTTTTTTTTTTTTTTTTTTTTTCTGGCTCTGATTTCTATTTCTTTGTTGGTGCTGTTGTTCTTTTTTATTTTCGTTTTTGGGTCTGGGCTTATAAATTGAGTCTTAGAAACTTGATTTCTAGGTGAATGTCACGTGAAAAAATTGCCAACTCAGACCCGATCAGAACATAAAAACCGACCCTCAAAGACTCGATTTATAAGCCCTAAATCGAGTCTCTTAGACTTGATATGCTAGTAAAAAATATAGTTTGAAAACATTGCTTACTAATTATATTGTTTAAAAATCAGGGTTAATTTCCCATTTTGGCCCATTTGGAGTTATGCTTAGGTTTAATTAATGCATTGTCAAGGAAATTGTAGCTGAATTTGACACCTTTCCATACACTAAGTGTTTGGAGGGTTTAAGGGGAAAGGGTTTAAGCTGTGGGGTTAGCAGTATACTGTAATTATCTCTAAAAAAATGATTTGATTAATGCATTAAATCAACACAAATAAGATTATAAATCTACTACTATTTATATTGATAATCTTATAAATGTGCTGTTCTAATACTCAGTCTTTTTATAATAAAATAAAAAAAAAAATTATCCAATCCATGAGCCATCCCAATTCACGTGGATTGGGTTGGAATGGGTCAGAACCCTGTGATTGATTGAGTTGGATTGGTTTAAGGGGAAAAGTGTTTGAGCAGTGGAGTTAGCAGCATATTATAATTATCTCTAAAAAAATAGTTTGATTAGTGCATTAAACCAACACAAATAAGATTATAAATCTTCTACTATTTGTATTGATAATCTTATAAATGTGCTGTTCTAATACTCGGTCTTTTTATAAAAATAAAAAAAATAATTATCCAATCCATGAGCCATCCCAATTCACATGGATTGGGTTGGTATGCGTTGGAACCCTATGATTGATTGAGTTGGATTGGTTTTTTTTCAACCCAACCATAGTGGGTTGGAATGAAAAAACTCCTCAACCAAACCCATGCACTACATAGTAGTACCTATTTTCACAATAAAGTTTGCAGTCAGTCCAATCATCAGTCTTTATGGTTAGAGTGAAAGCCTATCTTAATATTTGAAAGAATGAACCCTAGAATATTAGTATTTGACCCCATTAGCATAAATGTCATGTATCCTATTTAGGGGGAGAACCATTTGTCTAAAAAAAAAAAAACTCATGGATATATCAATTACTCACTTCTTGAACCAACAACTCTGATTCCAGTTTATTGGAGGAGAGAGAGTGAGAGACACCAAATAACTCTACCAAAAGTCCATCAATACTCATTCTAGAACTCCATTTAAACTCAAAAAAATTGAAATCAATAGGGTTCCCATTTATGTATATCAACTACTTACTAAAATTGTTTCAGACTTTCAATTTGACTAGCATTTTCAATTTGGTCAAACACCCGAAAATCCAATAAATGTTTTCAAGAAAATGATCGATGACCAAACAAACTCAACCTTTATTTTAGGGAAAAGTTAATGGACGTCTTAAGAGCATTAGTTTAAGAAATATTTTTTTTTTTTAAAATTATAGGAAAAAAAAAACATTTTTACAATTTAAAAAAAAAATATTTTCATGAAAGTAGAATTAAAACTTTTTTAAAATAATCTATTATTTAATTCTCAGCACGGAACTCAACTCTTATATGTCCCCTCACATCACTTTCAATGATTACACAACATCTATACAGCATTAATAAAACTTTGTCATAGGCCTACATTATAACTCTATCATCTATGAGGTGACCATACATAGGACATAGCATCAGTTTTGCGCCTTTTGCTTTTGAGATTAAATTGGGTTAAGAGCAGGCGTAAAATGTGTGTTTTACGCCAGCCAATCTTAACCCAACACATCAGCCAATTGAGGTTCTTTTTCTCTCTCTTTTATGACAAGTTCATCTCTCTCTTCCCTTTTCCCTCTTTACCCCTTAGTTTATCTCTCACACCTCTCATCACAGCACCTATTTTTTCTTCGTCTTTTTCCTTAAGTCCTTTTTTTTTTCTTCTTTAGTTCAAGATTCACGGGTCACTTTTTTCTTTAGTCTTTATTTTATTTTTTTTAATATATAATTAGTTTTTTTTATCTTTATTCAACTATGCATTTGAAGGTTTTCTGTTGCAAGGCCTGCAAAGTGAAATTGCTTTATATTGTGGTTTTGAGTTTTTTTTAGTAATATTGTTGTCTATGTTGTTCTTTGTGGCTTGGGTATTACAAGATTGAAGTAAAAGTGCTAGTTGAAACTGCTGGGTTGATTCTTTTTTCTTTTCTTTTCTTTTTGGGTGGATCTGAGTTTGTGGCATGGGTTTCTCGCTGTATTTTGTTGTGAGTTCCATTGATGATTGGTTTGGGTGCGTGAACAGGCCCTTTGTTGGGATTTCATTGTAAAATTTGGAGTTCTTTCAGAAGATTTTGCAGAAAAGAGGGAGATATGAAAAAAAGAGAGATTGTGGCTCCTTCAACGTTGCTTCAAGCCTTTAATGTTTCTAGAAAAGTGAGGGAGATGGGAAGAGGAGAGAGGAAGAGAGAAAATGGTTTTTTTATTATATTGCTAACGTGTCGGGTCAGGATTGGCTGGCATAAAACGCACCTTTTACGCCAGCTCCTAACCCAATTTTAATCTCTTTGCTTTTGCCATGCTATAATTAAAATGAATTCAAACACTTGATTGACTAATTTAGTACAAAGTGTTATCTTAACCAAGACAACTAAATTCAATAGCCATGTGTTGGAATTTAATTGGAAAATCTAAGGAATTGTACTAAGTTTCACCCACTTAAAAAATTAAAAAAAATAAAAAAATCTAATCCTTTTCTAGTGGAAGTTTCCTCAAGCACAAATGCACGTGAAGCAGAGAGACTCCTCTGGCAACAGATCTTGATACGATGTCTCTTTACTTCATTGTTGATTGTGTTTCTGAAGAGGGGATATAGAAAAGGAATATTAATACCTATTTGATTAAAATTAAGCTTCCACATCTGTTGGTTATACCTCTTTCTAGAACAAAGATCAATTTTTAATTATACAAGAAAACCTTATTGACCATGAACATACAGATGAAGTTTTTCTTATGGTGAATGTTTCAAAATGCAATTAATTAATGAAACTGATTTGACAACTGAACCTGCAGTGCTCGCAAAATTCAAAATCAAATGGAATGATCAACAAAAGATTAGTGACCTCAACTTGGACCAGAAAAAATCTTGCTGATTATGTCAACAGTTTGCCTGACAATCTCCAAGGACACAACTGCACAATGGTCAATTACTTTTTTCAATATAAAATTCATCTCATGTTTTACAGAATCAGATCAACAAAACATATGAGCCTAACCAAGCTACTGATTATGAATGACCTCATAGATCAAACAGGGAATATAACATCCATGGCAACAATACACAAGAATAGAAACTTTTCCTAGTGTTCGCAAATTCTGAGCAAATACATAATTATAGTCTCTAGTGGTTTGCCCAAAGCACTTATCCAATAGGTAGCTAAGTTTCCTGAGTATGTGAGGTTCCATTACCATGGGACAATTTCTTGCCCAAGCCTGTCTATGCGTGCATAAATATGCATAGAAACACAAGAGACACTAATAAGGGTGACCTAGGAAAAGACCATTTATGTATATTGTACCCTTTTCATAATATCACTTTAATAAAATGAAAGAAAATTTTGAATTCTTAACTCTCTGTCCTTGTGAGAACATTCTTTAACTTTGGTATGAGCATGATGCGGTCTGCTTGTGTATCTTGCAGACCCTTTAGCTGTTCAAACCATTTTAGCAAATCAATCTGAGGCCCATGGACAACCCAAGGTTTAGGTGACCCATTTTATGCCTCTGGCACACGGATATATTATCAATTATCCTTAACTTATTAGTACTATCCTCAACTATCTTTAAATATATAAAGATCAACCAAATAAATTAACTTCAGAACTTACACTGCCAGTAGAGGCTTGAGATCGTAGGCTATCGAGGGCAACCATAAATTCTGCACGCAATCGTGCCTCCATAGCAGTCCTTGCGGCACTCTCTGCCTGCAACCGTGCCTCCATCTCAGCCCGTGCTGCACTCTCTGCCTGCAGTTGTGCCTGTATCACACTCCGCGCTGCACTTTCCTCCTGCAATTTCAACTTCATCTCACCAAGCTGCTCTTCAAGTGCATCACGCTCCATTTGAACCTCACCAAGCACCTCTTTCTGTACTGGGATCAACCCATGTCTCTGGCCCCATACATGGCCTGGTCTAGAACCAATCACTGAATAAAACAATTCATCCTCAGTTGATGACGATAGTGGCACCCCCTCTTGTTCAAACTTCTGAGTGATTAACTCGTTAACTTGCTCCTGCAATAAAAACACAAACACGCATCAGGTAGAACACACACAGAAATGTAAAATAGAAGCATCACACAAAATTTTTACTAACATAAATCTGTCTGGCATTGTCGTCACTCCAAGTACCATCAGAATGACGATGGCACAGAAGCCATGTCCTGTATTCACTAGGCTGCTGACCAGTCAGGGGGTCCCGCTGTATTCAAGTTAACATAAAAGATTAACTAATAAATTAAAGACAAATGTAAAACATAATCAATTACTTTTTTATCATTAATTTTTCTACTCACCGCATCATAACTCACAGCTGCAAAAGACTTGCTTCCTGTGATTTTACCTGTCTTTTGCTTCGATCGGTTTTCTTTATTTCTATCACTAATGGTCTTTGTAGGATAAACATATTCAAGTAGTCAATGTAGTGTACGTAATTGGAATGAAAAAGAAAACTTAGCAAACATAATTTAAGGGAATAGGAGGAAAATAAAGTAAATAGCATATAAAAGATGCACGGATTTTTACCTTAAAATCATCAGTACCAAAGTATGCAATAAGAGACTCCCATTGCTGCTCTGTGACCTCCTTGGGCCGGTTCTGCCTGCGATCCTCATCGTTGTCATACTTACTGTAGTCCTTGGAGAGTTTTGCTCGCCAACCCCGATATCTTCGATTAGCCAACTGTAATATGCTGGCTCTTCGCAAGGGCGTATCCGGGACTCTCCACCTACCCTGAAATGACAACAAATAAAATACAATTGACAAACTAATAAAATACAAGCAGATTATTTACATTACACAAACAAACACACACACGCGCGCATATATATACATACATATTTCCTTACTTACCAACACGGCTGCAACAATGTTATCTTTTGCCTCCTGCGGTACTTCTGCCCACTTCTTAACATTAAGCGGTGCATACGTCCTCATCTGTTGTACCACCTCATCCACAAACATCCGCTGATTTGGCCCCACAGCTGAATTAGACTTCTCTGAGAACTCAATGTCCAACTTTCCGTCAGTACTCTCTTGTGCTCTCTTAGCCAGCTTCAAGCCTTTTGCAGGTCCTCGTCCTTTCTTTCTGTTTGAGCTGGAAGCTGAAGTATAAAACATCACAACCTTAGACCAAATCAAAAGGCCTAACAAGTATAAATGCATTAACAAAACTAAGCATTTTGTAATAATGAACTTATACTTTCAGATGTTATTGTTAGTGTGTCCACTGACAGCTCCGAAGGTGCTGATGATTGTGCAGGAAGGGGTGTATGCATGGAGGGATCAGTAGGTTGCTGATCAGACTGAGTATCTGTATGGTCTGGCTGTGCCTGTGATGCACCCATAATGTCCTACAAAAAAGTGTAAACAAATGGCAACTTTAATACCTGTGTCTGTGTGGTCTGTGCACATACAAAATGTAATTGAACCTATTACAACATGTGAAATGGTTCACAAGCCACATTGCAATCGGTAAATTGGATAGTTTTTATTCAAACAGAGAAAATGCTGAATCTGTTCGCCAAGAACACATCCTCTGAGAACAAGGGAAAAATCTTATGGAACTTCTCAAAACAAAGTGATGCAACAGCTCATTATTGCATTCAAGAGCCATTTGCAATGCATGCATAACACAGATTTATGATGATGATTAATGACAAGGATTTAAGGTTTTTATCCATGAGTAGATGGATGCCAAAACGTTAAAGAACACTTCAATATATCACATCTCTGTACCATTCTCCCTCACTTAAAACTATAGTAATCAATAACTCATATCATCATCAACATCAACCTGAACCACTCAAAACCATCCAACCCAATCCAACCAGACACCAAACAGCTGGCTCTGAGTTCACTTGCAGTCGAAAATGGGTTCTGTTAATCAAGGCTCACTAGGATTCAGGCGGGTGTCAGGTTTTCATATCATTATGAAAACCTGGTAAACCCGACCCGACCAAAATCTTTTAAAAACTAAGAAAGCTACATGTCATTTTCTCATTGGCTATTTACATTTCTCACTTCTCCAAAAACAAATATGTGCTCTCTCTCTCTCTCTCTCTCTCTCTCTCTCTCTCTCTCTCTCTCTCATATTTTGTGGCTTCTACGGAATTTACTAGCCAAGCTCCTGGACTAGATCTCGACTTTGGGCTTAGTGATTAAATCCCACAATCCGAGCTAGATGCCAAGATCATATGGCTTAAATTAATAGCACTCATTTGAAACTTCAAGAACTACAAGTGCTCGGTGACCAAAAGTTTAAGGTAAAGAGTTTGTAAATACTTCACTTTCTAGATCAACATCACATGTAGAAATCATCCCATATAGAATAACAGCCATCATTTATTCACACACCTAGAACTCATTAACAACATCTAGCTACAAATGAAGAATAGGAGAAAGACCTGTTGTGAAAGGGAAGCAACAAAAGCAATGTCCACGTCTTCAAGTGTTTCTTCATTAACAGTGGGCGCTTCTACTGCTTCTCTTGTACTTGGACTCAGCTCCTCCTCAGTTTTCTCTTGCTCTTCTTCATGCTCCTCATGGTCTTGCTTAGGACCCTCCTCAACCTCTGATTTGGATTTCACTTTGAGTCTGTTAGTGCTTCCCTCTCCTTGTTCCTTCACCTCCTTTTTGTCCTTGATCTTCTTCTTCTTCTCCCCCTCCAATTCCAATATTCTAGCACTCCTCCTCTTCTTCTTACCCACTTCTTCTTCTCCCACCTCACCCATTTCACTCTCTCTCTAAATTTTTAAATTTCCAAAATTAAACAAAAAAAAAAAAAATCAAAATTTAAGAAATTGGGGAACTGGGTATTGGAGAAAATTGAGAAAGTGATAATGGGTTACCTTTATTTTGAGTGAATCAGAGTGGTTTTTCCGATTTGAGGATTTAGGGTTTTTCAGAGCTGACAGGATTTGCAGGGGTTTGAAAAGCTATTAAGGCGAAAAAACAGAACAGAACGAAGCGTTGTTCGAAACTTTTTTGTCGGGGCTAACAGATTATTATCGCCACGATAAAGTTGCTAAGGGATCGCCAATTTATCGCGATGAAAGAAGTAACGTACATCGCTATAATACAGTGCGGGATCCAACTTTATCACGTCGAGATTGATAAATGTGACAACTAACAAGTGTCTACACTTTTGCCACAATAATATAACTGAAAAAAAATTGAGAGTGCATTCTCATCTGCTCTTTTAAAATATAAAATATAGTTCTTGTCGTGCAAAATTATTAGTTTAAATTATATTAGTACTATAAGATTTACATTGTATACAAAATAAATTTCGTGTAAAATTTTGCCACAATAATATAACTATAAAAAATGTATAATATTGTACACATTTGTTTCAATTACAATATAAGATTTATATTAATAGTATAATTGTAAACCAATAATTATCAATTTTTATTATTATAGAGTATATCAATTATCATAAGTAAAAATAGGGTAAAGACATTCTACAGGTAATAATGTATTTTACAAAAAAATTACGTTAAAATGTAGCCTCTATGCTCAAACTTTTGATAGCTTGACGAGGTTGAAAAGAATGGTTCTAAAGTAAGGTAATCACATTCATCACATTGCCTTCGCACACTAAGGCTGAAGTTTTACCGACTAGGGTCAACTCCATACGGTAGATTTCTTTTATGCAACTCCCTTATACCACACTCACTCATAGTATATGGGTATTTAAATGATTTGAATTGAGTAGGATTTTATGCTATATAAATGCTGTTGTAACCTTAATTTTTCATATAGTAAATTGATATTTGCTTGTTCTCATGGACGTAGGCATACTGCCAAACCACACAAATTGTCTATATTGATTTCTCTCATTTCTATTTTTAATCTAGCTTAACTAAGTTTTCACAACATCATGCCATCAGTATTTTGGAGATGACTGACGTCTGGGCTATTATGAGAGGTAGAACAAATTAAGGCCACCCTATGTTTCCACCCATGATGAAGAGAAAAGGGGATGGGGGGGTCACCTGTCCAAGGCTTCTCTCAAGATTGATTAGATCGAATGGAGATCCGTTAATTAAGATAGAGAAGGAGCTATATAGATACATTAATTTATCCTTACAGAAGCCTAATTTCCTCATTACTCAAAAGATATATGAAAGACCACTCCATCTTATCTAATGCTTTCTTCATGTCAATCTTTAGGGTCATGACTTATGTACCCTTGCTTTCCTTTCATTTTCCACATCAAGTTAGGTATTTCTTGGACAATTATGGTGTAACCTTAGATCACTCTACTCGTTACAAAGGCTCCCTACCAAGGTGAAATAATGTTTGGAAGTATTTGTTTGAGCCTATTTGCCATAATCTTTGGGATTTTCTTGTAGATCACATTATATAAATTAATTAGCCTAAAAAGATCCACTTTGGAGGCCCCATCCACTAGACCTGCCTGCTATCCAGACTAGAATAAATGAAGCTTTTCTATAAATAAAAAACTAGTAATAGAGGAAGACCTCCTATGGATAAGAAACATAGGATGAAAGAGAGCCAAAAAAGGATAGGATTTTTAATAAAATTATAGAGAGAATTAATCATTTTGATATTTGTTGAGGTACAATTTTTCTAACATGCCACATGTCTTAATTTCATTTGCCCACTCACCAAAAGAATACCCATACAAGCCCCATTGGGCTCTCACAAATATTTCTCATATTATTACCAAAATTAGGCTACAAAATTATACCATCTCTATAAAAGCCCAAACTTATTTATCATTGGCAAAACCCAAAAAGCCCAACAAATTCATTACAAAACCTGTTGCTACACGTCACCCTTTACAAAGTTCGTTGCTACACGACACCGATTACAAAGTTCGTTGCTACACGACACCGATTACACGACATCTATTACAAAGCCCATTGCTACATGACACTCATTACAAAGCCCGTTGCTATATAACACCAATTACAAAGCCCATTGCTACACAACACCCATTACAAAGCCTCATTGCTACACACAACATCCTTTACAAAGCCTGTTGTTATACAGTACCATATTACAAGCCAGGAGAAACACTTGGCAATATTTATCAAAGCCCAGGCCCACACCTAGCAATATTTTACAAAATCCCAAAATACTTTTAAAAGCCCAAATACTACTTTTGGCAATATCTTATTAAAAGCCCAAATATTATTTTGGCAACATTTTACAAAAAGCCCAATATTACTTTGGCAACATTTTATCAAAAAACCCAAAACTATTAATTTTTGGGCAAACAATGATTCTATCAAAGCCCAAATATTATTTGGCAAAGATATTATATTATGCTCAAAGCCCAAAGTTAATAATCTTTGGCAACAACATATTTTGACATGCTAAATTCCCTAGAAAATATGATAACTCACGGAAAACATAAATTAATTATGACATTATTAATCTCATAAAACTTTTTATTCTACAAAATTTATGGGAATTATACTTATTTTTTTCATAAGAAATTACAATTACAAAAGCCCATTTATATTACAAACCCACGGCAAGACAATTTATTTTGTTGGGATATGCAAGCCCAAGAGCACAATGATAAGGCCCAACCAAAATAGTACAGCCCATGTGCCAAATCTCAGCAACTAAAGCTTATGTGGGTGACTAAAATGGTTAGGCTGGTTACAATTTAGTTTCAGTACAACTAGACTAACAGCTGGGACCCACTACAATCACCTTCAACTTGTCAAATCAGGTCAAGGGGGGACACATGTCAAGCTAAGTTTAAACCCTTCCTTGGCAAGCTAATTTCTAATGATGATTGACAAGACAAAAAGACTGTGCTAATGCATGAAGGCTAAAGTTAACCACCTCTTCTCTCTTTTCTAATAAATTCGATCAAGAGGCTAAGGAAAGCCATAACCATACCTTAGAAGTTTTTGGAATTACTACTAAACAGCTCATTACCTTACTAAAAATATGTATAATTTGGTTCATGAACCAAACACATAAACCTTAATAGGAGGAACTTAGGGAAATGTGGTTTGTAAGGCACCAATGAGATCTCTGCAGAGTTTCTAAGAAAAGGCTCCAAGATTGACACTTGACTTGGAGTGACACAATCTGCCCTAGAAACTCTAATACTAGCAACAGATAACCAAGATCACTAACTCTAATACATACTCTAATTTCATTGGCTGAGGACAATCCAGCATTTAATGTTAAGTCAGAACCTCCAACTGACATTACCCGAAACAGCAAATACTTCTTAAAGTTGGACATACCATTCTTGGCCAAATCCTAGGATGGATTTTCTTTGCTAAATACCGCTTTAAACTCTGTTATAAATAGAGTCCCTCATCAACACATCATAACAAACCAAACCACAAGAGAAGGACTAATTTCTCATAACATTTCTAATTATTCTCTTGCTCTAATTATTTTCTTAGCTCTTTAATGAGGTTTTAAGCTTCTGAGTTCTTAGTTTTCAAGTTAGTAAAACTAAGCTCTTTGGTCCTTAGCTCATAAATACCCCTCACACTACTACTCATAAATACTTATCCATTCTGCAGCAGAAAATCCCAACAACATAACTAAATACTCTCTCACTACTCATTCATACTACCAAAATGACCCTTACTACTCACTACATATACAAATATTATGAGCATACCCTGGTATAAAAGTGATCTTGCTGCACTAGTTGGAATCTCTCTCTCCCTTCATCTCACACTAAGCTTTCTCCATCGTTTGTCATAATGGATCCTATAGAATTTGTTTATTGTTTTACAATTGAAGGTGTGGGGGAGAAAAGCCCAACCAAGCGCATTGGGCCCAAGGCCCTATCTGAGGACCACTGTTGTCCGAAGAGATGAAAAAGCTCATTTAGAGGCCCTGAGAAAGGAACATGTCAGGAGAGGAGCATGGCCGTGATCCGAGGAGATGTTCAATGGGCCGAGGATTCCAATACCCTCGGATCCGAAGAGTCTTGGTCTGACATGCAACCCTTTGCAGCCCCTGTGATCCTCCTGACAGATGTAATGACTGAAATGAACCTCGGACACGAATGAAGATAATTGGAGCGGAGAAATATCTAAGAGACAGACTTCAACCACCGCATTAAATGCACTGCACCTACTACTCTGGCCGCATTAATGTGGAGAAGACCCCTGAACAGTATCAGCCTAGCTACCACCACTCACACAAGGCTAAAGAACACCTCTGATGGGACATGCACTCAAGTGGGCGTCTAGATGATGAACAAGTGGACGGTGAAGATGCAGGAAGGCAGTACTATATAAGAGAAGGGTGTCTCTGATAGAGGGGATCGAAAAATCAAAAAGAAAAAGAGTGTATCACATTACTGTAGCTCCAACAATTGTAACCTAAGTTCATCAATGAAAAACACCTCTTCGGACGAGACACTTACATCCGTCCGAGCACATATTAATACAAATTCTCCCACTAGCATTGCTGTTTAATACTGTTATTTCATTATTAGCCTAGCTCTTTCACCCACTCTCTACAAATTTATTGTTTTGGGTTCAGTGGGCTCAAAATCCATACCTTCTTGGGCTTGGGCTGCGAAAATTGACCCTACAATTGGCGCCGTCTGTGGGGAGAGCTTGTGCAAGAGTGAAAACCACAGTTGATGATGGCAGGACAAGGTGAACAGCAAGCAGAATCCAGGGCATCCCAGCACGTAAACCATTTTGTCAACTCAGAGAGGAGACAAAATCGCGAGGGCAATATACATACTGTGCGCCTTAGCCAGAGCCAATCACAGGGCAGAAGTCACATGTCCCATGCAAAGAAGAACCGTGACTTACAACTGGAAGTGGAAAAACTAAAGAGGGAGTTACGCCATGCAAAGAGGAAACGGGCTTCCTCATACTCTGAGGATGATCTTGATGACGAGCAGGATGTCTCTTATCAGCACAAATCTAAGACACCAGCCAGCGAGTCCTACACCTATGAGGAGGAGTCCCATCGCAAGAGGCAGCGTAGGAGCCCATCACGTGAGGATATGGAGAACGATGCCATGAACAGGGCTCTGAATCAGATATCTAAATCACCCTTCACGCGCAGGATAGAGGAGGCCAGACTCCCTCGGCGCTTTAACCAGCCAACGTTCACCATCTACAATGGTAAAACTGACCCCGTGGAGCATGTGAGTCATTTTAACCAAAGGATGGCGGTCTACTCTAGAGACGAAGCTCTGATGTGCAAGGTTTTCCCTTCCAGTCTTGGGCCTGTTGCCATGAGGTGGTTTGACGGCTTGAAGGTAGGCTCCATCAACTCCTTCAAAGAGCTCACTCGGGCATTCGGCTCCCGTTTTGTTACATGCCGAAGGGTGGCCAGACCCTTCTCTTCACTGCTATCCTTGTCTATGCAGGAAGGCAAGTCCTTGAAGGCATATTCAGACAGATACTGGGAGATGTTCAATGATGTGGAGGGCAACAATGATGCAATGGCCCTCAGCACGTTCAAGCTCGGCCTCCCCACTGACCACGGTTTGAGGGCATCCCTATCTGGCAAACCGGTCACAAACGTGCGTCAACTAATGGACCGCATAGAGAAGTATAAGAGTGTTGAAGAAGATCAGCAGTAGGGCAAGGGAAAGGATAAGGTTATCCCTCAGGAGAGGAGGGATTCGCGGTCGGACCGATACAATTACAATAAACCGCGGAGGGATTTTGCCGGACAATCAGGGTCGACGAATCCTCAATCGGTCAACACCGTGTTCAAAGAGCCAGTACACCAGGTCCTGGAAAAAATCAAGAACGAATCATTCTTCAGGTGGCCGAACAAGATGATAGGAAACCCCGAGAAACGCAACCATAATCTTTACTGCCAGTACCATCAAGACCATGGGCACACCACGGAGGATTGTAGGAGCCTGTGGGATCACCTGGACCAACTAGTTCGCGATGGTAAACTGAAACACCTCCTACACCCCGCTAACGGCCGAGGGCAGACGGGCTCGGGGCCACGCAGAGATGACCCCTCAAAGCCGCCGCTAGGGACTATAAACGTCGTCTTCGCCGCGCCGGGGAGGACAGGATCCTGGCCATTGAAAGTTATGTCGGTAGGCCGACCATCCGCAGGGGAGTCAAGCCGTGGACCGAAGAGAGCTAAGCTTGGTGCCTCGTTGGTTATGGGATTCTCGGACGAAGACATGATTGGCACCATCCAACCCCATGATGATGCATTAGTCATCACCCTCAGAATAGGAGGGTACGACGTAAAGAGGGTGATGGTGGACCAGGGCAGTGCTGTGGAGATAATGTACCCAGACCTCTACAAGGGGCTAGGCCTAAAGCCCCAAGACCTGACGCCATACGATTCCCCCCTCTTGAGCTTTGAAGGAAGGCCTGTCATCCCGAAAGGCCGGATACGCTTACCGGTGCAGTCCGGCTCCGAGGTGGTGGAGTTGGACTTTATAGTTGTGGACGCATATTCGCCCTACACGGCACTCGTGGGCAGACCCTGGATTCACGCACTTGGGACTGTTCCCTCTACTTTGCACTAGAAGGTCAAATATCCATCAGGAGGTCAAATACATGAGATACGAGGAGACCAGTCTGTTGCTTGACAGTGCTTGGTAGCTGCCATTCAGCATAAGACCCCAGCCGAGTCCTCGGACGTAGCTGGGAGGGATTTATAGCAACTACAGTCTCGGGGAGTGCCTTCTGAAGAACCAGATGAAAGCACTCGATGTGAGGATCTGACGAAAGTGGTCATTGGAGATGATCCTGATAGGTTCTTTCAAGTCGGATCTCAGCTGCCTCTTCAAGAGAAGGAAGAGCTGATAGAGTTCCTCAAGCGGAATCTCGATGTGTTTGCCTGGAGTGCTTACGAAGCCCCACGGGTGGACCCGGAGTTTATATGCCACCACTTGAAGGTGAATCCACTGGTCACCCCCAAGCAACAGCCTATTCGGCGCCCATCCAAGGAACATGCCGACGCAGTGAGAGACGAGGTAGCGAAACTCAAAGAGGCTGGGGCTATCAAAGAAGTTTTTTATCCCGAATGGCTAGCAAACACCGTGGTGGTAAAGAAGAAGAGTGGGAAGTGGCGAGTATGCGTAGACTTCACGGATTTGAATAGGGCGTGCCCCAAAGATCCGTTCCCTATGCCGAAAATTGATCAGCTGGTCGATGCCACTGTCGGCCACCCTCGGATGAGCTTCCTGGACGCCTTCCAAGGCTACCACCAGATACCATTAGCCCTGGAGGACCAGAAGAAAACTGCTTTTGTCACCCCTATTGGCAACTACCACTATAAAGTGATGCCGTTTGGCCTGAAGAACGCTGGAGCTACCTACTAGAGGATGATGACGAGGATGTTCGAGCCACAGCTGGGCAAAAATATCAAGGTTTACATAGATGACATGGTGGTGAAGAGCAAAGTTATAGCTGAACATGTGAAGGACCTTGAAAGTACCTTTGAGATTCTACGAAGGCACTAGCTACGACTAAATGCTTCTAAGTGCTCATTTGGGGTAGGGTCCGGCAAGTTCTTGGGATACATGGTCACCCACAGAGGAATTGAGGTCAACCCCGACCAGATAAAGGCCATTAACAATCTCCGAGCTCCTCGGAATCCCAAAGAGGTTCAAAAACTAACCGGAATGACTGCTGCCCTCAATCGGTTCATCTCTAGATCAGCAGACAGGTGTCGGCCCTTTTTCTCTCTGCTCAACAAGTGGAAGGGATTAGAATGGACTGAGGAATACGCTTTGGCATTCCAGCAACTCAAGGATTATCTGGCTCGGCCACCTATCATGTCCAGTCCTGAGCCTGATGAGGTACTGTTCGCCTACATCGCTGTAGCTCCCTGTGCGGTGAGCCTGGTGTTGATACGATCAGACTCTGGTGTGCAAAGGCCCGTTTATTACGTAAGCAAGTCGCTGCATGAGGCTGAGATTCGTTACTTGCCTCTGGAGAAGGCTATCCTAGCAGTAGTGCTTGGCACACGGAAGCTACCTCACTACTTCCAAGCCCACACGGTCATCGTTCTCACACAACTCCCACTCAAAGCTATACTCCGAAGTGCTGATTACACTGGTCGGATTGCCAAGTGGGGTGCAATCTTAGGGGCTTTCGATATAAGATATATGCCCCGCACATCGGTCAAGGGACAGGTCCTCGCAGATTTGGTGGCTGAGTTCACTGAGCCCCAGTTAGAAGAAGTAAAGCCCACGTCAGGCATGGATGAAAAATCAGTTGGCATGATCTCCCAACAGAATCCCTCCCATTGGGAAGTGTACGTTGATGGCGCGGCAAACCAAAGAGGTTCTGGAGTTGGGCTGGTATTGATATCCCCCGAGAAAATCATTATCGAGAAATCGTTAAGGCTGGACTTCTCGGCAACGAATAATGAGGTGGAGTACGAGGCCCTGTTGATGGGAATGACTATGGTTCGTAGAATGGGTGGGAAGTCCGTGGAGTTGTTCTCGGACTCAAGATTGGTAGTAGGTCAAGTACAAGGCGAGTTTGAGGCAAAGGACGAAAGAATGCAGGGGTATTTGAGTCGTGTTAAACAACTGCAATCAGAGTTCGACTCTTTCAGTTTAACGCACATCCCCAGAAGTGGCAACTCACATGCGGACTCCTTGGCCACGCTTGCCACCTCCTCGGCGCAAGACCTGCCGAGGATCATCCTCGTCGAGGACTTGCACAATCCTACGGAGGCGAAAGCAGAGGCAGTCCCGGTTCACCAGGTCAGGGCCGGGCTGTGCTGGATGGACCCTTTAATCAAATTTCTCAAAGAAGATATATTGCCTGAAAAGAAGGGAGAAGCTGATAAAGTTCGGAGGAAGGCGACTAAGTTCTGGTTATCCGAGGACCAAAAACTATACAGACGCTCCTACTCGGGACCATACTTGTTATGCATGCATCCCGAGGCAACTGAGATATTGCTAGAAGAGCTGCACGAAGGAATCTGTGGGAGCTACACTGGGGGTAGGTCCTTGGCTCACCGAGCCCTCACCCAAGGCTATTGGTGGCCTAACATGCAAAAGGAGGCCCACGAGTATGTCAAAAGGTGTGATCAATGTCAGCGCTTCGCTCCAAACATTCACCAACCAGGGGGAAATCTTAATCCACTATCCAGTCCATGGCCTTTCGCCCAATGGGGCTTGGATATCGTGGGACCATTCCCCAAAGCTGCAGGAAACAAGAAGTACCTTCTGGTCGGCACAGACTATTTCACCAAGTGGGTCGAAGCCGAGCCGCTGGCCAATATCAAAGATGTTGACTTGCAAAAGTTCGTGTGGAAGAACATTGTCACCCGGTTTGGAGTTCCTCACACCCTCATCTCAGACAACGGCCTTCAGTTCGATAGTAGGGCCTTCAGGAATTATTGCAGCGAGCTGGGAATTGTAAACAGATACTCCACCCCCTCCTATCCTCAGGGTAATGGACAAGCAGAAGCTGTCAACAAGGTTATACTGAGCGGTTTGAAGAAAAGGCTAGATGATGCGAAGGGTAGATGGGTAGAAGAGTTGCCACATGTGCTTTGGGCTTACAGAACTACGCCTCGCAGGTCTACTGGAGAGACCCCCTTCTCGATGACCTATGGAGCTGAAGCTGTCATTCCTTTGGAAACAGGGTTCCCAACACTCAGAACTAGCTCGTTTAGTCTGACCAGCAACAACGAGCAACTAGAGAAGAGTTTGGACCTGATTGAGGAAAGAAGAGAGAATGCAATGGTTCGGCTGGCACACTACCAACAAAAGCTCAGACAAGGCTACGACGCTAACGTGAAGCTGAGACCTCTCGAGCCTGGTGATCTGGTGCTGAGGAAAGTTGTGGGCACCGCAAAGAACCCAGCTTGGGGAAAATTAGGACCCAATTGGGAAGGACCATATCGTATCACTTCAGGCGCTGGTATTGGAGCATATTTCTTAGAAGACCTGGATAGTCATGTAATCCCTCGCCCTTGAAATGTAAATAACCTCAAGAGGTACTTCTATTAATCAAGTCTTTTCTTCAACTGATATACCAATTCGTTGCGTAAAGTTTTCTCTCAAGTGTTTAAACTTAAACCCAATCATGCCTGTAGTCCTCGGACCAGATGATTAGGGTTAGTTAACACTCATTCATTGTTCTCTTTATAGTGTTTAAACTTAAATCCAATCATGCCTGTAGTCCTCATACCAGATGATTAGGGTTAGTTAACACTCGGTTACGGTTCTCTAAGTGTTTAAACTTAAATCCAGTCATGCCTGTAGTCCTCGGACCAGATGACTAGGGTTAGTTAACACTCCGGTGCAGTTCTCTAAGTGTTTAAACTTAAATCCAGTCATGCCTGTAGTCCTCGGACCAGATGACTAGGGTTAGTTAATACTCCGGTGCAGTTCTCTAAGTGTTTAAACTTAAACCCAATTATGCCTGTAGTCCTCGGACTAGATGATTAGGGTTAGTTAACACTCGAATACATTCGAATCCCATAATCCTTGAACCAAACGACATGTTAGTCAATACCCCCACGCAGCTATTGTCATTGGGGCTTAGTGCTAAAATTCCTGATTGCGTTTAAATTGATTCTAACTTATAAATGTCTTCCTTAGTTATGTTTAATTTGAAACCGAGGGATAATAACTTATGTTTAATTTGGAAAGATATGCGAAACTCACATAAGTACTCATTCCAATCATTACTCATTAATAACTCTTATTTGGCCTATCCTTTTCAATACTAATTTCGATTACTCACACCATCAGTATGATGTATCAATCAAGTTATTTGCATTATTATGTCATAATTGCAATGTATAGTTATATGTGTGGCAATAATAAGTAATAAAACATGTATCAAAAACATCAAAGACAAATAGGGAGCCATTCCATTAAAAAAATATATACAGGGTCAGCAAAACAAAAAAGGAAGAGTTACAATTTCTTAAACAAAGAACAAAAAAGTACAAGTGCAAAATAAAAGCCCTATGTATCTACTCTTTCGCTGGAGGAAGCACAGGGTCAGCAACCTGGCCTGTCCGATCAGATGCTTCAGGGGCTTGGTCCTTGGGCTCAGCAGGAGTCTTCTCTTTACCCGAACCTTGGCCTTTGTCTTTGGCTGGCTCAACTGGTTTACCCTTGTCATCTGGCTGACTAGCCCCTTTGGGTGCATCAATGGTTGGTGGAGGAGCTTGACTGACCAGGTTTGGCTCCGAAGCCTCTGGAAGCTTTGGAGCAGGAGGATCATCCACCGGGAGCTCTCGGATCTCAGGATCGTAATACACGCTCCCAGGCAGTCTCAGCTCAGAGTCTGCAGGCACTCCAGCGGCGTCCAGCGCCTTGCTCCAAGTTATGCAGCAGTAGTCTCAGCTAACCGAAGCGAACTGCTCCATAAGCTCGGACGAAGTCTGCTCCACCCCCAGTTGATACGCCGTCTTCTTTTCAGCCTCAACCGCCTCCTGGGCCAACTTGGCATTCTCCTCGGCAAATCGGGCACTGTCTTTGGCTTTTCGGAGTTCATCTCTTAGCTCGTTCACCAGCTCCCTCTCGGTCTTCAGATTGGCCTCTGCCGCCTTTAGCAACTTACGCTGCTCCTCAGCCTGCTTTTCAACATTCTTCATCCCAGCGTCAAGGCTTTTCTTCTGGCTGATCATCTCCGCGAGTTCCCCAGACAGACGGGCATAATCGTCCTTCAATTGGCCCAGAGATTTCTCCGCCTCGTCTCGAGACCAGAACGCCGCCTAGGTCTCAAGGTGGCTCTTCCTGTTCCACTCCTCGGCCACGTAAATCTGCTGAGTGACCTGCATGATGGAAACTCTGAATGTCAAGCGCAGAAAAATAGGAAAAGCAAAAACCAGTGATTCAACTAATCGGACTAAGGTTACTTACGATGGCTAAATCCCTCTTAAGGGATCGAAAGAGCTCCTGCTGATTGAAACGCCTGAAGGACTCCATGTCATGAGGGAGGAGAAGTGGTTGCTGCAGAACCTCAGCAACATAGCCTGCCCTCCCTCCGTCATAATTCCTGAGGGAGGTCTCCCAGAGGATTGGAGCGCCCTCCAACTCCAATTTTGGAGACCAAATCCGCGGTCCTCCTCCTCAGCGCACATCTGCCACTGTGCCCTCGTCTCGGCTTTCAGTGGACGAAGCCCTGCGAGTTCGGTGGTCCTGCGCCACTTTCTGCTGCTTAGTCCCCTTAGTTGGCAACACTTGCCTTTCTTCTTCATCAGTGTGGGGCCTTTTCTTCCTCAAGTCAGGAACGGGCTTTAGGCCGAGGTCAGGAACCTGAGGTGGCGCTGGGGGAAGATTCACCACTGGTTTGGAAGTCCCAGTGCCTTTCTGCTCAGCCTTTTTGCCTCTACCCTTCATCAAAACCCTCAGATCCATGTCGTCGTCCGAAGGGTCTTCAGAGTGAGCAGCTAACAAAACAGGATGAATGCCTGACTGCTGGTCGGTCTCTTCCTCGTCGTCCGATACCTCTACTACTTGCTCTCCTCCAGAAGCCTCCTCCCCAAAGTTGAACTTATCTATTTGCTCCTCAAGCGAAGAGGCAGAGGAGTCAACCCTTTCACCCTCAACCGCTTGTCCGAGGGGAACTTGCTGGAGCGGCTGGACGAGAGGAGGTACACCCCGAGGATTTGGACGGGGTACAGGTTCAAGATCGTCTGGCGCCAAGAAACCCTTCCGACCAACGTCAATACGCGCAAGGCGATAGTCTCCCTGGACGATTGTGTTGCCGACTGGTTGGAAACCCTTTGGCTTCCCTGTATATCCCAGAATAAGGGGAGCAGATCGTAGTTGCCCGTCCTCGCTCACGAAGATCTCTGACCTTAAAAGATAATTGAAGGCGGCAATATTTGTAAGGCTGAGCCGAGGAGAAACTTGTCTCTTATCTGTTACAAGTCACAGCAAAAAATGGTTAGAGACTCAGAAGTAACGACCGAAGAGGAATCAGAAACCAGTAAAAGACGAGGATCCTAGGCCTATGGTTAGTGTGCCTAAATCTAACGTGTCCCACCTGGCTTTCCATGCTTGACTGGGCAGTGAGGGCTGACATACCACGCGCCCGAGACGATCACATAGTCGTCCTTCATCCCTTTATTGGATTTGGGGAGGCAGGAAATGAGCCTAACGACGTCAGACCGGGATTTTAAATAATATCCCGCTCCTTCCTGACTGTGGCACTCGTACATGTGTACCACGTCGAGCCAAGTGAGATCCAATCCTAGGAGACGGTTAAGGTCCTCAATTGCTCCTAAGATCCTAAACATGTTAGGCACACACTGCCAGGGAGTAAGCCTATGGTTTCTGAGGTAATTAGTGGTGATGGGACCCATGGGGATGGTCATTCCCCCCTCTTTGAAGGCAATAAGAGGGATCACAACTTCCCCGGTTTTTCGATCAGTCAGTATTTTTTCTGGGGGGCAATACCTTAAACCCACGTTTGGGGGTATGCGATATGCGGCCCTAAACGCCTCGATTCGCTCAGGGCTATCTACCAGGTACTCGAGTTTCCCCATGGTGCTTAAACAAAAATGACTGGCCGAAGAGAAAACTAAAGGATTCGGTGGGCGACAACTTACGAGGGCTAGACCGGAGAAGTGATTGCAGGCTTGTAGGAGGATTCGAGAGGATTCTGGGTAAGATTGGTACCGGCGACTGGGAGATTTGGACGGAGTCGTGTGCTGGAACTTGCTGGAGCGTTTGAAAATTCGCAAAGTGAGAGAAAGGTAACTTCCTCTGAGGTTTTATACGGGGTCAAACGAAGGGTCAGGGGCACTCCCGCCAAAATTTCGAAGAAAAAATCACAGCCGTTGGATCGATCGTTCACCGCTGGATACGAAGGACAAGGCGCCACCTGGTGCAATTAATGCAGCGCTTTGGGAATATGGAAACCGTAGTGGCATTAATGAAGCGTCTATTCCTATGCTCACACACGTGCCAGTTCAAATTTGCCTGCACTCAAGCTTTTTGTTCCGTGGCAGGTCAAAATCCTACTTTTTCTCTTCGGATGCGAGGGAAAAACTACAATTTTGAGGGGCTATTGTGGGGGAGAAAAGCCCAACCAAGCGCATTGGGCCCAAGGCCCTATCCGAGGACCACTGTTGTCCGAAGAGATGAAAAAGCTCATTTATAGGCCCTGAGAAAGGAACATGTCAGGAGAGGAGCATGGCCATGATCCGAGGAGATGTTCAATGGGCCGAGGAGTCCAATACCCTTGGATCCGAAGAGTCTCGGTCTGACATGCAACCCTTTGCAGCCCAAGTGATCCTCCTGACAGATGTAATGACTGAAATGAACCTCGGACACGAATGAAGATAACTGGAGTGGAGAAATATCTAAGAGACAGACTTCAACCACCGCATTAAATGCACTGCACCTACTTCTCTGGCCGCATTAATGTGGAGAAGACCCCTGAACAGTATCAGCCCAGCTACCACCACTCACACAAGGCTAAAGAACACCTCTGATGGGACATGCACTCAAGTGGGCGTCTAGATGATGAACAAGTGGACGGTGAAGATGCAGGAAGGCAGTACTATATAAGAGAAGGGTGTCTCTAATAGAGAGGGGGGGAAAAAGAAAAAAGAAAAAGAGCGTATCGCATTACTGTAGCTCCAACAATTGTAACCTAAGTTCATCAATGAAAACCACCTCTTCGGACGAGACACTTACATCCGTCCGAGCACATATTAATACAAATTCTCCCACTAGCATTGCTGTTTAATACTGTTATTTCATTATTAGCCTAGCTCTTTCACCCACTCTCTACAAATTTATTGTTTTGGGTTCAGTGGGCTCAAGATCCATACCTTCTTGGGCTTGGGCTGCAAAAATTGACCCTACAGGAGGCTATAATGTATTTGTGACTATAAAATTTTTCCCTCATCTTATTATAATGGAAGATTCTCTCTTAATGGGCCCCTCCAAGAATGACTTTGGAGATGTAAATACTCTGCTCAATGGTATGTCTAGCTTTAAGAATTATTTGTTCTTTCAGGTAATATTAGCTGAAGGTTTTGACTTAGCATTAAATGTTGGATTGTCCTCAAGCAATGAGATTAGAGCATGTATTAGAGCTAGTGATTTTGGTTGTTTATTGCTAGTCTCAGAGTTCCTAGGGCAGATTATGTCACTCCAAGCCAAGTGTCAATTTTTGAGTCCCTTGTTGGAAACTCTGCTGGAGATCCCCATGGTGCTCTCCAAACCACATTTCCCTAGGTTTTCCCATTAGGGTTCATGTGTTTGGTTCATGAACTGAATAATATATATCTTTAGTAAGGTAATGGGCTGTTTAGTAGTAATTCCAGAAGCTTCTAAGGTCTAGTTATGGCTTCCCTTAGCCTCTTGACCGAATTTGTTGGAGACGAGAGAGAAGGTGGTTGACTTCAGCCTTCACACATTAGCCCAGCCTTTACATCTTGTCAAAATAATTAGAAATCAACTTGCCAAGGAAGGGTTTGATCTCAGCTTGACATGTGTCCCCCTCTGACCTGATTTGACAAGTTGAAAGTGATTGTAGTGGGTCCTAACTATCAATCTAGTTGCGCTGAAACTAAATTATAAAAGGCTTAACCATTCTTGGGCTTGCATGTCCCTACAAGATAAATAGTCTTGCCATGGGTTTGTAATATACATGGGCTTTTATTGATGTAATGTAATTGTAATTTCTTGTAGGTAATATTCCCATGAATTTTGTAGAATGAATAGTTTTATGAGATGAGTAATATGTCATAAATAATTTATATCTCCCATGAGTTTGTATTTTTGCTAGGGAGTTTAATATGTCAAAATATTTTGTTGCCAAAGATTATTAACTTTGGGCTTTGAGCATAATATAATATTCTGGCCAAATAATATTTCGGCTTTCATGGAATAATTGTTTGCCCAAAAACTAACAGTTTTGGGTTTTTGATAAAATGCTGCCAAAATGGTATTGGGCTTTTGTAAAATATTGCCAAAATAATATTGGGCTTTTTTTGTAAAATATTGCTAAAGTAATATTTGGGCTTTTGCAAAAATATTGCCAAGAATAGTACTTGGGCTTTAATAGAATATTGTCAAAATAATATTTGGGCTTTTGATGAGATATTACCAAAAATAGCATTTGGGATTTTAATAAGAGTAATGTTATAGATACAAACTATTTTACAATATTTTTATAAAATGTTGATGTGGCCAATCTTTTATTGGTTTTTATCTAGACTTACCATTAACATCACTTTTTCATTTACCAATAATTACTCATCACATCAGCAGTTTGTAAATGTTTTTGTAAAATAGTTTGTATCTCTAGTATTATTCTTTTAATAATATTTTGGAATTTTGTAAATTATTTCGAGGTGTGGGCCTAGTCATTGATAAATATTGCTAGGTGTTTCTCCTGGGCTTATAGATGTTGTGTAGCAATGAGCTTTGTAATAAATTTGTTGGGCTTTTTGGGTTTTGCCCATAAGATAAATGGGAATGGGCTTTGATTGGGATGACATAATTTGGTGGTCCAATATTGGTAATGATGAGTAAAATATTTTTGTGAGTCCAATTTTAGTAATACTATGTGAAATATTTGTATAGATTCATAATAATTTGTGGGGTTTGTATGAGTATTTTTTAGTGAGTGGGCAAATGAAATTAGGATAAGTGGCATGTGAGAAAAATTGTGCCTCAACGCTTACAAAGATCAAGCAACCAGGAAACCTATCAAATTGTTACAGATGGGACTATTTTGTCAGTTTGTTCAATTGAAGATGGTTTTCAAAAAAATTAAACACGACTATTTTTAGTCAAAGATTAATTCATGTTCTTATAAGCCGAATGTACCCAGCGGTCCCAGCCCGACAGATGGGCTCACACGGTGCCTTGCCATGCCAAGTAGTGTTGCTCCTCTCCATGTCATCCACGGTCCACCACTCTCACTCTCTTCAACCACATGAAATTCAATAAAGCTTTCAGGATCCCCACCAAATTAGACAAAATTCTCAATTTCCACCGAGCTTCAAGTCTTCGATGAAAGGAACCAACATTTTTTATAGACCCAACCATAGGCATTATGTCACTACATTAGAAGCTAACCTACGATGTCTCGCTTAGATGGTTGGATTAATATGCAACCTGTTGTGATTGGGTCGGTTGACATGTTGACAACCTAAACACAACTAACCCGTGACTGTGATCATCCCTAATATGATCCAATGTGAATTTGTTTAAAAAGATATCATCTATATCTATATATATATTTAAAAGCTGAAGCGTAGCAATTATTGTTGCTACACTCCCGTTAAGCCACATCAGCGGCCATATCAACCACTTATTTTCAATTTTTTTTTTCTCTTTTAAAACTTTTATTCTCCCTATTCTTAAAATAATATATATATATATATATATATATATATAAAATAAAAAAAAATTAAAAAAAAAACTTCTTCTTCCTATTAGTCCACATTTACTGTTACACTTTCCCCAACCTTTTCACTTCCTCCAACCATTCCCTTCCCTTTTTGCCTCTTTATCTCCCCACTACTCTCTACTTTACCGTTACGCTTCATCATATTTTTTCCTATAGTTTGACTCTTCTTCTCCCCCATTTTATTTTTGTATAAATTTGATATCATATCTCTCATTCAATCTATATTTTTCCTACAAAAAAACTAAAACTGTGAGTGCTCTCTCTCTATCGGTGGATTTTTGTTCTTTCGTATAACTCTGATTAAGGTTGATTGTATTTTTTTTAATATATGTTTTATTCTCCCTATTCTTAAAAATAAAATAAAAAAATAATATAAAAAAATGCCTCTTCTTCTCCCTATTAGTCCACATTTACCATTACATTTTCCTCAACCTTTCCACTTCCTCCAACCTTTCCTCTCCCTTTTTGCCTCTTCATCTCCCCATTACTCTCTACTTTACCGTTACACTTCATAATTTGTTTTCCCTATATTTTAACTCTTCTTCTCTCCCATTTTATTTTTGTATAAATTTGATATCATTTCTCTCATTCAATCCATATTTTTCCTACAAAAAAAACTAAAACTTTGAGTGCTCTCTCTCTCTCTCTCTCTCTCTCTCTCTCTCTCTCTCTCTCTCTCTCTCTCTCTCTCTCTCTCGATGGATTTTTGTTCTTTCTTATAACTCTGATTAAGGTTGATGGTTTTTTTTAATATATGTTTTGGTATTGTATTTTTTAAATTTTACATCACAAAGTCTTCTCTCTCTCTTTTGTAGCTTTGGTTGAATTTTGGTTTGGGTTAATACTTAGTTTTTTTGGAAATAGGAATTTGCATTTATATAAAACAATCTACATGGCTATGAGTTTGAATATACCTACTAATTTTTTGAGTAATAAATTATTATAAAGTCTATTTTTTATTTCTTTGGTTTCATTTTAATTTTGGTTAAAATAACATTGTAATTTTGTGATGAGTTTTTATTATATTGAAAATCTCCTTATTCCTTAAGAGATGAGAAATTTGAATAATAAATTTGAAACTTATAAAGTTTAGTTGCATATTAGGCAAAAATAACACTACAACAGAAATTAGAAGAAGATGGTTCACCTTAAAAAAAATATTAATCAGTGAGCTTTATGACTATTTAGGCTTGCTAAATTCCACAATTAGTGATTATTATGATACAAAGCGTAGACATAGTTTATGGGCTTGCCATTTGTCATGGTGATATCTTAGAGAAAGATTGCAAGAGTTGATTGTTAATGCAACCAATGAAATTCGGTCACATTGTCCCAATAATAAAGGTGCAATAAAATGGTACTATTACTGCACATTGAAGTATTATAATTTGGATTTCTTTTGCCAAATTGACCGTGACACATTGTTCTTCGCAAATACCCCAAAAAACATGAATACTAACCAATTGATTAGACAAAATAAAGGAGAGTGGTTGGCCCAACTTGCAGGGCAAGCTTCTGTGAATGCACAAATGTTTTCAATTAGAGACTTCGATGTTGGAGACAATTACAAACTCCACGGGTCAGTTCAATGCCCTAGAGACCTTTCAAGCTTAGACTGTATGAAGTGCCTTAATGGTTCAATTGGGTTTATTCCAAAATGTTGTGACTTGAGTAAAGGAGTGCAGATCTTTAGTGTGACTTGTGACCTAAGATTTGAGACTTTCTACCACAAAGTATAAATTTGGAAGTTGAAGTATCCTGACATCAATTCTACTATCAAAATGTAACATGTAATTAGAATATAATTTAAGTTTGTGGGTGATGAACTTTTCTACTTGGTGATGAACTTTTGTCCTTTACAAGTTTTATCCAAACTGGTACACAATTGAATAAGATTTGCTGTAGTTCCTTAATTTTATTTTTCACTAAGCATACCTTTTGCCATGTATGGGGAAAAAATCAACATAATATAATACTCTTTAGGTTGCATCAGTTAGCTCAAATAGTAAAATCTCATATATATATATATATATATATATATATAAAAGATGAAGTGTAGCATTTATTTTTGCTACGCTTCTTTTGAGCCATATTAGCGGTCACATCAACTTATTTTATATCTTTTTTTTTTCTTTTAATTTTTTTTTATTCTCCCTATTCTTAATATTTAAAAAAAAAAAAAAAAAAAAAAAAAAAAACCTCTTATTACTGTTACACTTCCTCCAACATTTCCCCTCCTTTTTTGCTTCTTTATCTCCCCACTACTCTCTACTTTACCGTTACACTTCCTTCATCATTTTTTCTTTCTTAAATTTTTACTCTTTTTCTCCTCATTTTATTTTTGTATAAATTCAATATCATTTCTCCTATTCAATCCATATTTTCCCACAAGAAAATTATGAGTTCTCTCTCTCTCTCTCTTTAGATTTTTGTACTTTCTTATAACTCTAATTAAGGTTGATGGTTTTTTTATTTTTTTATTTTTTAAATATGTGTTATGGTATTGTGTTTTTTAAATTTCCCATCACAAAGTCCTCTCTTTCTTTTGTAGAATTTTGGTTTGGGTTAATACTTAATTTTTTTGAAATAGGAATTTGAATTTATATAAAAACACAATCTACATGGTTATAAATTTGAATATGTCTGCCATTTGTTTGAGTACTAAATTATTATAAAGTCTATTTTTTATTCCTTTGATTTCATTTTAATTTTGGCTAACATAAATTGTAATTTTGTGATAAGTTTTTATTATATTGATAATCTCCTTATTCTTTAAGAGATGAGAAATTTGAATAATAAATTTGAAACTTATAAAGTTTAGTTGTATATTAGGCAAATATAACACACTACAACAAAAGTTAGAAGAATATGATTCACCTTAAAAAAATATTAATCAAACATACAAAAAATAATATTATGATATATTTGTATAATAAAAAATACTTGTAGAATTAAAAAAAAAAAATAGATAATACTTAAGTAATTGTTACTTTTTATAAATTACACTCCATTACATAATATTTATATATTCTCACGCATCGCGTGGGTCTACGACTAGTCCAATATAATAATGTTATCAAGTGACATTTATATTAACAAACGTTACACTTAGTATAACCACGGCAGTCCCTAGTGCAGTCTAATTCGGGGATTAACCCTCTCCCACTCCAAGATTGCACTAATACAGCTGCTAACTCAAACTCTCATGCTTCAGTTCGGACATGGAAGAAGCTAGCCCGTGATACAGGTAATAAAATTCCAACCTCTTCCCCTATGGCTGTTGACAGAAGGCCTAGTCTTGAAGTAGTAGATAAGAGGGAAGGGAAAAAGGTTTGCATGGTGGATGGTAATTCTCTTAACAAAGAAAATTTGAAGGTGGTGGCTGGTTCCCAGCACCACCGAGCCCAATGAGTTGCCTTAGCTAGAACTGTCGTGGGCTTGGGAACCCACAGACAGAAGATGAACTAGTTACGTTGGTACGTAACAAAGGTCCCAAGCTGATTTTCTTAATGGAAACTAAGGTTGAGAAATTAGTTTTAGTCAGAATTAGTAGAAAGATACAGTATGCTAATTGTTTTGAAGTACCACGTCATAATACTGGGGGTGGTTTAGCTTTATTTTGGGCTGCTAATTCTAATGTGGATGTTCAATCTTTTTCAGAAAACCATATTGATGCCATTATTAACCATGGAGTTGATGACGCCTAACGGTTCACAGGTTTCTACGGAGACCCTGAGACCGCCAACCGAGAAAACTCCTAGTCCATGCTTAGAAGTTTGAGTACTCGTTTCACTCTTCCTTGGGTGTGTATTGGTGATTTTAATGAAATCTTGTATGCAGATGAGAAACAGGGATGGTTAGATAGACCAGAAAGACAAATTCTAGGTTTTTGAGATGCTCTTAATTTTTGCAAGTTGAAGGATTTGGGGTATAATGGCTATCCATTTACTTGGTGTAACCGGCGCCCTGGTAATCAGAATGTGTGGATCCGGCTGGATAGAGGGGTAGCTACCATTGACTGGATCTTGAGATTTCCTTCCTCCAAAATCCATCACTTGGATGCTATCCACTCTGATCACAAACCTATTCTTCTAAGCCCAAATTTAGAAATTAACAGGTTTTATAAAAAAAGGGCGCCCTTTCCGGTTTGAAGCCATGTGGTTGAGGGACAGGTCATGTGAAGAGGTGATTCGTGATTCCTGGGGAGATAGGATGACACAACCTATAGCATGGGGTTTCAATAGCAAAGTTTTGGCGTGCCAGTCAAATCTCAAAGTGTGGAATAAAAAAACTTTTGGCCATGTTAGAAATTCTCTGAAGCAAAAATTAGCATATTTGAAGTCAGAGGAGGAAAGTGGGGGCTACAGAAACAATCCTTCCCGGATTCAGGTTTTACGAGATGACATTCAGCAATTACAAGCTAAAGAGGAGTGTATGTGGAAGCAAAGATCCAGAAACAGATGGCTTAAGAAAGGGGACAGGAACACAAAATATTTTCACTGTAGAGCTAACCAAAGAAACCGGAGGAATTTGATTACAGGGTTAAAAGATGACAATGGTACTTGGGTTGAAGATGAGGCCGGTTTGGGGAAGGTGGTGGAGGGGTATTTTGAGCAAATTTTCACCAGCTCAAACCCATGTGGTTTTGACAATATTCTGAGTGGTATTCAAAGTATTGCTGAGGCTGATTCGATTGAGCAGTTAGATGGAGATTTTCAAGCAAGTAAGGTCAAAAAAGCTCTTAACCAAATGGCCCCCCTCACGGCTCCTGGCCCGGATGGTATGTCCCCTATTTTCTATAAGTCTTTTTGGCACATTGTGGGGGAAGATGTGACTGCTGTGGTTCTTCGAGATTTAAACTTAGGTATTGTCCCAGAATCCATAAATACTACTTTCATCATTCTCATACCTAAAATTAAAAACCCCAAGAAAGTTTCTGATTTCAGGCCCATAAACTTATGTAATGTCATTTATAAACTTATTGCAAAAGTGGTGGCTAACCGGTTGAAAAAGTTTTTAGCTAATTCTGTGCCAGATTCTCAGAGTGCCTTTCTTTCGGGCCGGTTGATATCTGATAACATACTTGTGGCTTTTGAGACCCTCCATTATTTGAAGAGAAAAACACAAGGCAAGATGGGATTTATGGCTCTTAAGCTGGATATGAGTAAAGCATATGACAGGGTGGAGTGGGGTTTCTTGGAGGCAATAATGCAACACTTGGAACTTGGGGAGAAGATGAGGAGAATTATTATGTCATGCTTGAAATCTGTGTCCTATTCTATTCTTCTCAATGGGCAGCCAGTTGGAAGCATCAAACCCTCTAGGGGGCTCCTCCAAGGTGATCCTCTATCACCATACTTGTTTCTCTTGTGTGCAATGGGGTTACAAGGCTTGTTGCAAAAGGCTGAGTTGGAGGGTAATATAAAGGGGGTTGCTATTTGTAGACATGGTCCTAGAGTGTCACACTTATTCTTTGCAGATGACAGTGTCCTTTTTTACCGAGCCACTGAAGATGAATGTCAGAGGATTTTGGATATTTTGGCGATTTATGAAAGGGGAACGGGTCAAAAAATTAATAGAGAGAAGACTAATATTTTCTTCAGTTCAAACACCATACACCAAACCCAAACTCGCATCCAGCAATTATTGGGAGTCTCGGCGATCAGATAGTATGAAAAATATCTGGGTTTACCTGCATTAGTGGGGAGGGCAAAAAAAAGAAGCTTCATTTATCTTAAGGAAAGGGTGTGGAAAAAATTACAGGGGTGGATTAAAGAGCTAGAAGTCCTTATTAGAAAATTTTGGTGGGGCTACAGTGATGATTCAAGGAAGGTGCATTGGGTAAAATGGGAGAGATTGTGTGAAGCTAAAGAAGTGGGTGGCATGGGTTTCAAAGAAATTGAGAAGTTTAATGAAGCCCTCCTTGCTAAACAAGTTTGGAGAATGATGCATAACCCGGATTCCCTTTGTTTTAGTCTTTAAAGCTCGATTCTTCCCTAATTGCTCTATTCTAGATGCTAAAGATTCCAACTCGGGGTCCTACACATGGAAGAGCATCCTTGGTGCCCGAAATGTTATGAAAAAAGGGTATGGTTTGGCACATTGGGAATGGTCATTCAGTTCAGATCAAGGAAGACAAGTGGTTGCCAGTGAAACCTAGTAGAGTAGCCCTTTCCCCCCAACCTTCGGTCATGGCAGAAACAAGGGTGAGCTCCCTCATTAATCATGAGTTGAGTGTGTGGAAATCTGAGGAAGTTAATCGTGTCTTTCTACCTCATGAAGCTTCAATGATCTTAGCAATTCCACTAAGCCGAAGAAATCCACCTGATTGTGTGTCTTGGTCGTGCACACCTTCTAGCGATTTCAGCACTAGTAGTGCTTATAAGCTGATGGCTGCATCGGCTTCACCAGACCATGCTAGTTCAAGTAACCAGGCCAATCAAAGTAGTTTTTGGAAGCGGCTTTGGAAGATGCAAGTGCCCAACAAGATCAAACATTTTGTTTGGAGGGTGTGTAACAATGCTCTACCCATAAAATGCAATCTGAAGCGAAGACAAATAGTAGAGTTGGATGTGTGTGAGCTGTGTAAAGTTGCTCCAGAAGATGCTCTCCATGCACTCTGTTTTTGTAGCAGTGTAGCTCCTGTGTGGCTGCCTCACCATTGGTTCCAGTCAATGATATCCCCTCCCCCCCTGAGTTTCAATGATTTACTTAACAAGTTTATGCAGGTTGGTGATGATTTCAGACCAGAGATGTTTGCAACAATCACGTGGAGCCTATGGAATAGACGAAATGCACTCCATTTTGGATGGGAAGCTCTGGCCACAACGAAGATTAGCTCTACTGCATGCTCTCTGCTCCATGACTTCATCAACAGTCAAACTTCAGAAGCCCCTCTCTCTCGACCTGATGTTCGGCATTAGTGGCGTCCTCCAGAGCAAGGATCTGTGAAAGTGAACTTTGATGCTGCCCTCTTCAAACACAAGAACTCAGCTGGTCTCAGTGTCATTGTATGAGACTGGAGAGGTGCGAACCTAGGTGCTCTGTCCGTGCCTGCTATGCTATCTTCGACAGTTGCGGATTTGGAAGCTCTCGCTTGCCTCAGAGCTGTTCAGTTTGCTACTGATCTTGGTCTTCAACGTGTAATATTTGAAGGTGACTCGACCACCATTATATCTGCAATTTCCAAGGGAACTTCAAACCTGTCCTCCTTTGGAAATATAGTAGAGGATGTTCGGCACCTGCTGCCTAATTTTTCTTCTGTTATTTTCAGTCATGTAAACCGCTTGGGCAACTTAGTTGCAGATGCTCTTGCAAAAAAGGCCTCTTCCATCGATGGCTGCCGTATTTGGATGGAAACTCTGCCCTTAGACATTGCCGAGTTGGTTAACTTTGATGTTCATTAAGCTTTTGTTTAATTCAATAAAGTTCCAGGCTTGTGGTCTAGCTTCTCAAAAAAAAAAAGTATAACCACTCTCCCACTCGAGGCTAATATATGCCCAAGTGCCTTATACTAGAAGTCTACAATCTTATAAATGGAATATGATTGACCCAGACAAAGATGAGTGTTACACTTGGACTCATTACTAACTTAGATTATGTGTTTACCCATCACTAAGATAGATTACAGATTCACAAGACTCATTTTTCTGACCATTCTTCATCTTAGGATGGGCCTCAACCCTCAAGAACGCAACAGTTGTGGCCAAATTAATGCTTGAAGTAAAAAAATCTAGAAAAGCTGACATTGACCCATACCCGTAATTCAAAAGGCCAAAGGTTATGGTCTAACACCTAATACGGGCCATTCATTTTTTAGACTAGATTATCACTATTGCTTTCCTTCGGCTGCTCATATAATTGCTTGTCCTGTGGAGAATGGTCAAGCAATTATAACTATGATGAGTACAATTGTCAGGAAAATTACTAATTTGTGGGTACATCAAGTAGTCACATAGAAGATGAAATAAAGTTATCTCATGGATAAGATATATGCTCTTTCTCGTTGCGAGTAGTTTGGACACAATTGGAAAACCCACACACCGTGTAGAGAATGATGCATATACCGGATGCCAGAGGTATCAATTACCCGTGTATAGAAATCTAGGTCCCATCAAATGACATTGTGACAAATACCATGATTAGAGGGTAACATTTGCCCGTAATATTAGAGGGTAACATTTTCATGGATGATTGCCAACTATTCAAAACAATCCCGTTCCCAGCGACAAACATGGTACCAATTACACTATTTTACAATACTATCCCGTAGGACCATATATCTGCTCTCTAGAGGTCATGCAGTTTGACTGTAAGGGGTATATACACTGACCTTAAAGTAATCTAATGCTTAAAAGTATGCATTTGGACCACAGTTGATTTTTCAGTTGTCTTCTTTTTCTTTTTCTTTTTTTGAGAAGATTTTTTCCAAGAATCTAGGATGCCAGACAGTTCAAGAACGGTGAATCATCAAGAATTATTCAATGAAGAAAACCTTATTAGTAGAGCACAGTAAAGTCACTCTTCACAATCTTCATAGAAAATATTGGGCACAAGGCCAGCTTTTGCTGTAACGAAATGTTCCTTGGCTCCTCCTATGGCTGACAGCAATAGGATGTAGTCCAGGAAATTTATCATTGATCAGTTTATCAATTGTACTAATTTCCTGGAAATACACTTCAAACCATGCCTTTAGCACTACCACATCCTCTCTCCTTATTGTTTCTTGTTCTATTGCTGCCGTATTTCACCAGAGCCCAAACATCCAAAAACCAATCTTTAGGTTCATTTCTCACTGCAGACAACAAGGACACTTACTGGGCAGCTCCTAAAGGTGAATTTGCTTTTGGTTTCCAACAAATTGGAAAGGGAGGCTATCTACTTGCCATCTGGTTCAACAAAATCCCTGAAAAAACCATTGTCTGGTCAGCCAATGGAGATTATCTTGTGCCAGGAGGATCCAAAGTTGAGCTTACCAAAGATGGCAAATTTGTTCTCAATGACCCAACAGGCAATGAGATATGGAAAGTTGACTCAGTCGGTTCAAGAGTTGCCTATGCAGCCATGCTTGATAGTGGAAACTTCGTGCTAGTAAGCCAGGATTCTAGCCTTTGGTGGGAGAGTTTTGATCATCCAACTGATACAATATTACCTTCACAGACAATGAATCAGGGCAGCAAACTTGTAGCTCGTTACTCAGAAAGGAATTACTCCAAAGGAAGGTTCCAGTTTACACTGCAATCAGATGGAAATCTTGTGCTTGAAACTAGAGCTTTCCCCTTGGATTCTTCTAATTCAGCTTATTGGTCAAGTAAAACTCTAGGCAGTGGCTATCAGGTGGTCTTCAATCGGTCTGGCTCTATATACCTTATAGCAAAAAATGGAAGCACGGTTAATTCTATAACATCAAATGCTGGTTCCACACAGGACTTCTATCAGAGAGCAATTCTTGAATATGATGGTGTTTTAAGGCATTATGTCTACCCAAAAAGCAGCACTAATAGTTCAATTATCAGAAGGTGGCCTATGGCCTGGTCTTCTTTGTCAACCTTCATACCTTCTAATATCTGCAAGGATATTGTTGAAGGCACAGGTGGTGGAGCTTGTGGATTCAACAGCTACTGCAAACTAGGAGATGATCAAAGACCAAATTGCCAATGTCCAGATGGATACACCTTTGTTGATCCAGATGATGTTATGAAGGGATGCAAACCAAACTTTCTTCAACAAAGTTGTGATAAAGCATTGCCAGAAACTGATCTTTTCTATTTTCAGCCCATGCTGAATACAGATTGGCCCCTGTCTGATTATGAGCACTTTCAAGGCCAAACTGAGGATTGGTGCAGGAAAGCTTGCTTGGATGATTGTTTCTGTGCTGTTGCTATTTTCAGAAATGGGGAGTGTTGGAAGAAGAAATTCCCTGTCTCAAATGGGAGGATGGATTCCAGTGTTGGAGGAATAGCTCTAATCAAAATAAGAAAAGACAATTCTACTTTGAAGCCTTCATGTGCAGATTCAAAGAAGAAAGATCATTCAACACTGATACTCATTGGATCAGTACTCTTAAGCAGCTCAGTGTTTCTTAACTTACTCTTGTTTTTGGCAGTCTTTTTGCTTGTTTTTCGTTTCAACAATTCGAAGCCATTAAACCCAGTTATGCCAGGCATGAACTTGCCAAGCTTCACTTATGAGGAGCTAAGAGAAGCCACAAATGGATTCAAGGAAGAGCTGGGGAGTGGTGCCTTTGCAACAGTATATAAGGGGGTTCTAAAATCTGAGGATAGGTACCCTGTTGCAGTTAAAAAATTGAATAATATGGTGAGAGAAAGCGACATGGAGTTCACAGCTGAAGTGAGGGCTATTGGCAGAACAAACCACAAAAATTTGGTCCAACTGCTAGGATTCTGCAATGAGGGGCAGCATCGGCTTCTTGTATATGAATTCATGAGTAATGCTTCTCTAGCAAGCTTCCTCTTTGGCGGTTCACAGCCAAATTGGTATCAAAGAATGAGAATTGCTTTAGGAACTGCAAGAGGCCTCTGTTACTTGCATGAAGAGTGCAGCACCCAAACCATACATTGGGACATCAAGCCACAAAACATCCTCCTGGATGACTCTTTTACAGCTAGAATTTCTGACTTTGGATTAGCCAAGCTATTGAAAACAGACCAAAGTCGAACTACTACTAGAGTCAGGGGCACTAAAGGGTATGTTGCCCCAGAATGGTTCAGAAACATGCCCGTTACAGTTAAGGTAGATGTTTACAGCTTTGGCATTTTGTTCCTAGAGCTCATTTGCTGCAGGAGGACTTTCGAAGCAGAGGCACAAGATGAGGATCAGATGATACTAGCTGACTGGGCTTATGATTGCTTTAAAGACAGGAAATTGGAGCTGTTAGTGGAGAATGATGAGGAGGCATTAAATGAAAAGAAGAGAATGGAGAAATATGTGATGATTGCACTATGGTGCATCCAAGAGGATCCATCACTAAGGCCAACAATGAAGAAAGTGGTACAAATGATGGAAGGAGCTGTTGAGGTCTCAGTTCCTCCAGATCCGTCCTCATTTATCAGTTCAATGTAAATCCTTTAATATAAAGTACTCTTCTGGTTGTTTAAGGCCTTGTGCATGTTAAATTGTTGACATTATCAGATTGGTAAGTCAAGAAATATCTAGGAATGGTGTGCTCATGAGTGTCAAATAAGTTTCTGTATATCTTAAGACTATCTCAATAAAATGGCAACTATTGTAGGTCAATTAATTCTTTATATAAAATTTGTATCTCACAGAAATGGAGTGATGGACAAAATTTTTTCATTTAGGACTGAAATTTTTTTTCTTTTTTATTAGAGTATTGAACCACAAATCCACAACAAAACCCAACAGTTAATGCCAACAAAACCCCTGGGAGTTTCTTTTTATTGATTTTAGGATTTTTTTTTTTTTTGAGAAAGACTTAGACTATCACACACACACGGGAGTGGGGACCAAGGTTTAATATCTCACAACTCACAACATACAAAAACCGGTAACTCTTGAATGCTATATGAAGGCTTTAAACACACAATTGCACGATGTGGGATATTTTTTCAGTTGAAGTTATTTTCAAGCACTCCTAAGTCGAAATCTGGCAAGATTTAGCAAGATCGAAATGACCGTTTCTTATAGAGAGATTTGGACCCTGACCCAAAGGAAAAATATGGGATGGTTTGGATTTTTTTTCTTCACTGATCTGGACTGGAAGTTTCAATTTAGTGAACTTTGGACAACGTAAACTTAAAAATTTATATATTATTTAACCTTTGTTTTTAACTTTTTGAGTGTTTTTATTTATTTATTCTCTTTATTTGTATTGAAAGAAGGAGAAACACAATATTATTAGGTTGTTGTTGTTTGATAAAGGTTTAGGACGACTTGTCTCTGGTCTTAGGACTATAAATAATCCAAATTGTTTATGAACAACTCAAACTCTACCAAATTTGTCACATTTTCACTCTTTACTCTTTTCTAATATATATATATAACAAGACACTCCCATAGTATTTGTGAGGTTGAAGGTTTTAGTTTAGTAATCCTTGAACCATGTAAATATTTTAATTTTACATTTTAGTGTTTTACATTTATTTATTATCTTATTTGTATTAAAAGAACAATAAAGAAAATATTATCAAGTTTCTTATTTTGATTTTATTATTTTCTTGATATGTGAAAAAAATATGAGTTCTGTTGGGTTGACTCGACCGCAAAAGACGATAACAAATTTTGCAACCCATATAGAACGACCAAGTTTGACTGGACTGAACTTGAATCTGATCGGTCTGACCTGTCTAATTACAAGAATCAACCACAAGCAACCCTAGTGCTGAAAACGTAGGGACAAAATAATCATCCCTAAATAAAGTTAGGGATAATTACAGTAAACCCACCTGTGGTTAGGTCCGTTTTCACTTTGCCTATCCGTGGTTCAAAACTTAACACTTTGCCCACTTGAGGTGCCTTCCGTTAGGGATCTGTTACCCACCTCTACGTTTGCAGTTAGAAAAACACATTTTTAGAGAAAAAAAAACATAATAAAGATAAAAAATTTAGGGCTTTTTATTTCTTAAGAACTTCTATAAGAACAAATTGGAGGAAAAAACAACCAACCCAGATTTAGTCCCAAAGAAAAAAAAAAAAAAAAAAAATTCAAACCCAGATTAATTGAAATTCCCTTAAACATTCCCCAACCCATAACAAACACAAACCCAACTTCTCCTTCACTCTCTCTACACCCACAGAGTCACTACCCAACAAACCCTTCTTATCTTTTGTCTCGTTGAAATCGTTAAAGCCCATACCCATGTTCTTGGGGCGCAGTTTGGGCTCGATTGGAGTGACAATCCCCTGTGCATTCTTCCCAAGGCCACCGCCTTTGTACCCCATTTTTTGCAACAGTTTCATACCAATCCCTTTGGTGTGCTTCTCAAACTCACCACCGACACTTGCAAAACCAAAACCACCTTCGTCGTCTCTAGCTCTATTACCCCTAAACTTTTCCTTCTCTCTCATCCTTTTCAAGGCTCCCTCCTTAATCATCTTCCCAAACGCCGTTGGCAAAAAATCCTCCTCCTCCTCAGTAAACCCAAGACCAGCAGAGCCGCCATTATTTTCAATTTTTTGGGTGCCGGTGGAGATGAACAGAGCTCGAATTTTGAGATCCCTCTTGTCCTTGGTCTCCTGCAATGCCAGAAGCACGTGATCCATGGAAATGGGTCCACCTTTCTTCTTCTTGCTCTTGCTGTTGGGGTTGGAGTTGGGATTTAGGTTAGGACGCTGTTGGTTTTGGTTTTGGTTTTGAGTGTCAGTTCTTGTGGGTCTGTGTTTGTGTTACTAGATGTGGTGGGTCTGGGTTTTGAAGCCGTGTATGATTTTCATGAAATTAGAGTAGAGCACTTTTTCAAGTGTAGGATTTTTGTAAATGTTTTTTAGGATTTGTGCGAATATGAAACCTAGGATTCTTGTTTTTGGATCTGTATGTTTTTTTTTTTTTTTTTTTTTTTTTTTTTTTTTTTAATTTTGTATTTATTTAATTTTAAATTTAAATTTGAACAAACCCAGAAGTTTGAGCTGATTGTTGAATCAAAAAGTGTGAAATTGGACTAATATCGTTTGCTTACTTGAAATGTTTCAGAATTTATAAACCCTTTTGTGAATTCTTTTCTGGGTTCTGTAATTGCTTCCTAATCCACATTTCAATGGGTTTTCCAAGTGTGGAGCATGTAATTGGATTGTTAGGAACTGTTTGATGAAGTCTTTATTGAAGGAATTGTCCTATACTCCCACTTCTGCGTCATCCTCCTGATTAAAAGTGATTTCATTGAGCATTTGATCTGTGCTATTCCTGTGTTTTGTTCTTATAGAAGTTCTTAAGAAATAAAAAGCCCTAACTTTTTGATCTTTGTTACGTTTGGTTTTCTCTAAAAATGTGTTTTTTTAACTGCAAACGGAGAGGTGGGTAACAGATCCCTAACGGAAAACATCTCAGGTGGGCAAAGTATTAAGTTTTGGACCACGGGTAGGCAAAGTGAAAACGGGCCTAACTACAGGTGGGTTTACTGTAATTATCCCATAAAGTTAATTCATACTTTTGCCAAATTGAAGGATCCATCTACTACAAGATTTTATTTCGCAGAGTGATTTGGAACATAATCTACATGCTACATAACTTATACTTGACATATATCAAAAACATTTTGATAAAACAAATCTTAATGAGTGAATACAACTGTAGATTGAAGAGAGGACAACTTTTTCCTAAAGCAGAAGTATGCTAACATTTCTAACTAACAAAATTGTTTAAAAATCAGTTTTATTTAAAAAGAAAAAAAAAATCCATTCCACTCCACCATAGCTTTATTATATATTGCACTTTTTATTTATGTTTTATACTTTTATTACACATGTACGTGTTCATTGCATTTCCTAATTTGCTCTATATTTTTATTTGTATTACTATTACTTATCCTTTACTAGTCTTTTCTTTTCTTTTTCTTCGATTGAATGCTCCCCTGGAGGCTGTTGATCCCGAGATTGCGAACATTATAGAGCTTGAGAAAGCTAGACAACGTAAGGTACACTTACTCATTCTCTGTTAATCTTTGGACATATTTACTCATTTGTTAGTTTGATTAGAAGTAATTGTTCCAAACAACTCATAAAATATGATTTTTTTTTTTTTTTTTTTTTTTTTTTTTTTGCGTATGAAAAAATACAGGTCATACTGAGTTGAATGTGCCTTCAAAAAACCAAGTAAAGGTTTACGACGATTTGTTTCTGGCCCTAGGATTATAAATAAACCAAGTTGTATATGAACCATTCAAACTCAGTTTGAGAAAAGACCTTTTTATGTTCTTTTATTTAGCAAATAACTCAAACTCAAGCCTAAGTTTAGACTCAACTATTAAATGTACTAAGCTCAAACATAATAATGTGTTTGTGAACAACGTCGCGAACGTGAGGTTCTATTTAATTATATATAATATTATATTTTTATCTATTTTTGTCTAAAAATATACTTTTTGTTAGAGATATATATTAGACATATTAGTCCAATGTAATAGGCCCAAGCCCATTCCTGCTTGTACTAGTAGTCTAGGGTTTAGTCGCCTATATATACTCATGTTAGGGTTCATTGTAATACAGGTTATTGAACTACACTCTGACATAATAAAGATGTAACCCTTAAGGGATTCCTCCGTGGATGTAGGCCGACAAGGCTGAACCACGTAATCCTCGTATTCTCAGTGTTCCTATTCTATGCTTCCCCTTCCGCATCCACTCTAGCATACACAACATGGTATAACACATTGCGTTGCTAATATAACAATGTCATTTAACACTTTTAGACTTGAGATTGGATTATATATATATATATATATATATAAGATACAAATTCTACTCTAACCTAATCTAAGTGTATATGTGTGTGAAACTCCCTCTTAGAGACTTGAACCCCCCCTCCCCCCACACCCCACAAGCACTTAGGTTTTGTTTGGTTGGAGGGGTGGAAAAGTGGGAGGATAGAAAATAGTGGGAGGATGGAAAAGTGGGAGAATAGAAAAGATTTTATTTTCTCTCATTTTTGTTTGGTTAAGAGTGGAAAAGTGGAAAGATGAAAAAAATAAGTTTGAATAAATTTAATCATATACCCTTCTTAAAGAATGATGCCCAATTAAAACAAAAAAGTGACAAAGCAACTTGAAGAAGCCCATGTGCACATGAAGCATTTTTGTCAATCAAGAAAAAATTCATCCCCACTCAGTTTTCTCTACATTTTGGAAAGAAAACATTTTGGTGAGCCTAGGAGAGAAAACAACTGAGCCTAGCCATTTATTTGCTTTCCTCTCTACCCAACCAAACACTCTCCAAAAAGGTTTTCCATTCTATTTTCTTTCCAAAGTTTTTCATCCACCTTATTTCACCTCTAAACAAATACACCATTATACTTGTGAAGTGACCACCACACCAAGGTTTGCAGTGTGAAATTGGATTGTTGAAAGTGGTTCATAGATGCCAAATTATTATTTGTAATTTCTTTATTTTTGTTAGAGAGGATAAAATTTCAACACGTGTTCACTTCATCGTAATTTTTCTTTACTATTAGGGAAAGACATTAATTGGTTTTTGGTATAAGTATAGTTCAAATCCTAGATCTCTTGTTTGATAACAACATTGAAAAAATAATTTACCTATTGAATTAATTGGAATCCACATTATTCGTAATTTATTAATAATATTGTCACATTGGAAATAAAATTAAATGAACAAGTTACTTTTAAAACTCAACTTGATTACAGCCCTATCTAACACAAACTTGAATGGACTGAACCTAAATCCAATTAACTCCACCTGTTTGTCTACCCACGAACAACTCTACTACTCAAATCGCAGGGACAGAATAACCATTCCCTAAATAAAGTTGATTCAAATTCATATTCATACTTTATTTTAGACGCTTTTAATCAAATTCAAACTTTTAGACTTTTCTTTTTGGTTTGAATCCACAAGAGTTAATAAGATATAATATGAATTAAGTCTTCTTGACTGAACCCAGTCCTCTTGGATTTTTTATTCACTTAATTAGTTTAAAATAATTTCTAAAGGATCCATTCTTTTCTGGTGAAACATAACAATGATTTTTTTTTTTAATGAATCATATGAGATATTTTTTATAAAACATAAACTTCTTAGAAAAATTTTTCTTTGATTTTATTTACTTAATTAGATTTGGCTAAATTGGATGCTTACCGATGGCCTATCCAAATCTAAAAGAGAAATATAATACAGGTAAAGATTTTTGGACCCATGAAAAAATAGGTCAATTCGTACCGATCTTATGGATCAAATCTACCCCCTTTTTCAAGGGGAAGGTTTCCATTTTTTTTTTTTTTTTTTTGCCAAATTTGTTTCACATTTTCACTCCTTAATCTTTTCTAATATATAGATAACAAGACACGCCGATAGTGTTTGTGAGATTGAAGGTTTTAGTTTAGTAATCCTTGAACTATGTAAACTTAAGAATTTATACATATTTTAAGTTTATATTTTAGTGTTTTTTTTTATTTTTTTATTTTTTATTATCTTATTTGAATTAAAAGAACGATAAAGAAAATATTATCAAGTTTCTTATTTAGATTTTATTTATTTTTTATATATATGTGAAAAGAATCTGGGTTCTGTTGGGTTGACTCAACCCGCAAAAGACGATAAGAATTATAGATTTTGTAGCCCATTTAGAACGACCGAGTTTGACTAGACTGAATTTGAATCTGATTGGTTTGACCAGTTTAATTATGAGGATTAACCATAAGCAACCCTGGTGCTTAAAACGTAGGGACATCACAGAATAATCATTCCTAAATAAAATTAATTCATACTTTTGCCAAAACAAAGGATCCATCTACTACAAGATTCTATTTTGCAGAGTGATTAGGAACATAATCTACATCCTACATAACTTATACTTGACATATATCAAAAACATTTTGATAAAACAAATCTTAATGAGTGAATACAACTTTTGCCCGAAACAGAAGTATGCCAACGTTTTTGACCGTTTGTTTTGGATGCAACTTTCGTGCCTGTAGACTTTGAATCTTCCATGAATTAATTGAGATAGTCAATGTTCCACATTTCTTCCTACTAGTAGATTTTTCATTATATAGTGTCATTGGATATATTCATTTTATACACTCTTCATACAATGGCTTTAGCACTATCACATCTTTTCTTTTTGCTTCTTGTTCTGTTGCTACCATATTCCACCACTGCTCAAACTTCCAGAAACCAATCTCTAGGATCATCTCTTACTACACAAGAAAAAGATTCTTACTGGGCATCGCCTTCTGGTGACTTTGCTTTTGGTTTCCAACAAATTGGAAAAGGAGGCTATCTACTAGCCATTTGGTTCAACAAAATACCTGAAAAAACCATTGTTTGGTCAGCCAATGGAGATAATCTTGTGCCAACAGGATCCAAAGTTGAACTTACCAAAGAAGGCCTATTTGTACTCAGTGACCCAACAGGAAAAGAGATATGGAAGCCTCCGTTAGACCGTTTAGGAGTTGCTTATGCTGCCATGCTTGACACTGGGAACTTTGTGCTGGCAAGCCAGGACACTGTGCATTTGTGGCAGAGTTTTGATCATCCAACTGACACAATGTTACCTACACAGAAGATGCGTCTGGGCAGCAAGCTTGTTGCTCGTTACTTAGAAATGAATTACTCCAATGGAAGGTTCCAGTTCACACTGAAATCAGATGGAAATCTTGTGCTTCAAACTAGAGCTTACCCTATGGATCATCCTTATGTTGATTATTGGCCCAGGCCAGAAGAATATGTAGGCAGCGGCTTTGAGGTGGTCTTTAACAAGTCTGGCTCTATAAACTTTATAGCAAGAAATGGAAGCATAGTTAAAACGATATCATCAAGTCCTGGTTCTACGCAGGACTTCTATCAAAGAGCACTCATGGAATATGATGGTGTTTTAAGGCATTATGTCTACCCAAAAAGCAGCTCCGGGAGTTGGCCTATGACTTGGTCTTCTTTGTCAAGCTTCATACCTTCAAATATATGCAATTTTGTGGCAATAGAACTTGGTGGTGGAGCTTGTGGGTATAATAGCTACTGCAGACAAGGAGATGATCTAAGACCAAAATGCCTATGCCCAGATGGATACTCCTTCATTGATCCAGATGATGTTTTGAAAGGTTGCAAACAGAACTTTCTTTCACAAAGTTGTGATGAAGCATTTCCAGAATCGGATCTTTTTTATTTTAAGTCCATGCTGAATACAGATTGGCCTGGCTGGACAGATTATGAATACCTTTCAGGCCAAACTGAGGATTTGTGCAGAATAGCTTGCTTGAGTGATTGCTTCTGTGTTGCTGCAGTTTATGATGGTGAAAACTGTTGGAAGAAGAAATTTCCTCTCTCAAATGGGAGAATAGATTCCAATTTTAAAGGAACAACTCTGATCAAAATAAGAAAGGAAAATTCTACTTTGAAGCCTCCAACTGCATTATTGAAGAAGAAAGATAACTCAACTGTGATACTCATTGTGTTAGTGCTCCTTGGCAGCTCAGTGTTTCTGAACTTACTCTTCATGTTGGCTGCCTTTTTTCCAGTTTTTCGTTTCAAATATTGGAAACCAAAGGCCCTTCTACCATACCCAATCATGCCAGGCATGAATTTGCGAAGTTACACTTATGAGGAACTAACAGAAGCCACAAATGGGTTCAAGGAAGAGTTGGGGAAGGGTGCCTTTGCAAAAGTTTATAAAGGGGTTCTAGGATTTGAGGATAGAAAATTAATTGCTGTTAAAAGGTTGAATAATATGGTGAGAGAAGGTGATTTGGAGTTCAATGCTGAAGTGAGTGCTATTGGCAGAACAAACCACAGAAATTTGGTCCAACTGCTAGGATTCTGCAACGAGGGGCAGCACCGACTTCTTGTATATGAATTCATGAGCAATGGTTCTTTAGTGAGCTTCCTCTTTGGGGGTTCACGGCCAAATTGGTACCAAAGAATTCAAATAGCATTAGGAACTGCAAGAGGGCTCTTTTACTTGCATGAAGAATGCAGCACCCAAATCATACATTGTGATATCAAGCCACAGAACATCCTCCTAGATGACTCTTTTGCAGCTAGAATTTCTGACTTTGGATTAGCCAAGCTTTTGAAAAAGGACCAGACTCGAACTACTACTGGGATTAGGGGAACTAAAGGGTATGTAGCCCCTGAATGGTTTAGAAAAATTCCTGTTACCGTCAAGGTGGATGTTTATAGCTTTGGCATTTTGTTGCTAGAGCTTGTTTGTGGTAGGAAGCATTTTGAAGCAGAGGAACAGGATGAGAAGTTGATGATACTGGCTGATTGGGCATATGATTGCTATGCAGACAAGAAACTGGATTTGTTAGTGGAGAATGATGAGGAGGCAATTCATGACCTGAAGACAGTGAAGAAATATGTGATGATTGCAATATGGTGCATTCAAGAAGATCCATTGCTAAGGCCAACAATGAAGAAAGTGGTACAGATGATGGAAGGAGCTATTGAAGTCTCAGTTCCTCCAAATCCATCCTCATTTATTAGTTCAATCTAAATCCTTTAATATAATTAAGTTTCTAGCTTTATTAAGTCATTATTCATGTTTAATAATCAATACTATCAGGAATGGTATACTCATGAATGTATGATAATTATTAGTGTCCCAAGACTCTCAATAAAATGACAACTTTTCTTTGTCAAGTAATTGTTTATATGAAATTTGTATTTTGCTAGATAAAGTTTTCCCTTAGTACTGCAAAAAATGTTTCTTTTCTATTGAGTATTGAGCCACCATAACACTAATGCAAAACTCAACAGCTAATGCCATCACAAATAAGGATTGAAAAACCAAGTAGCATGTTATGGGCAAAAATTTGCCTCACCTGCAGAATCCCTCCACCAATTTTAGCAAACTCCAATTGACAAGATCAGAACAAAGACTAGTGTCTACTAGACTCTAGAACTAATTGGAGCCACAATGTTTGACATATTTTTCTATGCAGATTATTTTCAGGTAGGTCTTCTTAGATGAAATCTAGCTAGACTTAGCAAAGACCTAAACTACTGTCCTACACCTTTGTAAAACTGCCTTATGACAAATGTTATACAGAGATGATCTGGACATTTATAAGTATTCATTAGTGCCATATAAGGATCTGAAATGGGGTATAGAAGGATAAAGGGTACAAAAATTGGGGGGAAAAAAATGGTATAGTGAAATGGAATTACAATCATGCCGTCTTTGTTCCTGGTCATCATTTATATTAGTAAAATGATATTTTGTTTTGTTTAAAAATATGAAGGTAACACGAATTCTGCTAGCATCTTTGTTTCCCTTTAATGGACCACCCCCCCCCCCCCCCCCCCCCCCCCCCAACAAAAAAAAGGGTGCAACACTAAGACATAGTGCAATCTGCAAGAAATTATGCCATATAAAATGGAGATCACTAGTTTAAATCTTCCAGGCTAAACTCAATGACTCCAAAGGTGAATTTTTTTACACACGTGTATTAGTAGAAGCTATCAATTGATTTTTTTTTTTTTGGGGGGGGACATTTTTTTTATTAAATTCTACACATAAATTCCAAAATGAAATTAGAACAGAATTGAGAAGGGAAAATGTTGTTTTGAACCATAAGTAGGACTCAATTTTTTATTCAACTGTATTAAGAAAATATTGAATTGAGAAGAGATTACATGTTAACATAATCTCTACATTGAAACAAACAAGCTAGTCTCTAAATCAGTACAACCTAGCATTATAGCCAAACATGGTTCAAGTACTAAGGATGAACATGCATACCTATTGGTATTGGTAATTGATTTTACTGAAGTAGTTGAAAATATATGGGGGCACTGAAACTTCAGTGGCACCTTCCAACATTTGCAGACCTTCTTTATGGAAGGTCTTAGCAATGGATGCTACCAAATACACCAAATAGCAGTCATCACAAACTTCTCCACCCTTTTCATGTCATTCATTGCCTCCTTATCTTCTTCAATTAGCAGATCCATCTCCCTTCTTTGTACTTATCATAAGCCCAATCAGTCAATATTATTTTATTTTCATCCTCTATGCTCGGTTCGACATTCTTCCTACAGCAAATGAACACAAGCACCAAGAAACCAAAATTGTAAATGTCCACCTTTGGTATGATAGGTCTGTTCCTGAACCACTCAAGGGCCATATAACCTTTGGTTCCCCTTATCACAGTTGTAGTATCTTCAAAAGCTTAGCTAATCCAAAGTCATAAATCCTTGTTGTATATGATATGAGACATCCAAAAGTATATTTTTCAAGCTTGATGTCACAATGTATAATCTGAGTGCTGCACTCATCGTGCAAATAATGGAAAGTTGAATTGTCAGCTTGCTTTTGTGGTGATTTTCTTGAAAATTTTAAGGAAAGTTGCTTTGCAAGAGTCATCATTGATAATTAAATATAGCACTATTATCAATAACCAACCAATATAAAGTCCAACACACAACAATCTGTTAGGACATATGTGATTCAATGTTAGGAACATATGTCAACATTTTATGTAATTGGCTAATCCTTTGACAAAACACGCTTTACTTGTAATTAGGTAGATCTAGGATGTGTTTAATACTTCAAGAAACAAGGTTTCTAGTTCAAGTGTTAAAGCCATGTAAGTTTGTCCAAGAATCAAGTGAAAAAGTGCAGGATTTTAAAACTCGACAGCTAGCATCTATCAAGGTTTTAAAGCTGCTAAAGCCCGTGTCTCGACAGCTAGCTCGATAGATGGCTATCTATTGATATTTATGAAGTTCTGATTTTCATCCAATTCTTGGGTATATGTTTGGGCTTTCTTTTCTCACAACCCTAAACATATATAAGGATTATTTTAAGGGCTATAAAAGGTTACCTGCAGTTGCACAACAACACAATTCCACAAGTGTAAAGAAAAGTGTGACCGAAAACCTAGTTTGCCCTAGTTCTTCTTTCTCTTCAAGAAGCTGCTGTGTTTGTACACCATTGGGTTTTGTGATCAAACAACTTCATGATCTTCATCTTGTGATGAACAGAAGAACTTTGCAGCCTACATCTTTCTCAAGTTGATGATCAAGTCGCGTACTGGGATCTGCGCAATTGGTTTGTCACGTACTGGAAACCGTGCATTGAAAATGAGAAATTGTTACTACAGAACAACTCCAATTGGGTATTGGGATAAGGGTTCAACTGTAAGTTGGTATAAGATACTGAGATTTCTTTATTTGTAACCGCTTGTTTTGATAATAGTGGATTATTGGGAGTTGTGACCTTAAAATCACCCGGTGGAGTTTTTGCCATGTAGGTTTTCCCTATTCGTAAACAAATTACTATGTCGATTTAATTTCTACTACATACTTAGTTTAATTGGTGATTTGTTTGTGCTACCACGCATCTTACATGTTAATTTGATTAATTAATAAACTTGACTAATTAATCAATTAATTCATCACAAGGGGTCAATACATTCTTGGCCTATTACAATCAAACATGAAAGGATTGCAACACATGGACAGAAAGGGAAATTAATGTGCACACATGCTTGCTAAGATGGTTTTGCACATCTTATGTAGATTTTGTGGTTTATTAGCTCATCTTGATTATGTTATTTCTCATTTGCATTCAAACTGCAATATGTATTTGGGTGGGAAGGGATTGATCTAATAGAAGATTATTGTATCTTAACATAAATTCAACAGAATCTAGCCAACTGTTAGTGAGAGAGACGGAGAGGGTGAGAATAATCAATAGAAGATTACTTAAGGTTATTTTATTTTTTTAAATATAAAATATTAAAAATATATATAGTTACCGTTCGGTCCATTCGGTTCATTTCGGTCAATGTTGTTTGTTGGCACTTAATGATTAGATCAGTCACAAAAATGGATGGGAGGTCAATTTTGAAAATGGCATCAATCAATCTTAATAGACTATAATGAAATTTTTTTAAATTGAGGAACCAAAATAAAATAATACTGTAGTCTAAAAGGATCAAAAAGATATCATTTCAGTCAATTAATACAAAGTCCATGCTATCCAAATGAACAAGAAATCAAATTCATACTCACTCACGCTTTTTTAACGCCCTCCCTATAATTAATTAATCATTTCATGCAGGATTTATCCTCGTGAAAAAAAACCAATGCTATACCTCAAATTTTTCCAAATTCTCACACACATAAACCCACAACTGACATCATTTTATTTATTTATCAATAACTAATTACCAGGTAAGAAGTTGGTAAAAAAGTGTGCTACTCTAATATTTTTCTTAGGAAAATTTAAGATGGGCTAAAGACATTTATTAGTGAACAATTTAAAAAAAAAAAAATTATAGGAAAAGAAATAAAACAATTAATGTTTAATATCTTTTCTTTATTTACCCCGTATTAAAATTTTCCCAAGTACTTTTTCCAACGGCATGAAAAAAAAACCATGCCGTTGGAAATTCACAAAAAGGAGCGCACTACTACTACACTCACGCGGGAAGCATTGCATTTGTGTGTATTGTCACAGAATCAGAGCCAAAAGCATCTATCTATATATATATATATATATATATATATATAAAGCTCACACTCACACTCACAGCCTCTTTCAAATCCAAATTTCGTTTCATAGTTTAGAGAGAGAGAGAGAATGTACAAAACAAAGGTGCAGGAGTTATGCCAGAAGAAGCAATGGAGGCCACCCATGTACTCCACCATGAAAGACGGACCTGACCACCACCCTCGCTTCAACTCCTCTGTTTCTGTCAATGGCCTGTTCTTTCACTCTCCCTTTCCCTCCAAATCCTCCAAGGATGCCCAAAACGCCGCCGCCAAACTCGCCTTCCTCCACTTCACCGGTACTCTTCACTATTCACAGGGCCGGCCCAAGGCCTAAGGCCCTCCCACAAATTTTTTTTAAGGAAAATAGGGCATCAAAGGCCCAAAATTTTATAAAATTATATATATTAATAATCGTACATTTTTTTAAATATTTTTTATTATTAGTGATGCTATAGATATCACAAATTTATTATAAACTTACAAATTGATATATTACCAATCATAAAATAAAATAAAAGTAATTTAAACATTCAATAATTAGATTGATAAAACTCATCAATTAGTGCTTTTAGTGCATTTTTCATTCTCATTTCTATCAAGACTCCCAAAGTACGAGATCAATAGAAACCTAACCCAATTGAAACCTTAAAAATGTTGCAAATGAGTTATATCATGAATTATAGATTAATCACCCCTAATAGCTTGATACTTTCATTTTTATAAACCGATATCCTATACAAAGACACACACCAAATAATATCTATATCCCTCTCTTAAAAACAAGATATAAAATAAAAAATTAGATTACAACTTTACTTAACTGATATACTATATTTTTTATTTATTTATTAAAGTTTATGGTTCAACTATGAAATTCAGTTCTCTATATAAAATTAACATTAGTTTAGTCGGTATTAGTCATCAAATTATGTATTTAATGTGTTATATTAAATTTGATTAGTACTAAATAATTTTGTTTAATTAATATTTACATATTTAATGTAATTATGTGGCGCATGACATTATGTACGTTGTGTTGTGTGTACAGATTGAATAATTCTACAACATGTAACTATTTTGATTTTTTTTTAATGGTTTGATCAGGTTCCTCTGCCACATTGCCTAGTACTGAACCGATTGATGTAGAGTCAAACACGACCACAGAAACGTATCATGATGATGATGATGATCCCCAGATTCAGTCAGATGCCTTACATGTCACACTCACAGACGGTAAACAATTAACATTTCTTGCCAAAGTTATGTACTTTTTCTATAAATTTCTAATGCTTCTATTTCTTTCCAAAATGGCTGTTTTTTTTGTGTTGTGGAAGTAGTCGCTTTCTTTATAAACATGGTTATTTTTATTGTGTTAGAAAAAAATAAAGTTTTGTTAATTATAGCTGACCCAGATCCTATTTCTGCATCACTGCATGGTTATTGGAATTTTTATTTTTTGGGGAAAGAAACAGTGTTCATGCAAAATTGATAATAATAATAATAATAAATGTTTTGAAAGCAGACTATGAGTAAATAACAAGAGAGAGAGACAGAAAGAGTAAATGTAGTTATAAGGAAGAAATTACATGCCTTAATAAATGGACCAACGTGGCTAAAGGCATTCTTTGCATCTTCTATCATATTTTTTAATCTGTAACTCAGTCAATGGTAAATGATACATAGCACAATCGAGCAATGTTGAAGTAAATAATTTCAAGCAAAATGCTTTCACCTATTGTTCCTTTGTATACTTATCGTGTACTTGGATTGCGCCCCTTCTTACTTAATAATAATTAAAAAAAGGCTATTGCCTATTGGTATTTGGTGCAGCTGTCTTTATAGATTCCACCATTCAATTGTAAGATAGCAAAGTTCTTTAAAATGACAAATTGTACGGTTTTTTCCCTATTCATTAAGTTGGTTTGGTTCCAAATCATCGGCAGTATTTAACCTATGTTTCCAATTAACAATTCAATGGACATAAGTTTTCTCAATTTAAGAGATGCTAAAAATAAGATAGTTTGTACTTTTAGGCCGTGGATTATCTTAGATCCTAGATTCGACTTGTATACGACTCTCTGTGTGTGTGTTTTAATATGTAAATTACATAATGTATGTAAGAATGTTTGTGCGAAAAATGTAATTTTCGGATTTCTCATCTTTTCTTTCTAGTGAAAAAGATTATCCAGCATCTTTTATCTATATTTCATCTCCCTGACTATTTACACATGCTCTTCTTGCATTTTTTTTTTTTTTTGAACATATGTCTAACAGTTGATTTGTTCTCCTAGATTTTCAAAGTCAATACAAGGGCCTGCTGCAGAATTATGCGCAGCAGAAAAATCTTGATCCGCCATTATACATGAGTGAAAGTGATGGCCCATCCCACACCATTCGCTTCAAGGCTACAGTTACAGTTGGTGGTCAAACCTTTGAGAGCCCAATGTTCTTCAAAACATTAAAGGGGGCAGAGCAGGCTGCTGCAAAGGCTGCTTTAATGTCATTGTCACCTGATGGCTTTCAGAAGGCAAGTTTCTTGAACTCCATAATACTAGCACCATTTTTTTTCATGAAGGTGGAGATGATTAACAGTTGCTAATTCACATAATACGTTGACACCAATTAAGGAAGTATCAGAGATTATGACTTTGGATAGAGTAGAATGATGGAAAATAATACATGTGGCCAACCTAATTAATCTGTTAATGATCCATAGCCGACTCCAAAATTTTGGGACTAAGCCTTAGTACTTGTTGTAATTCACATAATATGTTGATGTCTTCTCTCCCCCCCACCCCCCTTCCTTTATCCCTTTCAGGGTGACTTTGGTCTATGCAAGAATCTCTTGCAGGAGTTAGCTCAGCAGGAAGGTTTCTCTATACCAATATATAACACTACAAAATCTGGTGAATTACACATGCCGACATTCTATTCCAATGTGGAAGTAGAAGGAGAGATATTTCGTGGGAAAGAAGGGAAATCCAAGAAACAGGCAGAGTTGAATGCTGCTAAGGTTGCTTACTCTATTCTAAAAGAGCGTAAGTCTCTTGTTCTTGTTTGTGATGGTATTGTCAATGTTAGGCATAAGGAAGTTCTTCTGGTCATATTGCATGAAGAGCAACTAGAATTGATTTAATATGTTCTCTTCGGGGCATCGATTTTGATTCTAATCTATTCATTATTTAGATACTATGTCTGGAACATTAGCCATTCAGAAAAAAAAAAAAAAAAAAAAAAAAATTTAGGTTGGAGATAAATCATTCCAAAAAGTTGCTGAAACATTGTATAAGTGGCTCTTAACTCATTTCTTACTTCAATATGTACTGTAACTGCGATTATAAAACATCATGTACAGTGTACATTAAGTAAGACTAATTATGTTTAGGAAAAAAAAAAAAAAAAAAAAAAGGAAGACTAATTATCCAAAAAAAAAGTAATACTAATTATAGATCTGTGTCCTTCCATTCACATACGTTCTAGAGAAACTTCCTTCAAACCCGTGATATAGACTTTCTTCTGTGGTCTAGTTTAACTTGCAGTCTATATTGTTCCACAATGACTGATTGGACTCATATATGTACAATTTTTAACAAATTCATAAAAAATTTGTTTCTTCACTTGGATTATTAAACAAATTCTATTTATACCCTATCACTTCCAGAGAAAATGAAATATTTGTACTATTTTCTACTCTTCATTTCAAATTTTTTTTTTTTTTTTACTCTCTAGATTTCCTTTTTACTTTCTCTGTCCCTCCATATGTTCCATTTTTTTTTTTTGGTGGAAATTTGTGTCCCACAATTGTTAAATAATGCATATTCATTGCATCTGCTTGGACTATCTTTAGGTTATCCACCTGTTTAGCCAATTGGGAGGGGTGATAAAATATCTACCATTGTGCTAATGGGATCTAGAAATAGTTCATTGTAGTTCAGTGTCATACTTATAGGATTTTTTTTTTTGAATTTTTTTTTTGGGGGGGTGGGGGGGGTGGGGGGGGGGGGGGGGGGGGGGGGGGGGGGGGGGTGTGGGGATAGGCTATGGTCATCACTGTCATCATTTTTAAAGTTATAATGCTGTCCTCTAGCACATGATTAATGGCATTAAAAACGTTTCCTTGGTAAATGAATAATGATTTGTTGCAAAGTAGAAAGTTACCTACTTCTCTCACTGGGATGCACCATTCCATACTGCTATGTTGTGTATGAAACTTCATTGTAATATGCTTACTTCTTTGCTTGTGCATTGGCATGAAAGAAATAAGTCCATGATTGTACTTTGAAAATGTTCATTTCCTGTTCAGGTGGATTGAGTCGGAGTGCTGAGGCTGCTTCTCCTAGTCTTGCTGAAGATGAAGCTCTCCTAACTACAAGCTCAACATTGACCAAGACCATGGAATCACAGCAGAACCTTGAAGATGAGAATCATCTGCTTCCATCTCCAATCATTAAGTACAAAGAAACTTCTAAAGAAGAAAGTACAGGTTACATATTGACCCAGTGCTTAATACTTTTTCCCTTTCCCTTTTCTAATGTTTCTGATAAGTAACTCCTTATACAATGAAAAAAAAAATAGCACTTCTTCCATAGTTATAGAACTTTCCCAAGTTGTATCAGCCCAAAATGCTGATCATTCAATATACTTTTGGCATACATGTCTCCAGTGGATGGAATTCAAGAAGTGGGTCTGATGGAAACATTATCATCCGCCGCCAAATTTTGCACTAAGGACTCTAGCTCATATCTGGCAGTGCTGCAACTAGACCAGAATACTGAGAATGGGAACTCATTTTCTTGTCCTGACTCAGTACCTTCGTCACCCAAACAAGGCCAATTGTCTTCTCCTAATTTGGCACATCCCAATTTTTCTGCTCTCTCAAATTCAGACTCAAACATGATGAATGTAGGAACAATGAGTTACTTACTATGCAACAGAGTAAGGGTGTATACAAGCTTACCGGATATTGAATTCCCCAAGGGCATTACAGTGCTTCAAATTGGTGACAACAAGTGGGTGGCTGTGAGCTTGGAGTTCCCAAATGAAGAAGGTAACTGATCTGGTGGAGTTGCTTTTACCAATTTCTCTGCTAAGTTGCTTTTTGTTAGGGTCTACTTTCACTGAGACATGTTACACCTTCAATCAAACGATCTTATATGCTAAAAGTTAACTAGAAGTTTTATTATGTTTAAATCGTGTTACTTGTCTTACAAGTTACATGTAATCAGGTGTCAAAGCAATTGACACTTTATTATATTTTATGATGCTTTCTTGAATCCTAATACAATCAAGCATGGCTACTTGTGAACCTTCCTTACATATTCATCATTCTTAAATGAAGCCTTGAGGTTACAGCTCATCTGTCATCAAGTCTTCTATTGAAGAAATACTATTGACTAAAATCCAAACATGAATTATCAATAGCATTGCACCATATCATAGTTTTCTTGCTACACCACCATTTTACTCGAAAACCAAAAGTAGTTGTCAAAGTCCCTCCATTTCCATGCATATTCTGGCTTCTGCTACATTAATGTGGCAGAAATGTTTGGTGGCTTTCAGGATTTTATTGGGAAGGCTGCTAATAAAAAAGTGCTGAAGCAAGCACATATTAGCAGATTGTAGAAGTAGCTTTCCTGATGAATTTTCTGTGTTGGGAATAAAGTAAGAGCCCTATCCAATAGTTAAGATAGTAGCATAATTTCAAATAACTGGCTTGGGATATAATAATGTACGGTTAATTTCAACGGATGATTAAAATTTTAGGTTTTACTCTAAATACAAACACACTCTAAATATGGAATATTTAAAGAGTTGGCTTCACCCCCACCCCCCCTCCCCCCCCCCCCTCTCTTGTTTTTAGTTTAGAGTAGAGCAATCCTCATGCAATGCGTTTTATACAATTCCATCCAGTGTATTTGATTCTGGAGTGTGTTCAGGAGGCACACAATAATACTAAAAACGTACGTAGGTGGTGCATTACGCTGAGAAATAAAAGAACAGGAAATAGAAACTTCATGGATATATGGGAAGGTGCAGACAAACATCCAAATGCATAAATCCTAATGCATCCTATGCTAGGAACTAAATAGCAAAGATTAGAAACTGCTTTTAATTTAACAAAAGCATTGAACAACCTTTGTTTGAGAACCAAGAAACCATAGGAAAATCAAAGTTGTAAAATTAAAATTTTTTGGAAACCTTATCCTCTTAAAATAGCTCTTGTCACTGGCAAGTGGCAACCTCCTATTGATTTCTCATTGCATGAACCACGATACTCATCCTTTTCTTCCATTGAATCACAATTAGTTTTAGGTACTTTTGTGAACTAGTTCTCTTTCACAAAGTTGTTGACCACATATTTGTCTTAAATTTGTTATAGATTAAATCCTTCATTGAGACGTCAGCCATGTCACTTTTGAGCTCGGAAAATGATGGTAGTACACAATGCACAATTATGGAGAAGCAGAAAAAGAAGATAATGGTGATGGATAGAATTGCGAAGCAGTGGCAAATGAAGAAACAAGAGTACATAAAAAGGCTTGGTGAATGAAAATGGCTAATTAGAGAGAATGATTATTGAGGGTTATAAGAAGTACTTTGTCATTAAACGAGTCACCTCTTTATTATTGATTTGGAGAAGAAAAAAAAATTTGATGGCCAAGACGATAGAACTGACCCGGTTTTTGAACAGTTTGAACTCGTTGCTCACAACTATTAGGGGGGCCCAGCAAGTAGTCTAAAAATGTTCCTCAAATATCATGTTCTAGTTACATTTTGTCTTTCCTTTTGCATAAGCGACCCCACAGTCCGAAAGGCCTGACATTTCTTAGAAATAGTGGTAGCATATCCCCTGCATTTAGTTAATATAAAATTACTCATCGTTGTTTTTCCCGGAGAAGATTGTTGTACAGAGTAGGCGGGATGAGAGTAAACAGAGAGTTGAGTTGGATTTTTAATTGATGCAGCTGGTTTGGATTGCACCAGCTGAGCTACATATTAAGTGATTGAAGGAACATGTTCCTAGTTACAGATGATATCATTGATGTAGTAGCAAATAGCATTATTCCTTTGCAAGTGGTTTTAGTATGATTAAGTGGGTGGACTTTTTGGTACTGTCTTCCATATATTTTATAAGTGGTGTATATAATTCAGTGTGATATATCTTATATAAATAGTTCTGTAAAATATGTTAGATTAGTGTTTGCTGAGAGAGACAGAGTAGAAAATAGTTTTAGGTTTAATTGATTAGTCCCCTACACCACACTTGATGACCAACACAGAGAACTTCAAAATCACTACACCCAAATCATCAAACCCAAACAATCCAAGATTAGAAAGCCTAGTTCAACCACCATTCAAATTACCCAAAACCAAACCAAAAACCCCTGATTGCCATTGCCCTCAATCATTACGTACATCTAACCTTCGTTCTAGCTTGACATCTGCTCCACATTCAATTCGGTCATGATTTCCTTTAAGGTCTTATTTTTCTCTACAAACTCAAGTTGTCTTTAAGTTTCCAACTTGAGTTTGAGGGGGATATTAAAGATATCAATGCTTGGAATGCAAGAAAAGTAATCTTAACTTACTTGGAGTGCAAACAAAGAAATCCTAATCCTACTTGTAGTTCAAGTGTTGTTAGTTTAAAATTTAGCCTACTATAAATATCCATCAATGGATTCCTTGTAATAGATAACTTAATAGTAAAGATGTAGCCATCAAGAATTTTCCGCTTATAGATGTAGGACTTTAAGGTTGCATCATGTTATTTCCTTGCCTTCTCTCAATTTTTTGTTCTTTCTTCCTTTGCCTTCTTTATATTCTTTTTCATATTTTCTTATATACATTAATTCAATTTCGCTTGCTTTCTACCTGACATCAGAGCTATGTAGCTTCTTTTCGAATTTGGTATAAGAGTTGTGTTTTTATTATTATTATTATTATTTGTAATAGAATAAACATTGATGTGGTACTGGTACCATTCTCTAAGATTCTACACTAGTATATCAGGTTCTTTGTACAAAAAGTTGTAGTACCCCCTTTATACTGTTAATATTTTTACCATTATTTTCTTCAAAGGAGCAGAATCACATTGTAATGAATTTGAAAGAAACCCTCACTATAGTAATAATTGTGAAGCCACTTTATTCAATTTATTTACTTGTCTATGCAAGTAGTGTCAATTGTACATATATAGTAAATACATTACTGCTCTTCAACTAAGGTAGACCTAGTTAATGCACTTTTAAGATAAAGCGCAAATACCAGGACCAAAAGTGCAGCCACAACCAAGTTCATCAGTGTATTTGTCTTCTTCATCTCCGTGGCCAAACCACCTGCCACTTGCCTATAACCGTCTAGACCAGATCTACCAATTCCATCCGCATTTCTAGCTGTTTCTTTGTACATCCTCTCTGCTGCATCCTTAAATGAGTCAAGAGTTTCATGCATTTCATTTGTTGTGCTGGCAATAGCTTTTCTTGCTTTCTCCAATCCACCACTCCTTTCAGTTTCTGTGCTCTTCTTCTTATTTGCATCCATTGGTTCCTTCTTCTCTGAGTCAAGAGTTTCATGCTTTTCACCACTTGTGCCGGTACTAACTCTTCCTGTTTTCTCCAACCCACCCCTCCTTTCCTTCTCTAAATCCATTTGGGAAACATAATTGCTAGCAATATCAGTTTCTGTGCTCTTCTTCTTCTTCTCTGGTGGCCTTTGCGAAAACTTGTAATTAGTAGTATCATCAGCTGCTGTACTAGTACTACTCTTTCCATCTGCATAACTTGTTACCTCCTTTGCCTTCTCTGTTGTCTTTTGTGAAACATCTTCACTCTTCCCTCTTGCACTGCTTGCTTCATCCTCCTTGGTTCTCTTTTGCGGCGTAACATACTTAGCATTTTCTTGCACATTGGCCTTAGGTGGAACCTTGTTTTCAGCAGCCTGCTGTTCCTTTTGTCTTTGGATATATTCAGTAGCATCAGCAGCCTTTTTTCTTTCGAGTTCTTCAAAATTATAGTTCTGAGATTTTGGCTGATCACCAACTTTGGGATTTTGTTGAGGCTTTGAATGTCCTAATAAATGTGGTTTTGAATGCTGCTCCTCACGTAGTTCAGCTGGGGCAATCACTTTTTTGGGTAGTTTAACATAGATTATGTTTTCATCATATTTTGCAGAGATTGCATTGGAGTCCACATTTGGTGGGATGGTGAATTCTTTGTCAAAACGCTTCCATTTGTTTTTACCAAGCGAGCGTTGACCACTGACCCTGAGGTTGCCTCCTGAAGTTATTTGAACCTTTAATTCTTCCCTTCTAAAACCTGCAATTATAAAGAAATACACCTATGTAAATACTAAATACTGCAAATTTTATTATATAAATCTTATTAATTATTGTTTTAACTCTCAAACATACAAAGAAAAATAATTAAATAATTTATTTATCATATTGTTGGTGTGGACTAATCACATTTATTATTTAGTCAATTTATAAGTTTTTTATAATAATTCTTCTAAAAAAAAATTTTATAATAAAACTCATAATAAGTTGAGTAGTGTAATAAGAGATTGAACAAATTTTATTATATGTTAATTCTTAAATACATAATAAAAATATAATTAAGAAATTTATTTATTATTTTGTATATTAAAATTTTGTTTTCATTTTAATTATGAATAGTTACTTTTCCCATTTTTAGTGGATTTTCCTAGTCATCTAGGTATAATGCTTTTCTTAAACTCTTTTCAAGCTGGTACTAAAAATTATAATTTAAAAAAAAAAAAAAAAGGAAAAAAAAAAAGAGAGAAAAGTAAAAAGAAAAAGTAAAGGAAAAGATATTCCCTTTCTGTGCACTATGCCTGCCTAGGCACAGACCAGTTTAGGATAAAAAGTAGTTGTTCTATACAATTCTTTTGAAAGATAAAATGGCAAAAAGAACACAATATATATATTCCCCAGAATCTTGTGGGGTTTTCAATGTTTCATAATGTGGAAGAATTTGTTTTTTCAAAAAAAAAAAAAAAAAAAAAGAAATAAAAGAGAAATGAGCTTTTGACTAGATGGATCTTTAAAGAAATTGTCAAATATATATGGAGTAATTTTCACTAAAGAGATTTTAAGGGACTCAAAACCATCATCCTAGACTGCTTAAGGTAAATAATCAGGAATGGGATTTTAAATTTTCTTTTTTATTGTTTATACAAATTACATTAAAGACTAATTAATTAGTATCTTAAAGACTTAAACTTATGATAAAAAAAAATAATCATAAAAATATATGTATTACAATTATTATTGTTGACGAGAAAAACATATTTACCATTCATCAAAATTATTACTTTTTATCTTGACAATTAAATTTCATGATTAATTTGCAATTTTGACCTTTATTTTAAAATTGACAACTTACTTTAAAATATTCCAAAAAAATGCCTTTATTGTCATATACCTTAGAAGGCAAATGCCTTTATGATGTGGCAAGTACTTGCCACATCATAATTTTCCTTTTATCATATAACAATAAAGACTTTTATAGAAACAATTTTGAAAATAAAAAAATTAAAATGAAATGTTTTAAACTATAAAATAATTTTGAAACAAATGTTAATGCTTGAGGACCAAATATGCAATTTAACCTTCTTTTTTTTTTTTTTTTTGAATCCATGGATCCTTCAATCACAACCTAAGGGGTTGGTTGGCAGCTCATAAAACATTGCCAATTAGGAAGAAAATATAACCGGCTTAATTGTACCATTTGGCAGTCTACAGGTTGGTTCTTAAGATAAAGACATTTTCTATCTTCTTAGCTAAAAAAAAAAGGTTGGTAAAATTTTTTTATTTAAAAACTAGTTCGAACCATATAAATTTCTATTAAAGAAAGTATTAAATTTGATTCTTTTCAAAATGCACATTCCCTAAAAAGTTGAGTTTGTAAATTTTTATTTTTTTTGCAATTGCATTTTCCACCCAAAACCAATTTTAGGCTCCGTTTGGGAGTTCATAAGGGAAGGAAAGAGAATTGAATGGAATAATAATAAGATAATGGAATGGAATGGAATGTATTTAAGTAAGGGAAAGGAATGGAAAAGAATGGAATGGAATTAAGTAACCTTGATTGGATGTTTTAAAATAAAAGAATAGAAATGAATGAAAATGAATGGAATGTAAGTAATCTTGTTTGGGAGCAACATGGAGGGAATGAAATGAAATTATTTTATGACAATATTACTCTTAAACCCCTATTTTAAAATAAAGAGTTGAATATACAAGGGTATTTTAGGAGTTTTAGTAAAAAAATCATTAAATCTAATTTCATTTCCTCTCATTCTTCTCAATTTCGGGGAGAATGAAAATTTGAGGTTTTAAGGGAATAGAGAGAAATGAGTGTTCCCTCTTACATATTTCATTCTCTCTACTTAAACTCCCAAACAAGGGAATGAGCTTTCCATTCTCTCCATTAAAACTCCCAAATAAGGGAATGGAAGAATATTCTAAAATGAATCTTTTCATTCATTTCCATTCCATTCCATTCCGTCCTCCCAAACGAAGCCTAAACTCCTAAACAAGGGAATAATCTTTCCATTCCCTCCATTAAAACTCCCAAATAAGGGAAGGAAAAAATATTCTAAAATTATTTTTTTCATTCTTTTCCATTCCATTCTATTCCCTCCTCCCAAACGAGGCCTTAAATTTGAAAATTTTACTTATAACCTAAAATTTGACAATTTTACATATAACCTAAATCTAGACAAATAAAAAATAAATTTAAACTAGTTCAATTATAAACTAGAATTTTATTTTTTGTTCAACCAATATTAAAATCGAATGAGTTTTGTGAGATAGTTTTGCGGTTTGCATATTGGTAGAGGGGAAAAGAAAAAAAAGAAAAAAAAATTGGCTTGTTATCCTAGTTATTAAGATATTAGAGAGCTTTTTAAAAATTGTTTTCAATTTTTTATTTAAAGAATGTCAAGAAAGATGATCTGCAAACTCATTAACAATTGGTACCTATATATGCATATCTATAAGCTTCATGATCTGCTATTCTAATTAATAAACCTGAACAACAAAATTGAAGCCATAATATATATTGTCTAGCTAGCTCTAAAATGACACCAAATCAACTGGACAGACCAATATTGACAATTAACAAACACCAAAGGAAATTAAATCAGAAACAAACCTGGTACATGGACCAAGAGAGTGTCCAATCCCTCCTCAATTGCCCACTCAAATTGTGCTTCAAATTCCTCATAAACACGATTATCAGTTTGTGACTTGGATTCCATCTTAGCTCTAGCTTTTGTTTCTTTTTTGTGTTTTGGTTTTGTGTGTTGGGTTTTAGGTGATTATAATTTCCAGATGGAAATGATGGATGAAGTATATTGGTTTTATACACAGGAGTGGGAGATTGATGTTTGGAAGGAAATTCAGGCTTCTGTGCTTTCTTTGGATTCAGTCTATTCCTTTTCTTCCTAGCTTTCATTGCGTTTTCACGTTTCTTTTTGTTTTAGAAACGAAATATCCCTTATTCACCTAGAGTAGGTCACTTCATGCAGGGGCAAAGTGAAAGGTTCTTTGTCTCTTTCATACCCCGATGGAAATTGTTTTCGCAGAATATCTTCCTTGGACAAAGCTACCAAGTTATGACTCAATGGATTGCCCAAATTAGATTCGATCGGATGTGTCCAAGGGAGTCCAAAATCCAAATGGGTGCAAAAATATTCAAAAATTGAAGCCTCAACAAAGAGAGAACATGTTGGTAGAAATAAAATAATAATAATAATAATAATAATAATAATAATAATAATAATATTATTATTATTATTATTATTTAAGTGATGAAAATTTTACAAAGGTATTGTAGGCAATGAGTAGAAATAGAATGATAAGTTGACCATGTCACAACTCAGGGAAAAAATTTATCCACATTTTTATTATTCTCTAATTATTATTATTATTATTATTATTATTATTTAAGTGATGAAAATTTTACAAAGGTATTGGAGGCAATGAGCAGGGATAGGGGTGGTTGTCGGAAACAATAGGGGGCAGGTCATGGCGGTTTTAGCAGAAAAAATACCCAAACTACGTTCGCAGAAATACTAGAAGTTCTGGCAGCACGCAAGGCAATCCAGTTCATGCATGAGCTGGGGTTTGCACATTCCATTTTTTAGGGAGATGTAGAAACTGTTATTAAAGCACTTGCTGATGGAAATTGTTCAATCCCTAGTATCGGTCACATTGTAAAAGACATTGAGCCTATAAGTGGTTTGTTACGAACCAAATCCTTCTCTCATGTTAGAAGGTAGGGAAACACCGTGGCCCATGCCTTAGCGCAGAGAGCGAGACTTTCTTTTTCTGTTTTAATATGAATGGAGGATGTTCTACTAGATATTTATCGTTTTATATCTGCTGATTTTTTTATATCTTAATAAAATGCTAACCAGTTTGGATTCTCAAATAATAATAATAATAATAATGATGACTGTAGAGAGAATTTTCCGCACAATCTATTTGTCCGCTTTAGGAGGCAGGCCACGGGCTTGTTGCTTGCGCAAGGCACCAAGCTTCTAGCCCCTTCACGGCTTTGTTCTCGTTTGCGAGTGTGGAAGGCATGCTTAGGCACTTTGTGCTTTGCAACGTCCGTTTCACATCGCTTAGAGAAGCGCCCCACCTATGCCTTATAAGCTTGAGCTCAAGGCATAAGTGTACCACTCTTATGCCTTGAGCTCAAGCTTATAAGGCATAGGTGGGGCGCTTCTCTAAGCGATGTGGGACGGACGTTGCAAAGCACAAAGTGCCTAAGCATGCCTTCCACACTCGCAAACGAGGACAAAGCCGTGAAGGGTGAGTAGTGGTACACTTATGCCTTGAGCTCAAGCTTATAAGGCATAGGTGAGGCGCTTCTCTAAGCGATGTGGGACGGACGTTGCAAAGCACAAAGTGCCTAAGCATGCCTTCCACACTCGCAAACGAGGACAAAGCCGTGAAGGGGCTAGAAGCTCGGTGCCTTGCGCAAGCAGCAAGCCCATGGCCTGCCTCCTAAAGCGGACAAATAGATTGTGCGGAAAATTCTCCCTACACTAAGTATTTGAAACAAATAAATTTTTTTTTTTTTTTTTTGGTATAAGATAGAAATTCTACTTGAACTTAATCTAAGTGTATATATTTGTGAAACTCTCATTTAGAGACTTTAACCTCTGCCTTTGCCCCTACATCGTACAAGCACTTATACTTGTAGAGTGACCATCGCACCAAGAGTGCGCGGTGGTACAAGGAACCTTCTTGAAGGGTTCACTTTTTCACATTTTCCAACCCTACTGGCTTTCTTTCTCACCTACCCAATTTATTTGCTTTTGTAATCTCACAAAATTTTCCCCTAATCAGCTAAACCTTCATTATTCTTCCTTGTGTCTTAGAGTATTCATATTAGTCTATCTAAAATAGCATAAGCCCTACAATTTGCTCAACTAATCTCAAAAAATACTTACATCAACTTATGCAAAATTGTGCAAAATAGGATTCTAGATACAATAACTATGTAAATATATGGGGTTACTATTCATATACAAATATATATATTAAAATATTTCCTTTAGTCATAGAGAGAGCGATGATTTGGGAGAGTAAAAAAATTTGATAAAAATGATATTATAATGAAATGTTGTGTAAAATAAATAATATGATATTGTTAGGGTCATATTTTGTGTAATTGGCTAATCCTTTGACAAAATGCACTTTACTTGTAATTTGGTAGATCTAGGATGTGTTTAATACTTCAAAAAACATGTTGTTGAAGTCAAGTACTAAAGACATGAAGATTGGTCTAAGAAACAAGTGAAGAAAATCTATTCATTAAGTCTTGACAGATACCTTGACAGAAGCCTGTTATTGAGACTTAATGTGAAACTCAATAGATAGCTCGACAGCACCTCGATCTATCGAGAATTACGATTTCAGAATTTTCAGATCTGAAATTCGGCCCAGCCTTGCATATTTGTTTAGCGTTTCTTTTCTCACAACCTTAGACATATATAAGGCTTATTTTAAAGGTCGTCACACACGAATACAGAGACTAAGAGACTTATTTTCTCTGTGTGAAGTTACTGTGTTTGTATGCCATAGGGTTTTGTAACTGAGTGCTTCCAAATCTTCATTGTTGATGAAGTGGAGAACTTTGCAACCAACATCTATTCAAGTTACTGGAGTTAGTCACGTATTTGGGATCCGTGTAAAGGGTTAGTCACAAATTGGAGGTTTGTGCATCAAGGAAAAGAAGACTACTACAAGATCAAGTCCAATTAGGTATTGGAGTAAAGGTTCAACTATAAATTGGTATTTCGGGATAGGCCAAGGGTAGTTGGTAAAGTCTTTATACCTGTAACTACTTGATTGTTGTTTAGTGGATTTTTGGGAGTTGTGACCTTAAAATCAACTAGTGGGGTTTTTGTCTTGTGAGGTTTTCCCCATTTGTCAATAAATCACCATATTCAATTTATTTTCCACTGCATTTAGTTTATTTTGTGATTTGTTGGTGCCTCAACGATTTGCATGTAATTTGACATAATTAATTAACTTGGGTAATTGAATTAATTAACCGGGGTCAAGCTATCTTAACCCAATAGATATGGGCGTTTTTGAAAAGTGATTATGTATAATAGTAAAAGTCTGTTCTTATACTAAAATAGGAGCTGGTGCGAATGCTCTTACTGAAAGTCAGGGTCAAGCTATCTTAACCCAATAGATATGGATGTTTTTCTTTTTCTTTTTTTCTCTCACACAACCTCTGTTTCGTATTTTTTTTTTTTTTTTTTTTTCATCTTTTGTTTAGCTTAAAAGGTGTGAAGATCTAGTTTTTTCCTCTATGTTTTAGACAAAGATGAAGGTAGTGGTAGAATCTTTAATTTCGACTAGTATTGGCCAAAACTAACTGAAACATTTGGAATGGACATAAATTTTAGTTGCAGTGGAATAAAGTGGTCATTGTTTCGGTTTGCATACCAATACGAGATTTTTCACCCGTTTTAGCCAAAACGTAATGGTATTCAAAACCATGCTAATTAGCTTAGTGGTTGGGTCGAATCTGATTTTGAGTTACCTTGGTAATGGGTATGCATGGAAGGACTCAAATCAAAATCCAATATGATGTCAAGGTCCAAAATCCAAAATTTTAAATTTTAAGGAACAAAATCAACATGGTTCAAACTTAGAGGATACAATTTGCAATTTGGTTTTTAAAAAGACACAAAATAATTGCTGCTCAATATATTTCAAATCAATTTTCTATCAAAATAGACCTAGACATTATTTTAAGTGTCAAAATTTATTTATGTTCTAAATTTTGCAATAATTTCTCTTTCAACATACAAAGTCTAAGAGTGCTCATCAACCATTTGGAAAGATTTAGAAAAAAAGTGATTATGAATAAAACAAATATTTACCTTGGATCTACTATCACCCTATCAAATGTTTTAGGGAAAAAAAATACAATGTTAAATGAAGGAAGCACACACATGACACATGCATATAGACGAGTAAGGAACTAACTTAGGATTAAAAAGACCAATATTTTTTAAAAGTCTCTTAGCCTTTTATTTCTCTATTTGTCCTTAATTTTTTACTTATTAGGAATTTTTTTTTTTTAAAGATAGTTACAATTTGCTGGTAACTCTGCAACTCGAACCTTTTACCCCCTCCTCCTCGATCCCTAGACCCCCAAGCACAAGTGGAAGAGGAGGTGCAAATTAAGCTACAATGCTCTTAGCTTTTAAATAGACTTTTAGTTGCAAAAAACGCCAAATACGATGGAATCATGGCCCTCCAAAAAAACTTCATTAGTGGCAATGCCAGATAATGGTTAGGGTGTATATTTGAACACACTGACCTTTAAAAAAAAGAAAAAGAAAAAGAAAATATATATATATATATATATAAATATAAAATATAAAAGTGAAAAATTTAACTTTTTGTTAACAACTTCTTATTGCGCCACCTGATTATATAAATTTATGCCAAAAACACCAAACATTTGTGCCTTTTCATTTTACCCTTTAAGTTTCAGTATCTACTCATCGTTTCACATAGGAAAAAAGCAAAATGTTTGACTTTTTGTTGACCACTTCTTATTACTCCACCTGAGTATATATATTTATGTCACGTATATATTTAAAAACTCTGAACAATTGTGTCTTTGTCATTTTACCCGTTAAGTTTCAGTATCTACTCGCCGCTGGGAATTTAGAAGAGTAATATAATGAAATAACGAAATGATTCAGTAGAAAAACAGAAATTTTGATTGGCTTGGAGGCATAATTGAATGTTATCCTTAGATAATATGCTAAAGGGTTACTATAAGTTTTATACCTCTGGAAAACACAGTGTTTAACCTAATTTGTTAGCCAAGTTCTTACTTAGGTTAATTATTCAGATCTAGGTTAAACATTCATCACAAAAAAACATACACAGGGAAAATCTAAATAACACAAGATGTTATGACCTAGGAAAACTAATGAAACAAATTAGTTTCAAGGTAAAAACTTGGGGGGAACGATCCCAAGAGGACAATCTACTATATTAAATTGAGATTTACAGTCAAGAATACCAATTTGTAGTAAATCTAACTACATTTACCAAATTAAGCTTTGAACCCCTTAGATTTCTTTGATGTGGACTTGCTCCAACATGAACTTCCAGTTCATGTCTTGATCTTCAGTACGCTTGATAGCTGAAGCTTGCTGCAACTTTTACTCCACTGGTACTAATAATATGTGTGTGATCTCCCGTAGGTGCTTGAAAAAGTTAGAAGATACAATAACCTCACACATATCACAAGAGTAGCTCTCCAAGACTTAAAAAACGTGCTTTAAGGTTTTCCTTATATACCTAATAGGTTTGGACTGAAACCCTAAATGCTTCACAAGCTAACGGGCCTCAAATTATAAGTTTCATTACAACATGGCTAAGCCTATGAGATCTATTTTCTCTTCTTCTTCTTGGTAACGGCTGTGAGTAATTGATTGAATCCAAATTCTGGACTGCCAAATTCATTCTGCAGGCCCACCTATGAGATATGACCGGAAAATAATAGCGGCTCAAAATGTCCAAGTCTCTTGTTTATTTTGTACAAATGTCCCCCAGTTCATCAACGGCCTACGTATCAAATGCGCTATTGAGAAGCCCAGACCACAAAGAAACAGACATCGAAATAATAATAATAAATGTCATTTTCCTTTTAGCTACAAAAGAAAATTCAACACAAAAAATCACTTTTTTATTAATTACAATTGAAATTTCCTTTTTCAATTTGAAAATTGGAAAACATTTTTATACAAAATACATTATTATTTAATAACTTTGTAGTTTGAACAGTACAATCATTTGCTCAATTAACTGGACCTTCCGTCCCAAATTCCAATACATATCCTATCCTATTTTATAGAAATTTAGGGTACGATATTAAGTTCACCATCATGCAAAACCAATGGCGATCTTGTACAGTTGTAAGCGTTCATCGTGGTACAATAGTAGAAAAACTTAGCTCATTTACAGAGATTTCATCCGTCGGCATGAATTTAGCCACGGAAAATGCAGGGTGTTTTGGTTCAGGAAGAGCTATTGATTCACTTCCTAGCATAACTACCACAGTCGACATAGTGGGTCTGTCTTGTGGATTTTCCTCAACACACAAAAGTCCGATATGTATGCACTTTACAATTTCTGATGTCGAACCTTCCATCAAGAAGTTGTCCACGAACTCTAACACTTTATCTTCATTCCACAGTCTCCATGCCTATGAATTTAGATTGCAAATGGAGTTATATTTCATATATGCGCTATCCCATTTCCATTTTTGTCCATTTCCATTTTTGTCTAATTCTAATTCAAGCATACAAAAGTTAACATACATATGCAAGGAGTGTCTGCGAATGTTCAGTGAGATAGAAGCCACTACTCCTTTTTCCACTAATAATCTCAAGTAAGATTACACCAAAGCTGAAGACATCGGACTTAACAGAGAATACTCCTTCCATTGCATATTCTGGAGCCATGTACCCACTTTTTGGATACCAACATCATTATTATTATTATTATTTAAAAAACCAAGAAGAAGAGAAATAAAAGAAGAAGTAGCTTACTATGTTCCTACAACTCTTTTGGTGTTAGCTATATTTTGGTTTTCAGAAAAGATCCTTGCCATTCCAAAATCCGATATTTTGGCAACCATGTTATGGTCCAACAACACATTGCTAGGCTTCAAGTCTCTGTGAATGATTTTAAGCCTGGAGTCCTCATGAAGATATAAAAGTCCTCTAGCAATCCCACTAATTATGTCATAGTAAGTCTTCCAATCAAGTTGTAAACGCCTTTTTGAATCTAAAATTTAATATTAATGTTAATTTATGAAATAGTGTATAAATAAGAATTGTAGAAGTCTACAAGAAATCTAAAATACTACTAGACTTAAAAAAACAGATTGTAGGAAGAAACAAACCAAAAATAAAATTATCAAGGCTTTTGTTGTGCATAAACTCGTATACAAGCAACTTTTCCTCTCCCTCTATGCCACATCCCAATAGCCTCACAAGATTTTTGTGCTGAAGTTTTGCAATAAGTATGACCTCATTTTTGAATTCCTCTAAGCCTTGCATTGACTTCATTGAGAACCTTTTAACTGCTACTTCCTTCCCTTCAGGTAGCACACCCTGAGTGAAATGACCTCCAAACAGACAAAATTCAGGACCTAGTTGTTAATTGGTATGGATTGTATTAGATTACCGTTAATAAGAAGCCTTTGGCATGCATGACAAAAATATTATAAGCACACTTTGACTCATATGTTTGGGACAACTTATTTGCAGTCTATATCAAAATATATAGCTTTTGGTGACTTTTATGTTAAATGTGTGATAAAATCTATAAAAGCTAGCTTATTTCTAAAAGGCTAAAATTTAAATTATTTGCAAAAAATTGAAACAAAAAGCAAAAAGTAAAAAACAATAAGCAAATGCCAAACACTTTCGGAAGCTCTTTTTCTACTCAGTTTGGAGTTTAACATGACAAAGAATCCTTCGGAATCACGAACAACATAACAAAGAATCCTAGCCGACTTAACATGACAAAGAATCCTAGCCGACTTAACATGACAAAGAATCTTTTTATAGTGTTTTCTACGGTTTTCTATATAGCATGATTTTCCATTTGAAATGTTTTCCATCTTATATCCATTCTCTATGTCAAAATATTTTTATTACTTTTTATATATATATATATATATATATATAATTTGATGATATGTTGAGTATATTGTGAAAATATATATGTATATTACTGTTTGACGATGTGTCCAATGCTTAGATTGGCTGTAGAATAGTTCCCTTCGCAGAATTTATAAAATCCCAACTTTGAAAGCTTTTCAAATTCTAAATTTTTTTCATATTTATATGCAGTAAATTTGCTATGTTTGCTAATTTTGAGTACTAAAAAACGCAAGAAATGAATTTTGATTCTACGTACCTTGTAAACTTTTCCAAACCCACCTTCACCAATCTTGTTGTCATCTGAGAATTTGTTTGTTGCAACTTCAATTGTCCCAAAATCAAATTGCAAGGATTCTACGGTTGTTATTTCACTTGCAGCTAAAGACCCAAAAATAAATAAAAGTAAGATATTACAATACAAAGAGCATTGTTTACAGATATGATAGAGGTAAGCGTTTGTACATATTCAATATAATCTTTATCCAAAAAAAAAAAAAAAAAAAAAACAAAATAAAGTTCTGTTAATGGCCATCCTTAAAATATTTGTTAATGGACAATTTTTAAAAAGTTTTAAGAATACTTTTATGAAAAATATAAAAGCTCTTTAAAAAGTCAGTCTTTTTCTTCTATAAAATTTTTTAAATAGTTCATAAATCAATTTTCTTAACATATCCGTTAACGTTTTCCATTCTAATTTATATAGCTTTTAACACTCCCTCACATGCAGCTTGAAATACATCGTTAATGAAAGGATTCCACTTGCATACCGTGATAATTGAGGAGGCCATCAGATTTTTGAGAATTCTCTTCGTTTATATCATTGGACTTCATTCTTGCTCTCCTCCTTCGGAAACAGTAAAGCAGAATGACTAGCACCACAGAGGCAGCAATTGTAACAGCAATTACGATAGCTACTACCTTTGAGCTTTTGCCTTTCCCTGTAAAAACAATATCATGTTTTATTGAGAATAGTTAATAGTCAGTTATAAGAAATGTTTAAAAATATTGGATTCGCTAGTATTTGAGTTTTTAGAGCATAGGGCCATATTGGCTTATATGAAATACCATAGGACCATATTGGCTTCGCCAGTATACTTGAGTTTTTAGAGCATTCTCGTCTAGCTGGTCAAACTAGCCTACTAAAAATATGATTAAACACCCACAAAAACTGTTGGGTGCCGACACCCACAAGTCCAGCCCACACTCTTTGTCAAAGCTCCTTAGATGAGCTAGTGAGAGAAGTTCGTTATGAAGTAAATGAAGTCAGCTTTTATGTGCAAAAGTCAAGCCATATTTCTGAAGGATGTATCTATTGTCTTATGCATGTCGTACAAGCTAGAGAAGAAAAAAAGAAAAGCTGAATAATAAATAAGTGCCGCCATTCGGCAAGAAGTCCCAGAGTTAAGGATGACAATATAAATCTGTACTCATAAGTACCTGCCTCACTGGCCCTTGATGGAAGGGTTTTACCCGTCCCGCAAAACAAATGGAGCGAGAATGAAGATTAAAATTTTCCCCACACCCATCTCGTTTATATTTAAATAATTAAAAAAAAAAATTTATAAACTTTTTATAACAAAATACATATATGATTTTAGCCTTTTAACTTTAAATTTATGATATTTTTTATATAATATTATTGAATTTATACTTTTATGTTTTAATATTTATGTTGTTTATATTTTTTAATTATTGTATTGCTATGTTTGAATTGTTTTTGTACTTCTTATAACTTGAATTGTTGTATTATTATACTTTGAGAAGGTTTTGTAATGTTAGAATTTGTTTTTTGAAATCTTTTATGAGTTTTAATTAATGCATTCAAATAAATTTTTGAGTTTTTTTTTTTTTTTTTTTTTAATGTTGTATTTGATGTAAATTTTGAAAAATTCATAACATCCTCTATGTTTGTGACATTTTAAAGTGATCGGAGACTAATAACGATCTCATCTATAAAAAGTTTGAAATTGATGTTTTTGAATTTTAAAATTATGCATAAAAGATTAGTGAAAAATGCTAACGAGTACTTTTAGGTACTGCTTAATAATTCATTTAAAGAAAGTTTTTATGGGAAATGAAAAAAAAGTAATTAATATTTTGACAATTTTTTTCATTTTCCATAAAAGTGGTAAAAATCTTTTCTAAAATAGATTATTAACTAGTGTTCTAACAACACTCGATAGCATGACCCTAGTTTATATATCGAATAATAAATAATATCTTAATTAATAACACTAAATTTAATGTGATTGTTAACAACATTTGAAACATAAAGTCCAACTGCAAAATTTTCAAAATACAAAATTAATACCAAATTTTGATGATGTAACATTAAATGTTTCATTAATAAAAACCCTTAAGATTTACATTGTACTCTAAATAAAAGTATACCTTTGCAAAAAGTGTATTGTACACTGTATATTGGACACACTTGTTTAGCCTATAATGTAAGATTTATATTTTTAATACAATAAAAATTAAGAATTTGCCTCATGAAGTAGAGAAAAAAAAAAAAAATCATTTCAAATAAACATCATCTTGATAGGATATGTACCTTTTGGTCCAGGTCCTGGTGCGGCAGCAGCTTGCACAAGGTAAAACGCGAAAACTTCATACCTAATGTTACAACTAGGAGACAGAACTCGACCCCCCCTCTTTCCACCATAAGATGTGGACAAGTTTGTTATGGCTTCGCGAAGACAACTATTGCAATCAAAGCTGGATAGGTCAGGGACGCACTGTACAAGGCTGTATAGCGTTTGGATTTCCGTAAATTTGGTTTCTTTGGTAGCAAACTTTTTAGCAGCAGATAAAGCATTTGCGGCCACTGGCACCAAGTCACTCAATGATTTTTCCACTAGCTGAAGGAAGCGATCTCGCTCTGTTATATCCAACAAGTTCCACAGAATCATTCTCGGCTGGGCTTCCATGACGGAGAAGAATGATCGATTTGAGTAGCGTAACATGCATTCATCATACCATACCACGGCCACTTTTTCTTCTGGGCAGTACTGCTGAACAATCTCTTTGGTTGCTGTTGACACGCATTCTTGGCACTCATTGGTGGCGAGATCACCGCGGCAGAGGAAGAGGCCGTAAACTGTGTTCTCTGGTGTTTGAGTTTGACCCACGGTGGTGTTGTAGAAACCGGTTTCACGCGTGGAATTTGCGTTAAGGAAAGAGAGGAGGTTGTTGAGGTTAGACTGGTAGGTGCTATTGGGGGAGAAAGTGGTTTGGTTTGAACAGAAATGGTAGCGGTATTCGGCTGCTTCACCCCTAATGCTTAGGGAGATGAGTATGGAAAGGAGCACTAGGTGCATGGAGACACTGAAAGAAGGGATGCCCATATTTATATGATCAGTCTTGTGCTCGGCCTGCTCAGACTCAGAAATCTCAGGAGTCAGGAACATGGAAAAGGTTTTTGTTGTGCATGTGGCTTGTATTCCTAGTGGCAGCAGAAAACCGAGTTCTAATTGGTTTTGGGTTCATGCATAGACTATCATATATATATATATTAGATGTGTACTAAGGCTTTGTGAATTGAATTGTATAGACTATTGTAATATGTTTATGTGTTACTATTGTAATATGTTTAAGTTTATTTTTCTTCTCTCTTTTTTAATCTTGCATAAGTGAGTTTATTTTTACAACAATTTTGTTTATAAAACATTTTATATATTCTTTTATTTCTTAAAAAATTTCTGTCAATAATACTAAGATCCAATGTAAAAAAGCCAAGTTACTCACTCTTACTCCACAACTCTACTTGTCAGTGAACAAGTTGTGACAAAAATTTTAATTTTAATTATAGTTTTAGCATTTTTATTTTTAAGTTATGACAAAAATTGTGATTATAGTTGTAACTCGAGAATTTTTATTTTTCAAGTGATACGGTAATGGAAAATTAAGAGGATGTTTGGTAACGTTATTCTGATAATGTTCTTTGTATTTTTTTAAAATACATGCGAGTAAAAAAATGTATGAAAAAATGTGTAAAAATACATATTGTGCGCGCCCAAAAATGAGGCTGCCTGGGCTAGGCCTTACTCGGACTCACAACTTACTTGTATAATGGGCTTGGATTTCCTACACTGGGTTGTTCTTCGCAGTGAGACTCAATGGGAACACTTTTCTCTTCCAGAGGATCTGAATCACCTTGTTCTCACTCTACTCTCTATCTATCTTCCCTCTTTCACTGTAAATTTTCCAACCCCCATCTTTCCTAAACTTCTCATATTTATAGTCCAAAGTCAGTGGAGAAGTTATGATCACTTCCCAGTTTAATGCATCACGCGGTCCAGTATTATCGATTGTAAGTGGGTGGTTAGGTGGGAGTGGGAGGCGGTGAGAATGGCGTTGAAACTTGTTTCCCACTTCCGTAACTATTCTCGGCAGAGGCACCTTGTGCGGCACTACCAAGCATGCAAATGACAGAACAGTTTAGACGTTGTTCCTTCATCATTGCTCGGTAAAGTATTGCCGAGGAATGATGAAGTGACAAGGTTTGGGGCCCGCAGCCCGTGTGGCCTCGGGATGGGCCGATATGTAAAAAAAGACTTGCTTTACGGACCATACACCCAGGCCAGAGTCCAAGGCCCAAATGGGCATCGGTGCGGGGACCGTGCTGAGGCACCTCGTGCGGCATTACCGAGCATGCAAAGGACAGAACAGTTTAGACGTCGTTCCTTCATCATTGCTTGGTAAAGTATTGCCGAGGAATGATGAAGTGGCAAGGTTTGGGGCTCGTAGCCCGTGTGGCCTCGGGATGGGCCAATATGTAGAAAAAGACTTGCTTTACGGGCCATACACCCAGGCCAGGGTCCAAGGCCCAAATGGGCACCGGTGCGGGGACCGTACACATATAATATTATTTAAAAATTAAAAACATGGGTTTAAATGGCCTAAATTCTGTCTATACCGAAACATATTTTTCACAATTTTTGATTTGTGAATAATAAACTAGAAAATGTATGCCGGAACCTTATGGTAAGGATGAGTTGTTGTGTGGTCCACCTAATAAAAATGTGAAATGAAATGATGATAAGAACTGAGCTGAAGTCACAAGTGAATAAAGCCAAGCCACTATCACACATTCACACTTGCACAATTTTCAAAATGATACGGTACGGAAAATTAAAGTCTGTTAACAAAGATTTCTTTTTTGTGGTTTTGGATTCATGTTGTGCGGTCCACCTATCACACATTCACACTTGCACAATTTTCAAAATGATACGGTACGGAAAATTAAAGTCTGTTAACAAAGATTTCTTTTTTGTGGTTTTGGATTCATGTTGTGTGGTCCACCTAATAAAAATGTGAAATGAAATGATGATAAGAACTGAGCTGAAATCACAAGTGAATAAAGCCAAGCCACTATCACACATTCACACTTGCACAATTTTCAAAATGATACGGTACGGAAAATTAAAGTCTGTTAACAAAGATTTCTTTTTTGTGGTTTTGGATTCATGTTGTGTGGTCCACCTAATAAAAATGTGAAATGAAATGATGATAAGAACTGAGCTGAAGTCACAAGTGAATAAAGCCAAGCCACTATCACACATTCACACTTGCACAATTTTCAAAATGATACGGTACGGAAAATTAAAGTCTGTTAACAAAGATTTCTTTTTTGTGGTTTTGGATTCATGAATTATAAATTTACATGTTTATTATTATATATTTTTTAATAATAAACATGTGGCATTATGCTATAAAAGTAAAACATTTGGTATCATATTTAGCACCTGTTTAAATAATCCAATAACTAAACATAGAAACATAACAAGAAAATTTATTCATTAAGGGATAATCAATTGACTTTATGAAAAATGAAAATAATAAGGCAGAATTTTTTTTTTTTTTATAAGGAAACTTAGACTTTCGATAATAAAAAATTCAGCCACAATAATCAATTGACAATGGATAATCAATAGACTTTATGAAAAATGGCTCTAGCATTTTTATTTTTAAGTTATGACAAAAATTGTGATTATATAGTTGTAACTCAAGAATTTTTATTTTTCAAGTGATACAATAATGAAAAATTAAGAAGTCGTTTGATAACGTTATCCTAGTAATGTTATTTGTATTTTTTGAAAATATATATAGATGAAAAAATGTATAAAAAATATGTAAAAATATGTGTAATATTGTTCAAAAATTGAAAACATAGATTTAAACCAACTAAATTCTGTCCATACCGAAACACATTTTTTTCACAATTTCTGATTCGTGAATAATAAACTAGAAAATGTTTGCGGGAACCTTACGGTAACGTCGGTAAGGATGAGTTGTTCTGTGTTCCACCTAATAAAAATGTGAAATGAAATGACTATAAGAACTAGAAATTGAGCTGAAGTGACAAGTGAATAAAGCCAAGCCACTATCACACTTGCACAATTTTCAAAATGATACGGTATGGAAAATTAAAGTCAGTCAACGAAGATTTCTTTTTCATGATCCGTGATTCATGAATTATAAATTTACATGTTTATTATTATATTTTTTTAGTAATAAACATGTGGAATTATGCTATAAAAGTAAAACATTTTTTTTTTGGTAGAAACATTTGGTATCATATTTAGCTCCTGTTTAAATAATCCAATAACTAAAACATACAAACATAACAAGAAAATTTATTCATTAAGGGATAATCAATTGACTTTATGAAAAATAAAAATAACAAGGCAGAATTTTTTTAATTTTTTTATAAGGAAACTTAGACTTTTGATAATAAAAAATTCAGCCACAATAATCAATTGACAATGGATAATCAATAGACTTTATGAAAAATGGCTCCAGCATTTTTATTTTTAAGTTAGGACAAAAATTGTGATTGTATAGTTGTAACTCAAGAATTTTTATTTTTCAAGTGATAGAGTAATGAAAAATTAAGAAGTCGTTTGATAACGTTATCCTAGTAATGTTATTTGTATTTTTTGAAAATATATATGGGTAAAAAAATGTATAAAAAAAATGTAAAAATATATGTAATATTGTTCAAAAATTGAAAACATAAATTTAAACCAACTAAATTTTGTCCATACCGAAACACATTTTTTTCACAATTTCTGATTCGTGAATAATAAACTAGAAAATGTTTGCGGGAACCTTACGGTAACGTCGGTAAGGATGAGTTGTTCTGTGTTCCACCTAATAAAAATGTGAAATGAAATGACTATAAGAACTAGAAATTGAGCTGAAGTGACAAGTGAATAAAGCCAAGCCACTATCACACTTGCACAATTTTCAAAATGATACGGTATGGAAAATTAAAGTCAGTCAACGAAGATTTCTTTTTCATGATCGGTATTCATGAATTATAAATTTACATGTTTATTATTATATTTTTTTAATAATAAACATGTGGAATTATGCTATAAAAGTAAAACATTTTTTTTTTTTGGTAGAAACATTTGGTATCATATTTAGCTCCTGTTTAAATAATCCAATAACTAAAACATACAAACAGAACAAGAAAATTTATTCATTAAGGGATAATCAATTGACTTTATGAAAAATGAAAATAATAAGGCAGAATTTTTTTTATTTTTTTATAAGGAAACTTAGACTTTCGATAATAAAAAATTCAGCCACAATAATCAATTGACAATGGATAATCAATAGACTTTATGAAAAATGGCTCCAGCATTTTTATTTTTAAGTTATGACAAAAATTGTGATTATATAGTTGTAACTCAAGAATTTTTATTTTTCAAGTGATACAGTAATGAAAAATTAAGAAGTCGTTTGATAACGTTATCTTAGTAATATTATTTGTATTTTTTGAAAATATATATGAGTGAAAAAATGTATAAAAAATATGTAAAAATATGTGTAATATTGTTCAAAAATTGAAAACATAGATTTAAACCAACTAAATTCTGTCCATACCGAAACACATTTTTTTCACAATTTCTGATTCGTGAATAATAAACTAGAAAATGTTTGCGGGAACCTTACGGTAACGTCGGTAAGGATGAGTTGTTCTGTGGTCCACCTAATAAAAATGTGAAATGAAATGACGGTAAGAACTAGAAATTGAGCTGAAGTGACAAGTGAATAAAGCCAAGCCACTATCACACTTGCACAATTTTCAAAATGATAAGGTATGGAAAATTAAAGTCAGTCAACGAAGATTTTTTTTTTTTTCGGTCAACAGTCAACGAAGATTTCTTTTTCATGATCGGTGATTCATGAATTATAAATTTACATGTTTATTATTATATTTTTTAATAGTAAACATGTGGCATTATGCTATAAAAGTAAGGGTATGTCCTTAAGGCACATATAAACAAATTCATTTTTGAAACATAACAAGAAAATTTATTTATCAATGGATAATCAATTGACTTTATGAAAAATGAAAATAATAAGGCAGAAGTTTTTTTTTTTTTAGGGAAACTTAGACTTCCAATAAAAAAAAAAAAAAAAAAAAAAAAAAATCAGCCTCAACAATCAATTGACCATGGATAATCAATTGACTTTATGAAAAATGAAAATAATAAGGCACAAGATTTTTTTTTTTTTTTTGATAAGGAAACTTAGACTTTCAATTAAAAAAAAAAAAAAAAATCAACCACAATCGCCTAACAAAACATTATTGAGGATTTGAGAAACATTCTTTATCCACACTAATAAACTACTAACATGTTTCAGATTTCTAGTAAATTTTTGAGCTACTAAATTTCCTTATCTATATATGTGGGAAAAATTAAAACTCTGAAAGAACTTTGCATAAAATTTGACCTCTGAAATAAGATGTCTAAATAATGCAAATAACTGATCCTCACACTCTAAAGCTGTAATGAACTTAAATAAATAAATAGATATTGAATTGAAATTCAGCCACAAGATAAATAAACTGAAATTGAACTGAAATATAAATGGAAAAGAGAAGAAAAATTTTGTACCTCTCAAAATTTTAAAGCCATTTTCCCTTAACTTCAAGTAAGAAAGGTCCTTAACGGAGAAAAAAAGAATAAGAATGCGACTATGAGACCACTAAATGGATGGAAAGTCAATCAAGAATGCGACTGTGAGAGAAACTGCACCAAGGAATCATTTAGATTAATTGAAGAAGTGTGATTGGCTATTGCCTAACGTGTTTGGGAAAACAATTTGAGGCTTAAAGGGATATGGACAGGTGGGGCACCCCGTGGGGAGACCAATAAATTTCTATGTGCGTGTCAGTTCATACAAGAAAAAAGGCATTGTGTTCACATTTCTACCTAGTTTTTACCTACAAAAATGTTTTGTAAAATTTTCATGGGGGCATGACACCCACTTGTTATACACATAGTTCTGCCTCTGTGTGTTCCGCAATCACTTGAATCTTAAGACTTATAAATTATAATACTAGTATGTAACGTGTGCAAATGCATAAAAATGAAATATTATATGATTTTTTTAATTTTCTAAATATAAAATATAATAAATATGGTAGTTATTAAGAGTTATTTATTATGATTTTTTTTTTCAGAAGATTATTATGATTGCATAGGTATATGAAAATATATATTTTATTATTATGCATTAATTATGATTGTGTTTATATATAGAATTATATAATCTAACATTTATAGAAATCAAGATTTTAATGGAGAGTTTAAATATAAAATAGAATTTAAGTTCAATTAAAAAAATATATTAAAATAATAAAGTGTACAATTTTTGAGACCTCAAAATTTTTTATAAGGCACAATATTTATTTAGTCAACCAAAAGTCAAATGTTTTCGGTATATATTATGTGGCACATGTATAGAGGAATTCCAACTGCTGAAAAAGATTTAGAAAAATTGCACACCTATTAAGATGGAGATTTTCATGCATTGGCTAAATTTTGGGCCTAAATTAATACTCTAGAAGATAATTAATAGTCCAAAATTTTCTTTTATTGTTTTTTAGAAAAATACATAGGATGAGTCCAAATCTTTTATCCCACTCTTCCTGTTCCACTATATACTCCACAAATAAAAACATGACACATGTCCATCTATTTTATTTTTCCCTAGAGAATGTACCAACTAATATTTTGGATTTTATCATTATCTTTTTAAAAATTATTGGCCTATACTTGGAGCTTTTTTCCACTTTGAGAGCCTTACCTAAGTTGGCATAGTTCTTAATACTTAATATCATTTTGGACTTTGTTTTGGTTTGTTCATTGGAACAGGATATTTGTCAGTCTATTTTAGCATATCATTTCATGTTACCGCAAAGTAATCATTTATGGCGTTTTTGTAAATTAAACCAACATGTCCAGTAATTGTAAACTAGGAAATCTTCACTTTTCCCCTTTTCAAACCTATTGACTTTCTTTCTTACCTACAAAATTTATTTCCTTTTGTAGTCTCACACACTTCTCACCTAAACGGTTGAACCTTCATTATTTTTCCTCACAACTTAGAGCATTCACATCAATCCATCTAAAATAGCATAAGCCCTACCATTTGCCCAACTAACCCCAAAAAACACCTACATCAAATCATGCAAAAAATTTTGAAATAGGATTCTAGATATAGCAACCATGCAAACATACATAGTTATTGTTCAAATACAATTTTTTTTAATATTTTATTTACTGAGAGAGAGAGAGAGAGAGAGAGAGCGTGTGCGCGATTATTTAGGAGAATAAAAAAAATGATAAAGAAATAATATTTCAATGAAGTGTATGTTTGGATAGTGCTGAAAAGCACTTTTTAGCTGCATCCCACATTTTTCAGTGGGTCCCGTGCACTATTCACGGGACCCGCAAGTACTTTTTTAAGCAAAAACAACTTCAAAACTAGGTCTCACGGTACTATTCACACATTTAAAAATTATTTTGCTACACTGTTTTCAATTTTCAGCAATAAGCGGTATCTAAACACACTCAAAATGTAGTGTAAAATAAATAATTTGATGTGAGTGTGTTTTGAAAAATGATTGTATTAAATAGAAAAAGTATATTATTATGATCAAATAGATAAGAATTTTTGCATGAGCTAGAGCGAATGGTCGTAATGTGTCTACTCTTTTCTCATCTTGTTCTTCATTTATTTTCTTTCTTCTCTAACGAAACCTTAGTTTAATTTTTTTTCATCTTGTGTTTAGCTTAGAAAGTGTTAAGATCTAGTTTTTTTCTTCTATGTTTTAAACAAAGATGAAGGCAGCGGCTCATATATATATATATAGAAAGACAGTGGTTCACATTAAGGAGGGAAAAAGCCCAAAATGCATATCGGTAGCAAGGTTTTCAAACCCGGACCATTCATTGAATCGTAAAAGGGAGAGGTTCAAGGTTTTTGAGGTCAAACCAAGGTCGAACTAGGGTCGAACCGTGATGACGTCATAATTAATTTAATAATTAATTAAAGCCTAAATATAGATATTAAATTTATAAAACTAGCAAAATTGACTAATATATCTATATATTTGAGGAAAATTTAATGATTTTCAAGCATATATTTAATAATTAAATAAGAAAGTTAATAAAATAAAATAATAACCATGAAAACATTAAAATTTATGATTAATTTTTGAAGTAAAGTTGAATATCTTCGAAGGATTTTAATTATAATTTTTTTTTTATTCCTTGTAAGAGATGGATAATTTAATTAAGTAGAATAAAATTGTGTTAAGTTGTTTTTATAAAAAATAAAAAAATAAAAAAATTCCTAAGGGGTTGGACCGCACGGTTCTTGCCACCAATTCGTACGGTCCAACCCCGGTTTTAGGGGTTCATGGAATTGCCACATATGCCCGGTTCTTTATGCTTAAAAAACCGGTTTTCATCTCGGTTCCTGATTTTCACGGTCCGACCTCCCGGTCCTATCCGGTTTTGAGAACTATGATCGGTAGAATCTTTAATTTCGGCTTGTACTTTTTATTTTTTATTTTTTAGAGAGAGTTTCAACTTATGACTTCCGCTCCTGATGATAGCTCTTTATCATTAGACCAAGACACCAATCAGTTTTTGGTGTAGACGGGGATGGAACCCAGATCTCTTATATAACCATCAAATATTTAATTAGTGGAGCTAACTAGAACCTACAATTTAGGCTTGTATTGGCTGAAGCTAATTGAAACGTTCAGAATAGACCGAAATTTTACCAGAGGTAGAATAGGGGGCTAGGGAGTCATTGTTCCGCTTTGCATATTGGTACGAGATTTTTCTTTTGTTCCAATCATAATGGAACGGTATTCAAAACCATGCTAATTGGCTTAGTGGTTCGGCCGACTTTGATTTTGAGTTACCTTGGTAATGGGAATGTATGGAAGGACTAATATCAAAATGCTATATGATGTCAAGGTCCAAAATCTAAAATTTTAAAATTTTAAGTAACAAAATCAAAATAACAAAAACTTAGCGAATGCAATTTACAATTTAGTTTTAAAAAATAAAAAATAAAAATTTTGCTCAATATATTTCAAATTAATTATCTATCAAAATAGAACTAGGCATATATTAATTTCAAAAATCATTTATGACTGATTATGTTCTAAATTTTGCAATAATTTCTCTTTGAACGTAAAAAAATCTAAAAGTTCTTATCAACCACTTGGAAAAATACAGGAAAAAAATAATTATGAATAAAACATATATTTACTTTGGATATACTGTCACCCATCAAATTTTTGAGGGGGAAAAAATACACCGATAAAAGAAGGAAGCACATAAAAAAGAGAAATATTTTTTAAAGGTTCTTAACCTCTTATTTTTCAAATTGTCCTTAATTTTTTAATTATTAGGAAATTTATATTTTTTCAAAATCTACTTTTGGTAGAAAAAACACACCAAAAAGGTCGACTTTTTTCTTTTCAATTTAATGAAAGGCCATACGTCATGGGCCAACTGACCATTTAGTTTTTTTTTTTTTAGTTTTTTTTGTTGTTGTTGAGAATCTGACCATTTAGTTATTTTGGCGTACTCTTTCTCTTTGGGCCGATTGAATTTTCAGGGCAGGGTAGGGTGAAATCATGGCAATGATTTTTATTTTTTTAAGGTACATATATTTGCGTTGTGGCAATGATTTTTTAACTCAACATTCTATAGAAATAGATTTGAAAGCCATGTATGCAAAGTCAGAAAATGCTAGCCACCTGCCAAGAGCCTTGTAGCTCAACAGTTACTTTCATGGAAACATTCAGAATTCAAATCCTCCAATTCTAATTAACAATTTGTCCAAAAATAAATAAAAAATTGCCAACAACATCTTGCCGCACAAACTCTTGCACATTCCTTATTTTTTTGAGCGAGTCTCGTGCACATTCCATGCCTTCATATAATTAATGTGTGTCTAATCTAAGTAAGATGTCCCCCTCCCTATCTTACAGAAATTTTGTACATTTTTTTCTCCCAGCATTAGAACAAAGCTACATTGGCAAGCAGAATGGCATCCAATTCCCATCTTTGTCAATCTCCACCGTGGTGAAATAATAGAAACAGTTAGTTCATTAATTTACAGAAGGAGCTGTTGAAGACTGACCACTTGGAACCACTTTACTAACAGAAAGCGCAGGCTGTCTTGGTGGTGGAAGTTCCATTGATTCACTTCATAGAAGAGCCACCACAGTGGACATGGTAGGCCTGTCTGCAGGATCTTCTTGCACGCACAAAAGTCTGATTTGATTGCATCTTTGGACTTCGGATGTCTGGCATGATTCCATCAATAGAGGGTCCACAATTTCCAAATCTTTTCCTTCATTCCATAATCGCCATGCATGCCTGTTAATTGTTTAAACAGTAATGTTTTATAGAAATGATTGTTTCTTCTTTGGAATTATATGAAGGAGAATTGTCAATCCAAGTGGATAAAGAAATGTACATATGCATGGAGTGTTCCTACAACTCTTCTTGTGTTAGCTGCATTCTGCTTTTCACAAAAGATCCTTGTCATGCTCAAATCTAATATTTTGGCAACCATGTCATGGACCTACAAGACATTATTAGGCTTCCAGTCCCTTTGAACGATTTAAGCTAGAAGTCCTCATAAATATTTAGAAGTCCTTCGGCTAGAAATTCCCATATGCATTGTTTTTCATCCCTCGCCCAAGCAAGAATACGCAAAATACTACACAACAAGAGAGAGCCTCAAATATGATGAAAGTTGTAATTGTGGCCATTTTGGCTTTGGCAACTATTGAATTCTATACAAGCTTCACAATTGCATCAATGGAGGAACAAAAACTCAGAGAGAGAAAGATGAATGTAAAACTTGTAGAAGTGAATTCATTGAATAAGTTTACAATACTCTGTTCTATATATAGTGAGAACAGAGGCGGGAAAAATGAAAAGAAGAAACAGAAATAACTAACTGCCCAATTGATCTAAGCCATACACGTGGAATAAAATCTAACTAACTATTTAACGTTTATGTATAAACGGCAGTCGTTCATATGTTCTTAGTCTATTCTAAACTTAAACTACTCGTAGCTTATCTCTATATTTACAAAACTACAATACACAAACACTGATGTCTTATAACAAACTCAACACTCCCCCTCAAGATGAACCATAGATGTTGATCAGGTTCATCTTGGACAGAAGGAAGTAGAATTGCTTAGTTCCAAGTGCCTTTGTGAAGGAGTCCGCAATCTGGTGTTTGGTAGGCACATGAAAAGTCTTGATCACCCCACTTTGAATTTTACTTCAAATGTAATGACAATCAACCTCTATGTGCTTTGTGCGTTCATGAAATACTGGATTTGCAGCAATATAAAGGGCTACCTTGCTATCACAATACAAAGAAGCTGGATAATTGTGTTCTAAACCAAAGGTTCCTAGTAATGCCACCAACCATACAAGTTCACTTGTGACAGTGGCCATTGCACGATACTCAGACTCAGCTGATGGTCTGGATATGACTTGTTGCTTCTTACATTTCCAAGATATAAGAGAATTTCCAAGGAAAACACAAAATCCTGAAACTGATTTTCTGGTATCTAGACATGCTGCCCAGTCAGCATCACAATAGGCTTTGAGCTTCAATTCAGAACTTGCAGATAGGAATAAGCCTTGTCCTGGTGCCTTCTTAAAATACCTAAGTATTTTATAAGCTGCTTGTAAATGAGGAGTCTGAGGTGAACTCATAAACTGACTTAGTTTGTGCACTGAATAACAAATGTCAGGTCTGGTCAGAGTCAGGTAAAGAAGTTTGCCAATAATTCTTCTATACAAAGATGGATCTGGTGCAGCCTCTCCCATTGAACTCCTAAATTTGGCTGTTTGATCCATAGGTACATTGGCAGGCTTACTTGCTAGCAGACCCGTATCAGATAGCAGCTCTAACACAAACTTCCTTTGACATAAACTAATACCTTTTTCAGTCCTTGCAACCTCAAGACCCAAGAAATACTTCAAAGTACCAAGGTCCTTGAGTTTAAACTTGGCATCTAGGAAAACTTTGAAAGTATTGACTGCCTCCACATTGTTGCTAGCTATCAAGATGTCATCTACATAGACTAGTAAGATGAGAATTGAACCCTTGCTAATCTGAGTGAAGACAGAGTAATCAGATTTAGATTGAATGAAACCATGATCAAGGAGAGTGGATGAGAGCTTAGCAAACCACTGTCTACTGGCCTGCTTCAATCCATAAAGGGATTTAGTAAGTTTGCACACCTCCCCCTTGCTGCCAAACCCAGGAGGAGGAACCATATACACTTCCTCATTCAAGTCTCCATGCAAGAAAGCATTGTTAACATCTAGTTGGGACAAATGCCAATCATACACAGCAGCCATAGCCAAAAGGGTCCTAACAGTGACAAACTTCACAACAGGAGAGAAAATCTCATAGTAATCAACACCCTCAGTTTGAGTAAAACCTTTAGCAACCAATCTAGCCTTGTACCTTTCTATAGATCCATCAGCCTTAAGTTTGATTTTGTAGACCCATTTGCACCCAATAGGCACTTTACCAGGAGGCAGTTTGGTCATGATCCAAGTCTTGTTAGCCTGAAGTGCATCAATCTCAGCCTTCATGGCAGCTTGCCACAAAGGATCAGGTAAAGCTTCAGCATAGGAGGTTGGTTCCTTGACAATAGACAAGGTCACAGAGAAGGCTTTATGTGCATTAGACAATTTAGAATAAGAAAGAGTTGAGGAAAGTGGATAAAGGATACCTGGACTATCAATGGAGATTGAATCATGGGAAGGTAGAGAAGTGGAAGCTAAGTTGCAGTGAGGATGAGGAAGAATGGAGGAAGCTAAACCACAGTGATAGTCATGAAGGTAAGAAGGAGGTTTATGAGGCCTAGAGGACTTTCTAAGAGGAGGTGAGGCAGGTTGAACAGTAGGAATAACAGACTGAACAACAGGCAAGGCAAGGTGAACAATAGGAAATTCAGGTTGAAAAGAAGACTCATGAGGAAGAGAAGGATCCAAAACAGGATGAACAAGGTCAGGAAATTCATCAGGGGGCACAGCAGTATCAACAGAACTAAAAGGAAGAGAAAACTCAGCAGAAATAGATGCAACAGGATCAAGAACAGGTGACTGAGATGGAAAAACATTATGAGAAATGGAAGAAGGACTAGGTATGAATTTAGACTGCCAATGTTTAAAAGGAAAAACAGTCTCTTTGAAGATAACATCCCTTGACAGGAACAAGGTTCTAGTGGACAAATCATACAACTTATACCCTTTAGTCCCAAAAGGATAACCAAGAAATATGCATGCCTTTGCTCTAGGGTCAAATTTAGACCTGTTCCTAGTTAAAGTAGAGGCATAACATAGGCAACCAAATGATCTAAGGTGCTGATATGAGGGAGGATGACCCAAAAGTTTCTGGTATGGAGTAAGATTGCCTAGAAGAGGACTAGGCAACCTGTTGATGAGATATGTGGCTGTAAGAACACAATCTCCCCAGAATTTTAAAGGTAAGTTGGCATGAAATCTCAAGGCTCTAGCAACGTTGAGTAGATGTTGGTGTTTTCTTTCAACAACAGCATTTTGCTGTGGAGTTTCAACACAGGACAGTTGATGTAAAACACCTTTGGAAGCATAAAACGAAGAAAGAGCAAATTCAGGACCATTATCACTCCTAATGACCTTAATGGATACTTTGAACTGAGTAAGGATCATTTGGAAGAAGGATTGAACCAAAGAAGAAGCATCAGATTTGTACTTCATTAAATAAACCCAAGTGCACCTACTATGGTCATCAACCAAAGTGAGAAAATATTTTGAGCCATTTAATGAAGTAGTAGAATAAGGTTCCCAAATATCAGCATGGATTAAATCAAAGCATGCTAAAGAAACACTTGTGGATTTAGGAAAAGATAATCGGTGTTGTTTAGCTAAAGGACATATGTGACAATCAAAGGATTTATTATTACAAGAAAGCAGATCAGGTACAACAGAATCCAGCAAAGCTAATCTTTGTGAAGATGGGTGGCCCAATCTGTAATGCCACAACCTAACATTATCACTTGAAGTAGAAACAACAGATAGAGAATCAAGATTACAGGAATTGACACTCTTATTACAAAGGAAAGAAGGTAATCTAGACAGAAACTCTGAAACAGAAGGTGGTAAAGTGATTGAGTCAATGCACTGCAAAGTATACAGCACTCCATTTCTCTTACCCAACCCAATCATCTTCCAATGCAGTAAGTCCTGGAGAAAACAGTAATGAGAAAGAAAAATACAGCAACAGGAAGGATTTTGAGTTAGTTTACTTATGGAAATGAGATTGAAAGAAAAAGAAGGAATACAAAGGACATTTTCTAGAATCAGTGTGGCTGAGACTTTAACAGTGCCAACATGAGTCACCTTAACCATTTCACCATTTGGGAGTCTAACAGACATTTAAATAGAAGAAGTGACAGAAGTGAAGAAATGGATGGAATGTACCATGTGGTCAGTAGCACCACTATCAAGAATCCAATCATATGAACTAATATGAGAGGTGTTGGTACTAGACGAAAAAACTGAATGCTGAAGAGAAGGGGAAAACCATATACCTGATAAGGTTTGGGCTTGAACATCCATGGAAGGCTGAGCAATGATGGTGGCAACATGAGGAGCATTTTCCAAACATGCCTCTGGTGGTGCTTGGGTACCAAAATGGCATTGAGAATTCAACAAGCCAAGTAATTGTTGATATTGAGCCTTGGTGAGAGCAACGGGTTCACTGAGAGGACTTTCAGCTGCAACAACATTGTTTGCAAAGGATGGACTACCTTTGGTTTTGAACTTATATCCAGGAGGATATCCGTGCAACTTGAAGCATTTGTCAACAACATGCCCCATAGCTCCACAATGAGTGCATTGTGGCCTGCCATTCTTGAACTTAACAAAAGGCTTGGTGTTCCCAGGTTTAGACCCAAATACTGCCAAAGCTGCTGATGTATCAGCCAAAACCTTCTTCCCAGCACCTACTTTTCTCTGTTTCTCATCTTGCAGTAGAAGAGAGAACACTTTGCTCAATGGAGGCACAGGCTCCATAAGCAGAATTTGGCTCCTGACAGCTGCATACGTCTCACTCAGCCCCATTAGGAAAGACATGGTACACTCTTCAACTTGGTGACCACATGTACATATTCTGTAATTAGAGAATTCATCCCAAAGTCCTTTAAACTTGGCATAGTATGCATTGATAGTTAAATCCTCTTGAACTAAAGAACTAATCTCCTTTCTCAGATCAAAGATTGTAGGACCATTTCCTTGCCCAAACCTGTTTTGCAGATCAACCCATACATCTCTAGCAGTCTTGAAATAAACTATACTTGACTGCAACTCTTTGGAAACCGAATTAAACAGCCAAGCCAGGACAGTGCTATTGCATTTATTCCAAGCTGTGTAATGTGGATGATCAACAAATTGAGGCTTAGGGATAGAGCCATCAATGAAGCCCAATTTAACTTTGGCATCCAAAGAAATAAGGATGGCCCTACTCCAGGTGTTATAGTTATCTTCAGTGAGATGTTGAACCACCAAAGAAACTCCTGGATTGTCACCACTAGACAGAAAATAGGGACTAGATGTGTTTTCCCAAGGATGCATAATAGGAGTAGGGTTAACACTAGAGGTACTCTCAGTCATACTTATCACAGAGAAAGAATGAGAAAACGAAGATTCAAGGTCTCAAGTAATTAAAACCAAGAATTGAGGACTAAAAAAAAACACGAATTGGTTTTCTCAAGAATTCTCTAAGAAGTAAGAGTTGAATTCTGTGTGACAATCAAGCTGTAATTCACAATCTTGATGAGATTGTAAATAGAAACAGTATTGAATTTGAAACAGAATAACCCTAAAATTGAGGAAACAAATGAATTGAAACCCTAAAATTAAAGATTTCAATTCAATTATGAACAGAAAATCAAGATTTCAACACACTAAGGAAATTAAAACCTCGAAGATGATGAACTTAATGCAAGAATCAACAGAAATGTAGCAAGTAAATCTCTAGTTGATCTGAAAGAAGCATTAAGAAGACAAGAAAGAATGTAATTGAACTAGGAAATTTCAGAATACCATACTTGGATGATCTCTGAACTAGTTCGCTCTGATACCATATTGAATTCTATACAAGCTTCACAATTGCATCAACGGAGGAACGAAAACTCAGAGAGAGAAAGATGAATGTAAAACTTGTAGAAGTGAATTCATTGAATAAGTTTACAATACTCTGTTCTATATATAGTGAGAACAGAGGCGGGAAAAATGAAAAGAAGAAACAGAAATAACTAACTGCCCAATTGATCTAAGCCATACACGTGGAATAAAATCTAACTAACTATTTAACGTTTATGTATAAATGGCAGTCGTTCATTTGTTCTTAGTCTATTCTAAACTTAAACTACTCGTAGCTTATCTCTATATTTACAAAACAACAAGTTAAGCTACTCGTAGCTTATCTCTATATTTACAAAACTACAATACACGAACACTGATGTCTTATAACAAACTCAACAGCAACCGCCCTTGTTTCAGCTTATGACCCTAGTCCTTTGCAAGACTTTTGTGTCGCAATTAACAACACCGATTCTGCTGGTATGTACATGCATGCACTCTCCTTATTATTAGCAGTACATAGTAGTATTATCATCATCTAATTTCTTTCGAGATCATTATAATGAAGTTCTACTGATTAATGAAATTATGCCTGACGGTTATGGCATCTGCATTAGATTTTATTTATTCCTACTTGACATGCTATTGTCCATTGTTACAGAACTGTCTTATTTGTGACAATAACAAACTTTTCTTTGTGTAGTATTTGTGAATGGAAAATTTTGCAAGGATCCAGCAACAGTCACAGCCAACGATTTTTTCTTCCCCGGACTCAATATTCCTGGCAACACATTTGCAAATAAACTTGGATCAAGTGTCAATCTTTTGAACATTGACAAATTTCCAGGTCTCAACACTTTAGGCATATCTTTGGCTCGCATTGACTTTGCACCATATGGCCTGAATCCTCCTCACACTCACCCTCGCAGCACTGAGCTTTTGGTAGTCATAGAGGGTACTCTCTTAGTTGGATTTTGTCACATCCAACCCAAACAAACTCTTCACCAAAGTTCTAAACAAGGGAGACGTCTTTGTATTCCCAATTGGTCTCATTCACTTCCAATTCAACATAGGGGAGACCAATGCTTTGGCCTTTTCTGGTCTTAGCAGTCAAAATCCTAGGCTAATCACCATAGCAAACGCAATGTTTGGATCAAATCCTCCCATCAATCCTGATGTTCTCATCAAGGCCTTCCAATTGGACAAAAGTGTTGTTGATTATCTTCAAAAACAATTCTAGTTATTCTACAATTCCACCGGGGGGGGGGGGGGGGGGGGGGGGGGTAATAAGGATGGTGAACCACTAGATAGTTTGAATAAAGTTTGCCTGGTTTCCCTTACTGTAATGTCATAAAAAAATAATTTTATTTTTCAAATAAAAGGGTTTCTTAGTATTATATTTGTGTGTGTCATCATGTCAAGGCAAAAGTAGTGCAATTAGTGCATGAATAAATCTCAATTACACCATAGATCCATAAAGTTTGAAATTACAAGCACCTAAATATTAAATATAAACAAATCTAAATTGTTTTTAAAATAGATAGAAATTTTAGTTTCGTTTATACAAATGGGAGGACAAATTTAGGGTTCAATAGCACCTATTCTATGTCAAACATTCCTAGAGGTAATATTTATGAAGCAACATTTTTGACTATTGAAATAGCAAGAGTATTGAGGTTGTACAACACTATGTATTCATACCGAGGTAACATGGAAAAAAATTATACAAGGTAGAAAAACATAATACTTGAAAATGGGTTAAATATTGGAAAATGGATAAGGAAAAACTAGTGAGTTCTCCACTAGCAGCCAGCAACTCACTTAAAACTAAGTTCCAAGCATATTCCTACAAGTGAGAAAGAAAAGGAAGAAATGACAAAAGCGCCTTATGCATAAAGATGTTGTAGTTTAATGTACTTCATGGTGTAAATGAACCCTGATTTGCAAGTATTAATGGAATTAGCAGTTGTTTTCTCTTCAATCCTAAAAAAAATGAAATTGAGCAACCGCAAAATAGATCCTCATGTATCTAGGAGGAGTGTTTTTGTGCTTTGGAAATAGTAAACACGTGCTTAATAGGTTCACAAATGTACATATGACTAATGATATTTGTGGGTGCAAGCGCTCTCGATGAGTGGCTTCCTCGTGGGAAGTATACCTTGGCCTGGACTGAATTGGGCGGAGAGTGAAAGGAGAGTTGCCACCTTGTTTAGGTCCAAGAATCAAATTGCGTTTTTGGGCCACTTACTTATGTGTATAGGTCCACATACCAGATTATAAGTTTGGAGTTTGGGTAAGGCTTGGGAAAGTATTAGGCATCCAAGACCGCTCAGCTTGTGGACCGGCCTTTGTTATGTGTTGATAGGCCATATTTAGATTCAAATTTTTTTATTAAAAGATCCCTAATCTTTAAACTAAACATAAATCATGCATTTTATTAAAATAACACATACAACATGTTAAAGATCACATCACAACTCATAAGGAAACAACTTAAACAAATCAAATAGAATATATGAAACCTGAAAAGCTAACAATTAAATAAAACATAAAAGGGGAAAATATCAAATAAACCAAACATGGCAGAAATACTAAAATAAATATGGAAAACAATTAAATACAATTATTTAAGCTAAAATAGAGAATTCAAAGTCAAATAGATTAGAAAAACACGTGAATAACAATTAATTAAATAAAACAAGAAATCTACCCAAATCATGGTTCAGGGTGCATACGCATACTTAACCATGCTCACGCATGTTCGAAAACATGCACGTGCATACTCGATTATGTGTACACATTCTCAGTAAAAAATAGTAAAAATCACATTTTTATGTGCTAAATCAATTACAGATTGGTCTAAATTAAAGAGAAAAAAAAAAGGGAAACACCAAAACTAAAATAAAAACTGCAACATGGTTAGATTAATATCACAAAATAAATATAACAATAATCAAACAAAGAAAGACGTGAATATTTCTATATTGTATAAAAACTACATTCCTGATTTGTATAATGTTTCAAATTTAAGTAGTATACATTGGTTTGATAGTAAGTGTATATATATATAGATTTAAGAAGCCCTACGGCAATTTTTAAATTCTTCGCAACAACTCCTTCTTTTCACCTTTAATTTGAGGATGAAAACTTTTCTTTGCCAAAAGACTACCCATTGTTTTTCATCTTGAGAAATTTTCGGAAGTTTTTTGCAAGAAACGCCACCTCCTTCTCTACATCATCTTCTTCGGAAGAATCATCCATTCTCTCAGTTATAGTTTTGAGAGCAAGTGATTTGCTGGACTTGTGAGAAGGCAGTTCGAGCTCATAAGTTTGGAGAGATCCAATGAGTTCTTGGATCTTTATGTCATCCAAATCTTTACTCTCCTCAATGGCTGTGACCTTAGCCCGGAAGCTTTCGGGTAAAGATCTCAAAATCTTCCTCACCACCTTAGCTTCTTCAATCTTCTCCCCAAGATTGAGCTTGGCAGTCACCATCTCGTTGAGTCTCCCATAGAAGGAATCAAACGACTCATCGTCGCTCATCTTTACCTCTTCAAATCGAGTAGTGAGCATTTGAAGCTTAGTGTCCTTAACCTTCTTGGTACCTTCGTAGGTTGTCTCAAGAATGGTCCATGCCTCCTTGGTAGTCTTCACATGCGAAATCCTGTGGAATTCATCAGTAGAAACACCACAGAAAGCGTTAATTGCTTTGCTATTGTGTTTGCCAAAGCAAGAGCAGCCTTATCCTATTCGGATTTGGCGGTAGTGGGTCTAACATACCCATTTTCAACAAAATCCCATACCGTCTCATCAATAGCACAAAGAAAAGCATGCATACGTACTTTCCAAAAAGCATAATTACTCCCATCAAAGAATGGAGGAGCATTAAGAGATTGGGATTGATCCATCTTACTTGGGGTCTAGGATCACACTAGGATAATGAAATCCAATAAGTGTACCTGCTTTGATACCAATTGAAAGCTCGAATTTGTGTGAAAACACAAGAGCTTGTTTAGATCCCTAAATTAAAATTACGGCTAGATTGCTTTTACTCTAACTTAGACTAAGTGCAAAATAAGAGTAAATGAGCGGAAACAACTGATAACACTACCCTAAGCCATATTCATCCATTTTCAATAATGTAAAGTAAAGCTTAAGAGTATGGAAGAGAGATGCAAACACAAGATAACACCGAGACGTGTTATTGAAGAGGAAATCGAAGAACTTGGCAAAAAACCTCTCCACCACCCTTCAAGCGGTAATCGATCTACTAGAGAATAAAGTTGGAGTATACGAATAACAAAAGACCCTCCAAGCCTAGTCTACCTAATGTACTTGAGCCTCCAAGCTCCTGCTACCAACTGGCTTCTTGGAACCTTGTCTTCTCTAGCTTTCTCAGATCTCGCAATTCAGCCCGATTTCATCCGCTAGCATTTGGCTTCTTCCAATGCTTCCCAGCAGCACCAATACCTCACTTGACACTCAGATTGGGTGTGGTAAGTGTTTGGGCTATCAACCACTCAAGGGTTTAGAGATGGAGAGGTAGGAGTAGAGGAAAACCACAAGGAAATGTATAAATGATTGTGGGTATAACAATCTCTAACTCGTAAGTGTATTTTCTAGGGTTTTCTCTCTGAAAAGCACTCCTTAGAATATGTGGGTAATGAGGGTATATATAGTGTGGGTAAAGACTTGGTAAAACAAACATGAAAAATTAGCCAAACAGAATGTTTCGCGAGTATTTCGCGGAAAGGCCTTACCAACGAGATGCTCGCGAAAACTCCAAGCTGTCATGACTTTTTGCATTCTAGTCATGTGCTCTATAAGTGGCTACTTCGCGGGTTAGCTTCTCGCAAAAACCACTTGTTCTTCGTTTTAAGCTTGAGTCTTCACACTCTCTCACACTCATCCCTTACAATTAAAAACCCACATAAATACAAGGAAAAATGATTGAATAAAATTACAATTAAATTTGGCACGGAATTAAAGCCAACACAAAATAGTTGTAAATCACAACTTTACAAAATTTGGTACGGAATTAAAGCCAACACAATATAGTTGGAAATCACAACTTTACATTGTCAATTTGTGTCTAGCTTTTCCTTCACATGTTATGCATGATGACCATGGTGGAGATATAAAAAAGAACATGTTAGTGCATTTGGTGGAAATGATGAGTCTATAACTTATGATGGAGAAGCGCCTATATTTGATTATGTGGAATAAAAAAAACACCAAGAATAAGCCACTCATGAACAACCCATAGAAACACTGTTAAGATCTAACTGAGACTATTGGCCTTCCAAAAATTATTCTCCTATTGTGTGTGTATTTCTCACTAATGAGGGATGGAAACTCGTTTAGTGTATAAAACACTTGTGAATGTTTACACCCCCAAATACAAATATTCAAACAATATATGTGCAGAATATGAAATATATGCAATATCCAAATTAGCAAACTACTCTAAGCCATTAATTAATCACAACCAGCAGAAATTAAAAGCTAAGAGTAAGGGAAAAAGAGATGCAAACACAAGATAACACCGGCACGTGTTATCGAAGAGAAAATTGAAGAACTTGGCGAAAAACTTCTCTGCCGCCCTCTAAGTGGTAAATGATCCACTAGAAAATCAGTTGGGATACATGAATAGCAATAGACCCTCCAAGCCTAATCTACCCAGTGCACCTAAGCCCTCCAAGTTTCTCACTCCAACAAAGTTACGCCGAACCGTGTCTTCTCTAACTTTCTGGATCCCGTAATTAGCCCATTGCATCAACCAATATGAATTGGTTCTCTCTTGAACTACTTCCCAATCACCAAGAACCTTCTCACTACTCTGAATTTGGTGAGGTAAGGATTTAGTTTATGATCCTCTCATGGGTATGACAATGGAGATGGTGAGAGTAGAGGAATTTGGAGAATCAAGTGTATAAGATTGTGGATGAATCAATCTTGTTTTTCTCTAGAGTTTCTCTCTCAAAATTCTCTCTGAAAGCACTCTACATTTTGTGGGTATGAGGGTATTTATAGTAGGGTATGATATGGAATGTGAAAAGACACTTTTCAGCAAAACATGGTGCACTGGCGAGTTACTCGCGACTGGGATGAGTCGCGAGTTACAGTTGCTAGTTACCAGACTAGGCAAGACTGCACTTTTTGTCTTTTAGTGATCCAGTTGGTTTGACTCTTCATCTTCTTGCATGCTTCACACGTGTGCTTCATTTTGGCGAGTCACCACTCGCGAGTCTAGTTGCGAGTCACCTTCTTGTTGCACACTCTTGATCAAATCTTTACACTCTCTCACACATGACCCTTATATTATTCCCACCTAAATACATGGTTTCTAAATGTTGAATTATAAGCAAATTTGGCACGAAATAAAGCCAACACTTAGTTGAATAAATTCAACTTTACAAGGGAGCATAATAAATTTACCATGAAATGATGTTGCATGAGCCAAATGTTAGGTCACAATCTGAATGACCCCTTGTGATTAACCCTAATTAATTAATTTAGCCAAGTAATTAATTAATCAATTAATCATGCAATTTTATGGAAGCACAAACAAATCACCAATCAACTAAATATGCAGCAGAAAATAAATAACACGGTGATTTGTTTACGAATGGGGAAAACCCTGATGGGAAAAACCCCACCAGGTGATTTTCAGGTCACCACTCCCGAAACTCCACTATTATCAAATCAAGCGGTTACAAGTAAAGGAATCTCAAGTACCTTACCAACCTACAGTTGAACCCTTACCCCAATACCCAATTGGACTTGATCTGTAGTGACAATCTCCACCTTTGATGCACGGCTCCCAAGTACGTGACTAACCAATGCGCGGATCCAAGTACGCGACTTCAGAACACCAACTGAGGAAGAATGGTTGGCTGCAAAGTTTTTCAGTTCATCCACTTGATGAATAGCAGGAAGATGCTTGGTTACAAAACCCTATGGTGCAAATACACAGCAACTTCTTGATGAATGATGAACTAGGTCAAGAATTTCGTCTGTTGATCACAATTTGCTTAAACAGAGATTGCTCAATGATAATGCAACTTGTGTCACCCAAAACGGCTCTTAAAATAATCCTTTTATATGTTTAGGGTTAGAAGAAAAGAAGTCCCAAAAACATATTCACGGATCCCAAGAAAATCAGATTGGAATTCTGACTTTTTAAATCTCGACAGATAGCAGGTGTCGAGGTAGCTATCGAGAGGTGTCGAGCTTTAAAAACTTTGTACTTCAGCTTGCTTTTTCTTGGACAGACTTGATGACTTCAACACTTGACCTTGAAACATTGTTTCTTGAAGTATTAAAAACACCTAGATCTACCCAATTACAAGTAGAGTGCGTTTTGTCAAAGGATTAGCCAATTTACATAACTAAGTGACATATGTTCTTAAACAAGTTAAAACATATATGTCCTAACAATCTCCCATTTGGCAATCCGTGACAAAACCACAACAAACAAATGAGCATATGACAGAAGTCATAAATCACTCAACTCATATTCACTTGTTGAATACAATAAAATCTATCCTAACACAAACTCTTGAAAAACTTTGCAAGAAGAGAGCTTATGATAAGTAGACTTTGACAACCTGTATTTCTGAAACACTTTAAACAAAACTCATCAAGGCATCTTGTGTGAAACAGAAATAAATAGATTGCATACAAGTATAAAGAACATGTGTATAAAGATAGAAAAGAAACAACACATGAAGAGAGAGGTGAAAGAAACATACATCAACATATATAAGAGAGAAGATAAGTACAATGTATGTAAGAATGGTCAAAGGACCTCATATACAAGAACAATGCATCTATAAAGAATAGAAAAGAAAAGATACATCAAACCTCACTACATCCCTCAAAAGTAACAACACTCCCCCTATCAAAAATGTCCTATACTAACTCTCCCCCTAAGATGACTACTCTCATAACCCAAAACTACTCCCCCTTTTTGTCACGAGTGACAAAGGGTAGAGTGTCATGTAGACATCGCATCAGTAGAGCTAGCATCTCCATCATCATCATCATCATCCTCATCCTCAGAATCTGAAGCTACTGGAGTAGGTGGTGAAGGAGTAGCCTCTGGAGCAAAACCACCCATGGTCGCCTGCCGTCATGCAATACGACCCACACGAACATTCACCTGATACAACTCAGCAGAGAGTGTATCAAGACGAGTGTCCATGCGCTGCAGCTGCGCCATGATATCACCAAGGGATACATCGCTCGAAGAGGAAGAAGGAGCAGATGTAGATGGAGCTGATCTGGATGGTGCAGAACGGGAGGGAGGAGTGGCACCTGGCTGTCTCAACCTGAACTGCGCCTCACTACGTTTTACAGTAGCGGCATCTATGGCAGATATGTGTGTGAAATGGTCGGACACTGGAAAGGGAACGGAAAAATGGCGTAGAATCCGCGTGATAGCAGAAGGAAAGATGAGCTTATCACGGGACGCCGAGTCAAGATAAACCTCTATGATAGACCGGATGAAGTGAGAAGGGAAGTCTATGGTAAGATGCTAAAGTAGAGAGAGCAAAAATCGAGCACGAGGCTCTGTGATAGAGTTATAGTGAGAAAGAGGATGGAGAACAAAAGTCATCACCATGTTAATGAATCTAGGACCTTTAGCAAAAGGCCTACATGATGTGAACTGATGCTCACCCCAATCAGCAGGACGCTGACAGAAGGCAGAGATGAGCTCTTCTTTGGACACAGTCCTCAGACGCTCACAAGAGGGGTAATCTGGAAACTCTATCCTAGGTACCCTAAGTACATCCGCAACAAGTTGCGGTGTGACAGGAATGCGCATACCTTGAATGCGCATACCTTCAATCTCGTGCATGTTGGAGTAGAACTCCTGTATCAGCACGAGAGGGCAAGTGACCGGGATGTCACACAGTGACCCCCATCCCCTACTGTGAATGACAGAGGGAAGGTCAGTGTCGGCGAAGTCCGCCAAAATGACTTGGCGTTCCGAATGAACACCTCGTCTAGAAAAGTTCTCAGTAAATGCCTTTTGGGCATCTCCATCACGGAACCGAATGTTAAAAGGAGCAGAATCAGAAGATGAAGATGCTCTAGAACGCAGAGGGTTCCGAGCAGGAGTGGATTTACGTTTGGGTGCCATAGACACTACTAACGTAAAAGAATGAGAAAGAGATAGAGAGGGAGACAAACAGAAAAGTCCCAAATCAGTTCAAATATGACAGATATATGAACAAAGAGTACGTATGCATGGGAATGCATGAACATGTGAAAAACAAAACAGAAATATCATCATGGGCTCAGCCCAATCCAATCCTAATCAGCATGTAAACAAAGTACTCACATCTAAATGCATGAAAATATCATTATAATGCACATGAAATGCAATGTATGACATTTTGAAATCATTTAAGTCCAAACCCAACCCAAAATTTCAATAAAAACTCAACAATTTTGAAAAACCCCAAATTTTTATGAAAAATCCCAAAAACTAGGTTTTCAAAACATGAAATGCATGAAAAAGGAAGAGAAAAGAGATCTTACCAAGTGATTGAAACAAGGAATGAGCAAGATCCAAGAGGGTTGGAGGATTTGAGTGAAAGAAGAGTGAAAGGAAGATGAACAGACACGGAGAGATCGAGAGAGATCGAGTGAGAAATGAAGAGAATCGCGATCTGCTCTTAAATAGGCACCTCAGTAAATCTCGACAGCTGAGGTGTCGATAGGTATTGAGGAATCTGTCGAGGAAGGTATCGAGGAAAATGCCTTCGACAGATGCAGGTGTCGAGAAAGAAGACACAAACAGCACAAGTGAATCTCGATCGATCCAACAGGTGTCGAGAATCTATCGAGAGGACAGAGACTTTCTCGATCGATCCACCAAGTGTCGAGGGAAGTGTCGAGATTGCGATAAGAAAAGCTTGAGAAGCTCGACAGATGACCAGGTGTCGAGAAGGTGTCGAGGAGGTGTCGAGCCTTCAGTGAAAAGCAGTTTTCTGAGAGGAGAAGAACACAGACATGAATGCAATTCAACTTACACCTCAACCATAGATCCAAACAACATATTAAGCTCTCAAAAACATCTCTCAAAAGAAGTTAAAAAGCACATGGATCCTCAGAAACACACACACACACACTAAACAAGTCTAACCAATTTTATATTTCAAAAACAAGTCAAGACAGTTTAGTGAGTATACATTAGCATATGTAAACACTTGTGATGGCCAAATCACATTGTACCTGCACATGTATCAAGAGTAGCAAGGAATATTGCGTGTTGTGTGTGAAAAACATCACAAGATTGCATATGTGTATACATGTTATGACGATCTGAGATATGAGAAAATAACTTTAACTCACACACAATCATAACTGTTTGATGGGGACTATCACCTTCGAGGTACATCCTATAACTCCCACATCTCCTAGAAAACATGCTTGCAATCATATTTAAAGCATCTTTAATCTTTTTGCTTTATATTTTCTTTGCATATTTTCTTTTAAGCATATCATGCATGGGCATAAAAAGAGAGAAAAGAAATACCCAAGATGTTAAGCATTTGACATCGCATTTTTGCTATACCGAAGCATACGAATGTCTTTGACACTGCACTTTTGCTATGCCGAAGCATACAGGTGTCATACTATGATTGGCGGGTAACAGTGGTGAGATGGTTATTTATGCCTTTCTCTTAGGATTTTCTAGTCCTACCCGTCAAAAAGAGTGATATGAGTGTTAAGTTTAAGAGATAACTTAATCTTACTCATCACAAACAAGAGCCACAAAGCTCACTTGCTTAGTTGTGCATAGAGATGCTCATCTAAGCTACAAGAGATACAAAGTTTAGAAACTTTGTTTCAATGGCCATCCAAGGTACACAAATACCAAAGTACACAAAACACACACTGTTTTTGTATTTTTCTGATTTTTCAATTTTTTTTTATATTAAAAACAAAATGAACAAAACTGAAAATAAACAAACAAAAACATGTTAAACAAAGCAAAACAAAAACTAGATTAACTCAGTAGAAAAGTAAAACACACAAGCAATGCAACAAACAGAAAAACAAGAAGGGAAAAGAAAGTGATAAAATCACTTAGAGTCTTTTTTCTTCCACATCTTGGAAGAACCTTTCCTTTGATTGAATCCTTGAACCGGCGGTGAGGGGGAAGAATTGAAACCGTTCAAGTTCGAAAGGAACATGAGGGCTTTCAGAAGATCTCCAAGAGGAGCAAGAAAGGATTGAAGCTGAGATTGGCTTCCAGATGCTATCATGCCATTGCTCTGTTGAATGGCTAGCCACTTATAGCAATTTGGTCAAATGTGACCGGCAGCTTCACAATAATGACAGAGATGCTGCTTCTTTTGTTTGGGTTTTTGAGAGTTAGCCTTCTTAGCCCTAGGGTTCTTAGCATCTTTCTTATCTTGCTTAGGGGGTGCTCCTAAGATAGACTTATTCTTGTCTAAGTTCTCACTAGCTAATTCAGTTTTAACATCAACATTCTCAATTTCAGTGTTATTAGCAGGAGGAACAAAAACAGTATTGCTAGTAGAAGCAGTATTAGAGAAAGAAATACCATACCCCAAACCAGTTCGATCCGAAGCAGATTTCTGATTGTTGAGTATCTCATCAAGCTTTGCACTTGAAGTCCTCTCCAGTTGAGCTCTAACTTTAAACAGCTCCGCTTCAAGCTTCTTGGTCTTCTCAGCCAAAAAGTTGTTCTCAATTCTCAGTGCTCCAATAGTTTGATTCGCCTCATCAAACTTTGTGGACAGCTCTTCACGATCGAGTTCCACTTCACTGAGCTTCTTGGTGGCTAGCCTATATAATTTCTCATGCTTTTCAGAGAGCTTGTAAAGCTTCTCATAGGCTGAATGGATATCATCTTGATCATCCATCTTCTCAAATTTGGACTCCACCAATTCTTCTTCTTCATCCACTTCTTCAACAATCCCTTCAGTAGGATTGACTGTGGTAGTGAAGGCATTTAGGATTCCGTCATCCTCATTGTCGGAATCATCTTCAGGCTCAGTGTCACTTAGGGTTACAGCAAGGGCCTTGCTTTTCCCAATGCTCTTCAGATATGTAGGACACTCATGTTTCATGTGTCCGAACCCATGACAACCAAAGCACTTTGGTCCTGCGGGAACAGTATACTGACCGCCCTCCTTAGCATCCTTCGTCCCTTTGTCTTGGCTTTTAAACTGAGAAGAACTGAATTGCCTGCGGTCCTTGTCGAAGTTCCTTCCATTGGCATTCTTCATAAACTTTTTGAACTGCCGAGTGATGTAGGACTTCATCTTGGAATCTTCATCATCAGAAGACTCATCTGTATCACTGCTCTTCGCCTTCAAGGCCATGCTTTTGCCTTTATTGGACTTGCCAATCCTAGATAACCCTATTTCATAGGTCTGCAAGTTTCCAACCAGCTCAGTCAAAGGAATTTTGTCTATATCCTTTGATTCCTCAATTGCCGTAATCTTGGCATGAAATCTCTCAGGTAGAGATCTGAGCACCTTCCTTACAATCTTGGGTTCAGGGATGGTTTCCCCAAGATTGAAGGCTGAGTTCACTATGTCCTTGAGCTTGGCATAGAACTCGTCAAATGACTCATCCTCCTCCATCTTAATTTCTTCAAAGCTTGTAGTGAGCCTCTGAAACTTTGAGTCTTTGACAGCCTTTGTGCCTTCATAGGTAGTCTGGAGGATGGTCCAGGCCTCCTTAGCAGTTTCAGTTGAGGATATCTTTTTGAACTCCTCATTTGTGACTGCGCTAAATAGGGCATTTAACGCTCTGCTGTTGAAGTTAGTTGCCTTGATCTTAGCATCATCCCAATCGGCCGGATCTTCTGTTGGCTTAGTCCAGCCAATCTCTACAGCTTGCCACACTTTTTCATCTAAAGACTGCAAGAAAGCTCTCATGCGTACTTTCCAGTATGCATAGTTAGTGCCATCAAATAAAGGAGGTATAATTAAAGATTGTCCTCTATCCATGACAAACAGGGGTCAATGGATCAACACAGCAAAGATTAAATCCTAATCAGAGTGTGCCTGCTCTGATACCACTTGTTAGGTCACAATCTGAATGACCCCTTATGATTAACCCTAATTAATTAATTTAGCCAAGTAATTAATTAATCAATTAATCATGCAATTTTATGGAAGCACAAACAAATCACCAATCAACTAAATATGCAGCAGAAAATAAATAACATGGTGATTTGTTTACGAATGGGGAAAACCCTGATGGCAAAAACCCTACCGGGTGATTTTCAGGTCACCACTCCCGAAACTCCACTATTATCAAATCAAGCGGTTACAAGTAAAGGAATCCCAAGTACCTTACCAACCTACAGTTGAACCCTTACCCCAATACCCAATTGGACTTGATCTGTAGTGACAGTCTCCACCTTTGATGCACGGCTCCCAAGTACGTGACTAACCAATGCGCGGATCCAAGTACGCGACTTCAGAACACCAACTGAGGAAGAATGGTTGGCTGCAAAGTTCTTCAGTTCATCCACTTGATGAATAGCATGAAGATGCTTGGTTACAAAACCCTATGGTGCAAATACACAGCAACTTCTTGATGAAGGATGAACTAGGTCAAGAACTTCGTCTGTTGATCACAAATTGCTTAAACAGAGATTGCTCAATGATAATGCAACTTGTGTCACCCAAAACGGCTTTTAAAATAATCCTTTTATATGTTTAGGGTTAGAAGAAAAGAAGTCCCAAAAACATATTAACGGATCCCAAGAAAATCAGATTGGAATTCTGACTTTTTAAATCTCGACAGATAGCAGGTGTCGAGGTAGCTATCGAGAGGTGTCGAGCTTTAAAAACTTTGCACTTCAGCTTGCTTTTTCTTGGACAGACTTGATGACTTCAACACTTGACCTTGAAACATTGTTTCTTGAAGTATTAAAAACACCTAGATCTACCCAATTACAAGCAGAGTGCGTTTTGTCAAAGGATTAGCCAATTTACATAACTAAGTGACATATGTTCTTAAACAAGTTAAAACATATATGTCCTAACACCAAAGAAAAGAAAAAGGTTGAAAGCTTTATTGAAAGAAATGAAATCTTTGCATAAGAACCACTCCTATGAGTTGGTGAAATTGCCTAGTGCATGGAAGCAGTCAAGAATAAGGAGTTTTTCATGTTGAACTTTAAACCAAATAGCTCATGGCCAAGGAACAAGGTGCGATACTGTGATTGATTTTAAAGAGTTCTCCTCACCTACAAAAAAAAAAAGTCCTCTATTAGAGTTATTTTAGGTTTGGCTGTAAACACAAATTTGGAGATCGAACAGCTTGATGTGAAGAGTAATTTAATCTTTGGCGACATAAATGAAGAAATTTATATGGATTAATCAAAAGGTTTCAGGCCCTTCAGGGTTAAATTTAAAGAGGATTTGCTTTGATGGTTGATAAAGAATTTGTATCTCTAGCCAGCACCAAGGTAATGCAAAGAAATTTTATTCATGTATGGTTGAGCATGGGTATAACAAGACTACGTATGATTAGTGTGTTTGTTAAGAAATTTCTGATGGTGATTTTATTATTCTATTTGTTGAACACATGATGGTTGTTGGTTTCAACCTTTTACTCCCAAAAAAAAAAAAAAATGATGGTTGTTGGTCTTGACACACTTGTAAAATTGACAAGTTGATGACGGAGTAGATTAAATTATTTAGTGTAACGGGCTTAGAACTTGCAAAACAGATACTCGTACGAGGAAAGTTATGTTGAGAACTTGCAAAACCGGTGAGTTCTCCGCTTGCAACTAGCAACTCACTGGTCCTTATGATAAATTTAATTTTGTCGTAAAAGGAAATAGAATATATATATATATATATATATATATATATTGTCTATTGGAATTCACACACGTAGTTGTCTGATAATTTTGTTTTCTAAGAAATATTTGGTTAGGTGTAAGCAATATGACTTCATGTCTAAACAGTAAAAAAATCTTTCAACTCTAAACCAAATACAGCATAACATGATGAGAAATCAAAACAGGGGAAACGGCAAGAATATCCCAGATGCCATGGACAAATGACAATGACAACTACTAGTTGTTGGTTCTGGAAAACTATTAAAAAGTATTTAGTACCCACCAAGTAAGATAAGGTCAACGAGATAATTTCAAACCACTGGACTTAGAGAATTTAAGCCAAGTATTGTTATATTGCACGCAGCCTACAACGGTACAACTTTCACTAATTAATGATTCGGACAGAGTCAACATTCATGGAAGCTTCAGACATTTCAATTTTTAATACACAATCAATCAACATAAGGTTTATTTGTGGGTATATGACAAAGAAACATTATTTTTGATAAGATAGGATTGGACCAAAGCAACATTAAAACTGCACAATGGCATTGAAGAGGTCCCATTTGATTGGTTTTTAACAATGTACAACAAATAGTAGTTAAAGAATGGTTCATTTATTAAATAAAAAAATGTGATAACCGTTGAAGAATTAGCAAGTCTTATATGCTCTCTGTTTGTGCAAAAACACAGACCGCTTCTGTGACTCCTCTCAATAAATAGACATTCCCATATGCATTGTTTCCCATCCCTCACCCAAAGCAAGAATACGCAAAATATACTACACAGCAAGAGAAAGAACCTCAAATATGATGAAAGTTGTAATTGTGGCCATTTTGGCTTTGGCAACCACCCTTGTTTCAGCTTATGACCCAAGTCCTTTGCAAGACTTTTGTGTAGCAATTAACAACACCGATTCTGCTGGTATGTACATACTCTCATTCTTATTAGTAGAATTATCATAACGTTCCTTTGAAATTATTAAAGTTTGACACATTCCTTTGAATTATGCCCAACACTTATACCACCTACCTCAGATTTATTTTATTTCTTCTGCAGGACATGTTCTTGTCCATTGTTACAGAAGTGTCTTATTTCTGTCAATAACAAACTTTTCTTTGTGCAGTTTTTGTGAATGGAAAATTTTGCAAGGACCCAACGCTTGTCACAGCCAATGATTTTTTCTTCTCTGGACTCAATATTCCTGGAAACACAGTGCAAATAAAGTCGGATCAAATGTCACTCTTGTGAACGTTGATAAATTACCAGGTCTCAACACTCTAGGCATATTTTTGGCTCGCCTTGACTTTGCTCCATATGGCTTGAATCCTCCTCACACTCACCCTCGCGGCACTGAGCTTTTGGTTGTCATAGAGGGTACTCTCTTAGTTGGATTTGTCACATCCAACCCAAACAAACTCTTCACCAAAGTTCTTAATGTGGGTGACGCCTTTGTATTCCCAATTGGTCTCATTCACTTCCAATTCAACATAGGGCAGACTAATGTTGTTACCTTTGCTGGTCTCAGTAGCCAAAATCCTGGAGTGATCACCATAGCAAATGCTGTCTTTGGATCTAATCCTCCAATCAATCCTGATGTTCTCGCCAAGGCCTTCCAGTTAGACAAGAATGTAGTTGAATATCTTCAGAAACAATTCTAGTCAAACCACAAATGGGAAAAATATGTGTAAATTGGGATGGTCAACCACTAGATTGTTTGAATAAAGTTTGTTTGGTTTCCCTCACTGTAACACCGCAGAGATAATTACTATCAAATAAAATGGTTTCTTATGATTGTTTTTTTGTGTCATGGACTCATGGTGTGATAACAAAGGTAGAGCATTTAGTTCACGACTAAATCTTGATTACAACATGGATCCACAATGTTTGAAATCACAAGCACTGATAAAGTGATCAAAATTGTAATAAAAATAGACAGAATTAATATTCTCATTTTTACAAAATGACATTTCAAATTGATGTCTCTGTTGCGAGAAAATCTACCACGCGTCAGGTGCATAGTAAGAGTAAGAGTGTTGAAATAGTAAGAGTATTTACTATTGAGAATCTATAACTCGATGCATACATACAGAGGAAACATGGAAAGAAAAATTAATACAAGGTAAGGAAACGTAATAATTAAGCAGTTCAAAAAATTATTCAGGGAAATTACATAAAGAGACCCAGAGTTTATTTCCTATTTTAAATTAAGTCTCAAGTTTTTGATTTTGTCAGTTAAAGTCCTAGACTTATGAATTTTATTTCAATTTGAAGCCCATGCCCATCTCTGTTATTCATTTACATTATTCTATTTCTAGGCTGAAATAGAGCACAAAAAAGAGAAAATTGATGATAAAATATTGCATTTCACTTAAGTAACCATTTTCAATTTTTGGCAAATATTTTTCCCCTAAACAAAACTTTCTCTCTCTAGAAAGGTTTTTCTCTTTCTACCATCTTTGTTCAATGAATGTCAAATTGATTTTGTTAACTCCATAATTTAGGTTGACAAACCTTGAACAAAAATGTTTCTGCTATGTATCTTGGAAGCCTGTTTTTGAAGTCAAGACAGCTACCTAGGTTCTATAGATCATATTCAACTTGCAACCTATTCAACAAATTTGGATTGATCGAGTTTTAATGTGTTTGAAGTGAAGACAGGTACTAGTCAGAATGAAAATTCATCTCGTCAAGCCTCTACAATTTCATGCAACCAAGGATTAACAATAATAGAAACCCTAGAGAACGTGGAAAAGACTTGGAGAGCCACTAATTGTATATCTACGGTTCTCGTGCCCCTTTGAGCACAAGCGCACGCGAAGAGTTTTGGTTCTCCTTTGTGGGAAGTACACCTTGGCCTAGGGTGGACTATGGCAGAGGGTGTAAATGGAGTCGCCACCTAGATTAGGTCTAGGAACCATAAATGTAGCACCCTTGGAAGCATGTTTTTGAAGTCAAGATAGCTACCTAGGTTCTATAGATCATATTCAACATGCAGCCTATTCAACAAATTTGGATTGATCGAGTTTTAATGTGTTTGAAGTGAAGACAGGTACTAGTCATAATGCAAATTCATCCCATCAAGCCTTGACAATTTCGTGCAACCAAGGCTTAACAATAATAGAAAACCCCAAAGAACGTGGAAAGGACTTGGAGAGATACTAATTATATATCTACGGTTCTTGTGCCCTTATGGGCACAAGCGCCCGCGACGAGTTTTGGTTCTCCTTCGTGGGAAGTACACCTTGGCCTAGGGTAGACCATGGCGGAGGGTGTAAATGGAGTCGCCACCTAGAAGAGGTCTAGGAACCATAAATGTAGCACCCTTGTGGAAGGACTGATCTTTACCAGAGAACATGTCTGGAGTTTAGGTATAGGGATGGAAAGGTGTTAGGCACCCAACCCCACCCAACCCATGGGTCGGCCTCCACTCATTGTGTTCCAAATCTTAATCTCATTAAAGGGTTATTTAATATGTTATTCTAAACTCACCTACACTCTAGCATGCATCTAATGCAAACAAATATGGCATATCATCCTTTAAGCCTAGCATTCATCTATCGTGACATTAAACATATATCACCAAGGGCAGCAAACATCACAAGGCAGATTAAGCAATTATATTCAAACATAGCATCATGACATTCAACCAAGCATATTATCAAATATTTAAGCAACTCGTGTTCAATCAAACAAATGCATGTTCATGTGATCTATGCATGACTTACCTCACTGCACCACAACACTTATGCATCAATGCATGTTAATGATATTCAACCAAACAAGAACCATAATCAGGATCTAAGCAATGAACAAGGAAAAAAACATGTTAAAAACCTAAAATAGAGCCTAAAACAAGGGAAATAGGACTAAATAGAGACTAAACATGTGAAAGAAAACAAAGAAAACTAGATCTGGGTTCCTGGGCATGGGTGTGTGTGTGCACATAACACCTCGAGTATGCGTATGCATGCACACACATACAAACCCAAAAACCTAAACCTCGGCAAACAAAACATAAACTAAACAAAAACACGAAAACTAGCAACCTATTATGCTTCGGATATAAACACAAAACAAGCCTAAGTTAACATAAACACTGTAAAAGTAATAATACATATAAACAACACACACACACACACACACAAAAAAAACAAAAACAAAAAACAAAGAGAGTGGAGAGCCAAAGTTAGAACCTTTACCTCAACACAAGAACTCTTTAGAGCTTGATTTGACTTCCCTTCAATCAATCTAATCAACAAGAAAACCAGTAGGTTAGTAAGCTTTAGAACTCAAGGGCCAAGACCAAAATAGGACCCAAGCAAGCAAAACTTGACTTGAGAACGTTTTGTGAAAAACTCTCTCTTTGATTCACTATTTTCTATTAAATCTTGCGTATATTCGCCCCTCTTTGAAAAAGTGCCTTTTATGGCTTTATATAGTGGTAAAATAGGGGAGTGGGGCGGTTCTCAGATGATGTGGGATTCGTTCCACACAAATTTAAATGAAAAAAAAAAAAAACACTTTTCCTTTCATATAATTTTGGAACCCTAGTTGCGTACGCATACTCAGGGTATGCATGCGCATGCCCTAAGCATGAGTACGCACGGCTTGAGTGTGCGTGCGCATACTCGTGTATGTGTATGCACACTTAGGGTTTCCTGTGCCTTTTCTTTTCCAAAAATAATTTTATTTTCTCCATAAATATTTCCTCAAGTTAAGATTTCACAAGAATGGGCCCTAAATCAACCTTGGGCCTCAAAGTAATGTCTTCATTGGGGAACGGGGCCCTGAGTCATTAGGGATACAAAATGAGGTGTCTACAACCCCCTGCTCTTAAAAGCCTCTACCGGTGATCTAGCGTAAAGTATTTTCAGATTTCGTGGTGTAGAAGATACTACCTTTCCAGAAGATCAGGTTTCTAGACCAAAATTTTCAAGTGGGTACTTGAAGTTGTAGAAGGGAGGTTCATGTGCAACAAAGCCTACTATTCAAGTAGGTAACTGTTAGGAACCCAGTAGTTCCTAATGGAGATTGATGGGAATTATAGAGGAATGGATGGGAATTGTAAGGAAATTGACTTAATTCGAGGTAGTCACCCTCCATAGAGAAAGAGAGAGATTAAGAGAGAGAGAGAGATATGCACTAATGCACTAACAAATTGGTTTATTCTTCATTGACATCTCATATTGGATTACAATCATGTATTTATAGGAGACTAGCTCTAATCTCATTGGCCCACATGGCCTCATCCTATTGGTTCTATTATTCCCCATGTGCTAAATGTGATTAACATGCCTCATCCTATTGGTTCTATTATTCCCCATGTGCATTAATAATTCCAACATGTGTTAAATGTGATTAACATGTTTAGAATTGTAACTAACTAACTAAATCTCAATACACCAATTATTATCCATATGCTTATAGCATTCCTAACATTTCCCTCCCCTTGAAAACACCTTGCCCACAAGGTGTTGTTGTGAAATAGCATCTTCATCAAAGGAGATCTTCCAATGGACCAATACCGTAGTGACATTTTGATCACCATATTCATGCATTTCTCTTTGACAAGCGGTCCTGTGCATATGAAGGTTTCTTCTTCGTAGATCTTCAAAATTTGCTCAAATTCTTGAGCCTTCAATGGTTCTTCAATCTTTAAGGTCTCATTGGTTCTTTCAACTTTGAAATGTTCTTGTATCCTCAAGACCTCATTCGATTCTAGAACCATTAAAATTGTTGGCGCTTGTATCTTGGATTCTTGGATCACCGACACTTGGATTGCCAATTCTTGAATCATAGACTCTTGAATGGAAGCCTCCATTGGTGCATCAAGAATGGGTTCTTGGAAGATCATCATTACCTTCTTTGTTGGTTCTTTCAACTGAACTTCAAGGGCAGCATGTACATGTACATCATCATCCACTTTGTTGATTTGTTCTTCGACTTTCATTGAATCAAGAGATTGTAACTCCTCTTCCGTCATGTTCTCGAGACCCTCTTGCAATCTTGAGAGCTCTTCCTTCATGGCCATGTTAGATTCATCCAAGGCCTTCATCTTCTTTGAAATATCCTTGACTTCTTCTAAGACTTTGTTCAACATTTGCTGTAGTTCTTTCAAAAGTTTTCTTTGATCACGATTACTCGTCTCTGGATCAACGGCTCTGATACCACTTGTTAGGAACTCGGTGGTTCCTAATGGAGATTGATGGGAATTATAGGGGAATGAATGAGGATTGTAGGAAAATTGACTTAATTTGAGGTAGTCACCCTCCATAGAGAGAGAGAGAGAGAGAGAGAGAGAGAGAGATGCACTAATGCACTAAGAAATTGGTTTATTCTTCATTGATATCTTATATTAGATTACAATTATGTATTTATAGGAGACTACCTCTAAACTCATTGGCCCACATGGCCTTATCCTATTGGTTATATTATTCCTCATGTGCATTAATAATTCCAACATGTGCTAAATGTGATTAACATGCCTCATCCTATTGGTTCTATTATTCTCCATGTGCATTAATAATTCCAACATGTGTTAAATGTGATTAACATGTTTAGAATTGTAACTAACTAACTAAATCTCAATACACCAATTATTATCCATATGCTTATAGCATTCCTAACAGTAACTTTAGTAAATACTAATGGGTTGTATCAATTTAGAATATGGCTATTCTGCTATTGTAAAAAATTCAATTCAATTAGTGGATTTATTTTGGTTATGGGGTTGGTGGAGAAGCCCCCGTAATCGGTTTTTTCCTTTGGATAATTTCCCATTGGTTTTTCCCTACATCACCATATTGTGCATTACTTGGCTTAAAATTGGTTAAATTGCATATCTGAGGTCTAAAGGAACTAACATATTTACAAGGAAACCTTATGTGAAACACACAGTTTAATTAATGGTTTTTTCTTTTATTTGCTCTGTTAATGCCCTGAATAACGAAAATGGATAGCTAAGATGGACAAGGACCTTAAATTGAAACAATTTCATGAATTTGAGATTTTAATTCACAAAATTGGCAATATAGGATCAAATTTGAAATATGGTAAATTTTGGTTCTTTTATGTAATTAAATTTTCTCTATCACCATCACCATGCTCAAAATTTTAGCCGAAACTCATTTGGTTGCCATGGATAGCTTTCGGCAATACAAAATTCTCTCTATTACCATCACCATACTTATGCCGGGGTAGAAATGTGAAAGATATAATGCTTTCTCACAAATGAATTGTTGAACTTTCTACTTAATTTTTTAAAACAACTTTTAAATTAATTAAAGAATTAGTAGTATTCTACATACAAAATAATAAGGGGAAAATTACATAAAAAGCCCACAATGTATACCATGTTTTAGATTAGGTCTAAAGTCTTTAAATTGATCAATTAAAGATCCAAAGTTATGAAATTGTTTCAATTTAAGGCCCATTTCGGTCTCCATTATTTTTTTTTGTTGTTCTGGGCAATATCAGAGAAAAAATAAAAAGAGAAAACCATGGATTAAACTTTGTGTTCACCTAAGGCTTGCTTATAAATCAATATGGCTGTCATTGAACAGAGTGTGTAGAGAGAAAACTCTTTCTTTAGAGAGAGAAAATTTCTTTGTAAGTGAGAAAATGATTGTTAGAAAATCGAAATTGATTAAAGTAAAATAGAAAATTAATTGACAAAATGTTTTATAAGTTTGGGACTTTAATTGACAAAATTAAAAACTTGAGACCTTATTTGAAACAAGATGTAAACTCTAGCCTTGTTATGTAATTTCCCCAAATCATCGTATTTAAATGCTTTAATATTTCATTTGTTAACTTCTTTCCCTAGTGTAATTTTTTCCATGTTTCCTCAGAATGAATATATAGACCATAGTGTTGTAGAACTTCAATACTCTTACTATTTCAACATCGAAAATGTTGCTTAAATGTTACATTTAGGACTGTTTCTACATAGATAGGTGCTACTGAGCCCTAAATTTGATCTGCCATTTATAAACTTCTGTCTATTTTTAACACAATTTTGATCAGTTTTATATATAAGTTCTTGTAATTTCAATCGCTATGGATCAAATGTGTAACCAAGATTTAGTCGTACGCTAATTTCTCTGCATTTGCTATGACACCATGACACACAAAAAAAAATCATAAGAGAATTTTATTTGATAATAAATATTTTAATGGCAATACAGTTTGGGAAACAAGGCAAATTTTAATCAAACTCTGCTATGTAATGGTTAATCATTCCTATTACAAATATTTTTCCTAATTGTGGTTTGACTAGAATTGTTTTTGAAGATATTCGACAACATTCTTGTCCAATTGGAAGGCCTTGGCAAGAACATCAGGATTGATTGGAGGATTAGATCCAAAGACAGCATTTGCTATGGTGATCAACCCAGGATTCTGACTGCTAAGACCAGCAAAGGCAACAGCATTGGTCTGCCCTACGTTGAATTGGAAGTGAATGAGACCAATTGGGAATACAAAGACATCTCCCTTGTTTAGAACTTTGGTGAAGAGTTTGTTTGGATTTGATGTGACAAATCCAACTAAGAGAGTACCCTCTATGACTACCAAAAGCTCAGTGCCCCGAGGGTGAGTGTGAGGTGGATTCAAACCATATGGTGCGAAGTCAAGGCGAGCCAAAGATATGCCTAGAGTGTTGAGACCTGGTAATTTGTCGACGTTCACAAGATTGACACTTGATCCGACTTTATTTGCAGCTGTGTTTCCAGGAATATTGAGTCCAGAGAAGAAAAAATCATTGGCTGTGACAAGTGTTGGGTCCTTGCAAAATTTTCCATTCACGAAAACTGCACAAAGAAAAGTTTGTTATTGTCACAAATTAGACAGTTCTGTAACAATTGACAACATGTCATGTAGGGGAAAAAAATGTGATAGAGATGATATAACCGGCGGGCGTAAATTCATCAATGAGTAGAACTTTTAATGATTTCAAAAGGAAGTGATAATAATACTACTACAGCTAATAATAACGAGATTATGTACGTACCAGCAGAATTGGTGTTGTTAATTGCAACACAAAAGTCTTGCAAAGGACTAGGGTCATAGGCAGAAGCAAGGGAGGATGCCAAAGCCAAAAGGGCCACAGTTACAAGGTAAGAAACAACTTTCTTCATATTTGAGATTCTAGTAGAGTACTCTGCGTATTCTTGCTTTGGTGAGGGGTGGGAAGCATAGCATATGGGGATATGTCTATTTATAGATAGGAGTCAGTGAACCGGTCAATTGATTTTTAAGAAACGGAGCATATAAGACTTGGCAAATATTCAACCTTAATCACAATTTTTTGTTTAATGGGTTATCCATTCTTTAACCACTACTAGTCGTACATTTTTGTTTATTCAAAAATGGCAGAAATTTATTTAAGAAAAAAGAGCTTGTACAATATTGAAAAGAGAAGTAAGGAGCCTATGTATTTGCTAAAAGCAATCAAACTGGACCCCTTAAATGCCATTTTGAAGTTTTAACGTTGCTTTGGGCAACCCACAACTAAAGTTTATGTTGAAAGTATCTTTGAAATTGAATGACTGAAGCTCCCAAGTATGTTGACTCTGTCCTCATCAATGAAGTGGTCCACCATTGTAGGCTGCAGCTGGGGATATACAATACAACTATGCTTTGCGTAAATTCTCTAAGTCGAATGGTTTGAACTTATCTTGTATTGACCTCATCTTAATTGGTGAGTACTAAATACTTTTAACGGTTAGTTTGATTTAATGGTTTTCTAGAACCAATGACTACCAAATCTTCTGGTATATTCTTGCCATTTCCCCTCTTTTGTTCTCTCTTCATATTTAGTTAGTGTTGAAGATTTTTTCCTGCTTAGAGATGAAGTTAGCCCGCCCTCAAACAAATGGGGGATTCAGCCATGAGTTTGGATGCCAGGTCTTGAAAACGAGGAGAATGCATGACTTCGTAAAGAGATCTGCTAACAGATCGAGCCTAGACATGAACTTTCCTTTTCCCTCATTAAGTGATAATTAACCTCAATATGGTTTGTTCTTATGTGAAAATAAGATTAGAAGCAATGGCTAAGGTGGAGATATTATCGCACCATAGAACAGGAATATGAGAAAGAAAGTCACCAACGTCTTTTAGTATCATCTTTAGCCAATGTTGCCAAAGTTCCATATTCAGCTTCTGTTAATGAGTGAGTTACGGTTGCTTATCTCTTTGTAAACCAAGTAACAGGAGTGTTGCCTAAGAAAATGACAAAGCCTGTGGTTGAGCGCCAGTCAATGGGATTCTTGGGCTAACTGCGTCTGTAAATGCAGAGAGAGCAAGAGAGCCAGGGGCAAAGGATAGCCCAAGGCAAAATCTATTGAAGATGCTTTTAGCAGCAATTAAATGGTATTGAGTAGATTGATTCATGAATTGACATGTTTGATGGACTGCAAAGGAGAGATCAGGCCTTGTGAAAGTTAGGTGGTTGAAGATTCGAAAGATAAACGGGTATTTGTCCACATTTTGCAGTTCAAGCTTCAAAACCAAATGTCAAGTAGTTGGGTAGTTGAACGTTTGAACCATGCTCTTGGGGCCTGTTTAAGGCCATAAATTGACTTATGGAGGTGACAAACATTATGAGGAAATGAAGGATGCACATATTATTGGGGTTCTGACTAGTGTCCAGTTGCCTGAAGGACCAGACTTATGACACAAGACCAAGTATAATTCTTATAGTGGCAAGTTTGACTACTGGACTGAAATTTTCATATTAGTCAATGCCATATTGTTGAAGATAACCTTTAACTAATAACCGAGAATTGTACCTTGCAATTGACCCCATCACTCTTGTGCTTGAGCTAATACACCCATTTACAACCCACAACGTTCTTGTTAGTAGGGGTTGGGACCAAGGTCCAGGTCTGTTGCCTCAAGTTGTTTGAAATTCAGCATCCATGGCTGCACTACATTGAAAATACTTGGGAGCAATGTGATAGGTTGGAGGCTCAATGAAAGAATAGTAAATGGTGGCTTTAAAACATAATTTTGGTTAGAAAATTCCACCTTTGGATCATGTTTGCATAGAATGAGTGTTTGAAGGAAGAGCTGTAGTATGTGGAAGAACATTAAACTTAGGTTGAGTTTCTGATGAGAAAATGTCAGATGAAGTGTTCTATATAGTGAACAAAGGATAAGTTGATTGCAGAAGAGAACAATCAGAAGTTGGAAGAGATGTGGCAACAGGTGAAGAGGGCTGTGTATTAGCAGGAAGGTAATAGGAAGGGAAGGACAGAAGGTGTAACTGAAGGTTGAATAGGAGATGCTATTGAAGGCAACGTTGGATTGAGTGATGTTAGAGGGCCTAAGATATACGGTTGAGAATAGGAATGCAATTTTTTTTCCCTGAATAGAATAGATGGTTGAGTTTTAATGTGTTTGAAGTGAAGACAGGTACTAGTCAGAATGAAAAATCATCTCGTCAAGCCTCTACAATTTCATGCAACCAAGGCTTAACAATAATAGAAAACCCTAGAGAACATGGAAAAGACTGGGAGAGCCACTAATTGTATATCTACGGTTCTTGTGCCCCTTTGGGCACAAGCGCCTGCGACGAGTTTTAGTTCTCCTTCGTGGGAAGTACACCTTGGCCTAGGGTGGACCATAGCGGAAGGTGTAAATGGAGTCGCCACCTAGATTAGGTCTAGGAACCATAAATGTAGCATCCTTGGAAGCATGTTTTTGAAGTCAAGACAGCCACCTAGGTTCTATAGATCATATTCAACTTGCAGCCTATTCGACAAATTTGGATTGATCGAGTTTCAATGTGTTTGAAGTGAAGACAGGTACTAGTCATAATGCAAATTCATCCCATCAAGCCTCTACAATTTTGTGCAACCAAGGCTTAACAATAATAGAAAACCCTAGAGAACGTGGAAAAGACTTGGAGAGCCACCAATTGTATATCTACGGTTCTTGTGCCCCTATGGGCACAAGCGCATGCGACGAGTTTTGGTTCTCCTTCATGGGATGTACACCTTGGCCTAGGGTGGACCATGGCGGAGGGTGTAAATGGAGTCGCCACCTAGAATAGGTCTAGGAACCATAAATGTAGCACCCTTGTGGAAGGATTGATCTTTACCAGAGCACGTGTCTGGAGTTTAGGTATAGGGATGGAAAGGTGTTAGGCACCCAACCCCACCCGACCCATGGGTCGGCCGCCACTCATTGTGTTCCAAATCTTAATCTCATTAAAGGGTTATTTCATATGTTATTCTAAATTCACACACACTCTAGCATGCATCTAATGCAAATAAACATGGCATATCATCCTTTAAGCCTAGCATTCATCTATCATGACATTAAACATATATCACCAAGGGCAGCAAACATCACTAGGAAGATTAAGCAATTATATTCAAACATAGCATCATGACATTCAACCAAGCATATTATCAAATACTTAAGCAACTCATGTTTAATCAAACAAATGCATGTTTATGTGATCTATGCATGACTTACCTCACTACACCACAACACCTATGTATTAATGCATGTTCGTGTTCATATGCATGTTCATGATATTCAACCAAACAAGAACCATAATCAGGATCTGAGCAATAAACAAGGAAAAAAACATGTTAAAAACCTAAAATAGAGCCTAAAACAAGGGAAACATGAATAAACAGAAACTAAATATGTGAAAGAAAACAAAGAAAACCCAGATCTAGGTTCTTGGGCACGAGTGTGTGTGCGCATAACACCTAGAGTATGCGTATGCATGCATGAAGCATGTGCACACATACAAACCCAGAAACCTAAACCTCGGCAAATAGAACAAAACCTAAACAAAACACGAAAAGTCAGATATAAACACAAAACAAGCCTAAGTTAACATAAACATTGTAAAAGTAATAAAACATGTAAATAACACACACACACACACACAAAAACAAAAAACAAAAAAACAAAAAAACAAACAAACAAAGTGGAGAGCCAAAGTTAGAACCTTTACCTCAACACAAGAACTCTTTAGAGCTTGATTTGACTTCCCTTCAATCAATCTAATCAACAAGAAAACTAGTAGGTTAGTAAGCTTTAGAACTTAAAGGCCAAGACCAAAATAGGACCCAAGCAAGCAAAACTTGACTTGAGGATGTTTTGTGAAAAACTCCCTCTTTGATTCACTATTTTCTAGTAAATCTTGCGTATATTTGCCCCTCTTTGAAAAAGTGCCTTTTATGGCTTTATATAGTGGTAAAATAGGGGTGTGGGTTATGTAATTTAAATCTTTTTATAAGGGTAAATCACAGATTTAGTTACTAACCTTTACACTACATATCAATTTAGTCTCTAACCTTTTAAATATATCAAATTGGTTCCTAACCTTTTGGTATTGCGTCAAAATAACTCTTACTATTAAGTGATGGATGAAAAATGCTAATGTAGCTAAAAGAAAATATAAAAATATTATTTTTATCCCCCATAAATTGCCACGTGGACTACCATATGGCCTGAATTTTTTTTAAAAAAAAAACTAAACAGACACCTCAACTAATGCAATTTAGGTTATATTTTTTCACTTAAGATTTAAAGACTTAAACAAAAATCGTAATTAAAAAAGGAAAAAAAATCCTGATTTGCATCTCCAAAAAAAAAAAAAAAAAAAAAAACCTAAGAAATCACGAAGGGATCATCAATTCATAACCCACATGGTATCTCGTGAAGGAATCATCAATCATCACTCCAAACTCCAATATTCAAAGCATGTAAACAATAGCGTTATGCCATTACCACCCAACCAAAATTGGCCCAAACTCATTTTCTTCTTTATCATCCTCATTGTTATCACCACCATCTCCACCTCGTCCACCACTGCTAAATCTCCCATTTCCGCTTCCACCAAGCACATCCCCACCTCCATTCCCATCAATATCAACTTTTACTTCAAACCACTGGCGAAGCCAATGGGGCAGGAGGGGGTAATTGGCCCCCCTGACTTGTCCTAAAAATCCTATGAATTGTACTGGTATATGTTAAGTTCTTTGCCCCTCCTCACAACAATTCCTCATTTTTACTATAAACAAACCGAAATATAATAATATAAATAAATAAAATTTCCCACTTGAGAAATTCTAAAGACACAACAAAATGTTAAAATGTTTTCACAATATTTTTATTTTTAACTGGGATACTCCCCAAATAATTTATTTTGACTTATAGTATGTCTGACACTTCAATTTATTGTGAAAATATTGTAAGATGTTGTAAAATATTGTGACTTATACTTTGTTTTTACTTTTTAGCTAAAGCCTGTCACAATTTTAACCACTATTCACACATTTTATTTATTGATTATTATTTAGAAAAATTTTGAAGGTACTTCAAGTTACACTAAATAAAACTTATAAATTGATGTGAAAATGAATGTAATTGTGGTTGAATTGCCATTATATAATTGGTTACATATTGTAAGTTTAATATAGTAAAACTTATAATACATGTAGCACTATCCATAAAAAAATAATTATTGTCTTGTATTAAAACAGTAAATCGTCCACTATTTTTATTATTTTTTGGTCCTCTCCGTCTCTTACTTTTTCAGTCTCAATGTTTGAGTTGTTGCAATAAATTCAAATATTTATATGCTAACAAGAGTAGAAATACTATAAAAAAAAAAAGATTGAAAAGTAATTTTTTTTTTTTTTTTTGAGCAAATGATTGAAAACTAATTAAGGGAAGGAAACTATCTAACTTTGTAAAGTAACTTTTTACAACATCAGGGACAAGGGAACGTGAACTGGGTCAATGACAACACTGGGTCACCGCATATTCCACTCTTCCCCTGCTTCTCCATATCTCTGTTTTGCTTCTCCAGATCTTCATCGTGTTCAGATCTTCTCGTGCGAACTATTCTTCTTCTTCCTCTGGGTTCTTCTCTTCGTCTTCAATTTCTTTAGAATCTCAGATCTTCAGCGTGTTCTTCAGATTGTTCTTTATTTTTATTTTTATTTATTTATTATTAATGGAAATCGAGTCTTTAAGACTTGAGATCTATGTGGCATATTAGTATCCAACTCAGCAAGTAGGAAGTGAGTTAGTGAGTTTTTAAGCCTCAAGTTATATATGGATCTCGAGTTTTTAAAACTCGAGATGTTAGTTTGCTATTACCTTTTAAACGCGTGTTAACTTATTATATTCTATGCCCTCATCATGCTAGTCCGCAAATATCCCCACGGAAATAATGTATTATCGTTTTGGTTTGTCTATTAGAACGAAATATTTCAATACCGGTTTATTTTGACATACAGTTTTAGAGTGTTTCGAGGTTACTAAAAAAATTATATGCATATATATATATATATATATAAGCTATATTTTCATACCTTTAAAATTAATCTAATAAATTCACTTAAACTATATTAATTTTTTTAATGCAAACAAGGAGGCAAAATTGAAATAAGGCTGGACAGTGGTTTCATAATAATTTCGGGTAAGCACACTGCCCAAGCTAACTCTATTTCCAACATTTTTTTTTCCTCACCAGCCTTACGGTGTCGTAAGAGGATTAGAGGAAATGAAATATATTATCTTTTGGAATTCACAAACGTGGTTGTCTCATTCTTGTTTGGTTGACAGATTGGTTAATCTTCAAATATTGTTTTTACCAGCATAATTATTTTCTAAAAAATATTTGGTAAGATGTAAGCTATTTGACTTAATATATAAATCAGGGCCGACTCAATTCATTTTATGATTAAAGATGAAAATTTTAAGTGAGACATTTTATGAAGATTTATTAGTTTCTTCCAATATCCCAATGATGGTACTCGCTAAAAAATTTTCGTGCAAAAAAAAAAAAAAAAAAAAACAAGAAATATTAACTTCAATTGAATTGGTTTCTTTGTACTAATAGTCTAATACAACTATGAACATACCAAAATCAAGAAATATTAACCATGTTATTGGCATGTTAAATGTCTTCATGTAAAATATGGCCACATTTCTATTAAGATTTTTCATATTGTCTCAATTCAATTAAAAAAGATTCCTTTCAAAACCTCACTCAAACCCATGGTTCACAAAATAGGCCTAAATTAGAGCCGACTCAACCCATTTTGATCTAGACGCAAATGTATAAAATGTATTATTACTTAATTTTTTTAAGTGATATATAAATTTGAAAAAAGAGTCCAACATTTTCATATAATTTAATACATTAATTAGACTATTTTCATATATTTAATGATGATGCCGAAAATCTCACCAGTGAGTTGCACAATGCTTGTACGCTCGAAACTACACCTGCACAAAAAAGGAGAAGACCTAACAGAGAGCACCGGTGTGGTGCCGGCCAAATACCCTCCAAAGGTTAAATTAGGACTTGTTTCAACTCTAGAGTGTTAGAGAGGGGTATTATGCGTACCTCGATTTGTGAGGGTATTGGGGCTTTTATAGTAGTAAGGGGTTGACCATTCTTTCTTGGAGTAGAAGTCTTTTCCATATAGGAATCCTTGTGAACGTAGATTACGGAATCCTTTCCTTATAGGACTCTAATATGTGGAATACAAGTAATTTCCTTATTTACTCGCGTGGTGGCCAAGTCATGGTTCTACGAAAGCCGTCGGCCTTAAGACCGTCAGCTTGCCTCAATGTCGGCAGCCATATTGGCGTCAGCGTCATTGCTACGATTTGCGGGTGGCCCGTGAGCTTCGAGTCACCGTCGGTTAATTCGAGGCCTTCAGCTTTTCAAGTTGGCTGAACCCGTCAGTCTAAGCCGCGGGAAACTGACGGGTTGAGACAGTTTATTTTTGCATATCAGTTGCCCCCTACTCCATATCTCCGTTAGTTATCACTGACGGGTTATGGAGTATTCATTCGTTACTATCTGTTGCTTTAACCAGGAGAGAGAAGATACTCCAAAGCTGACACCTCGAGCAGTCAATATTAAATGCTCGGACACGTGGCGTGCTTGGGTTGGCTCCGCGTCCAAACGAGGGCGTCGCATCGTCTTCCGTGTATTTCCCTTATATATATACATGGCCCACCTTCTCTCATTTCTCCTATTTCGCTTTCCCTGATTTCTGGAGAACAAATCCGTCGGTCATCCTCCGTCAGTACTTCCTTACCGTTTGCCTGAGCTTCTATCGTCGCTTCTTCAGCCGTCGCACTTGTAAGTTCCTCCTTTTCCCTTTTGTACATACTTTATTTCTTTTGATTTCTTTGAAGCGAGGTCGTCCTCCTAGGTTCTTAGATTACGCCCGTCACTTGTAGGTAGGATGTCGAGTGACCGGTCGTCGGTCCGCGAGGGAGCAGGCTACGACGAGGTTTTTGGTTCAGGTAGTGAGTCCGGGAGTTTATCCTGGTCGTCAGAGAGGGAGACGTCAGCCCAAACTCCCGTCGGGGAGGTAGGAAGTCATGGAGACGGTGGTCATGAGGAGGTAGTAGGTGAGGAGAGTGAAGCCGAAGTAGGAGAGAGAAGTAGTGACGGGGATGAGGGCGATGAGGGGTCTTGTGAAGGGACTTCTGGAAGTCTTGGGGGTAACCGTCCCTTCATCCTTCCCAAGGAGTGGGCTATAGATAAGTTCCTGCCAAAGATAACTCTCAAAATTTTTAACGAGTTACGAACTCGTTTCCAAATCCTTGACCATATTCCTATCCGTCTACCTAGGGATGGTGAAAAATGTTATACGGGAAGAACTGCAGACGTTGGTATGTATGACGCAATGTTTGCCGCCAGTCTTAGACTACCCCTGACGGCCTTACACCGTCAGCTGGCTGACTTTCTCGGCTTATCCGTCAGCCAAATTGCTCCAAATTCGTGGAGGATTTTTATAGGTGCCGAGATACTGTGGGGTCGTCTAAGTGGAGGGAACCGTCAGCTTTCCTTGGACGAATTCTTTTATTGTTATAGACCTCGGCACCTTTCTTCTTCCAAAGGGATGTACCACTTTGCTGTCAGGGAGAAAGATTTGAGGTTGGTGTCTGAGATGCCGGATTCGAATAGGGCCTGGAAGAGCAGGTTCTTTTTCGTTGAAGGGACGGACTGGGTGTGCCGTCAGGAAGAGTGGGAGACGATACCCCACGGCTATTTTGACAATACTTGGGCGTTTGTAAGGGAGTCAGGTTTTTAGCCGTCAGCTTTCGACCCGTCAACTTAAGTAAGTAATAATTTTTGTTTTTCAATGGTTCTAACGCCGTCAATTCACTTGTACTTTTCAGCCCTCATTCGCCCCTCCATAACCGGCGAGCAGGAAGACTTTATCCGTCGGGTTTTGGAGATTCCCCTAGAGGAGCGGTCATGTCGAGACTTAATTACCCTTGATTATCTTCACGCTTACTGCGGGGGTCCCGAACCGACGCCTGAGGCTCGCAGGCTAGAAGAATTCTCCCGTCATCGTGAGTAGACCGCGTTATTTTCGAAACTATTTTTGTATTGCCGTCGGTTTCGCTTATGTATTTCTTTCGCAGAAATGGACGTAGCTAAGCAACGGATAAGGGCCGCCGCTACCCGTCTGAAAGAAGAGAAGAAAGCAAAGGGGGAGACGGTATCCTCATCGACCCCCAAGATCGTAAACAAGGGTTCTTCCAAGAGAAAATCTGACGGGGATAATAGCCGTCCACCTAAGAAGGCAGCCGTCGCTTCTGGGAATGAACCCCCAGCGAAGCCGTCTCCTAAGTCGAGTCACGGGGCAGGGAAAGGTGTGATGACTTCTTCTGGTCCCGTCCTGAAGGGGCCCCGTTGCCTGCTAACTCACAAGGATTTTGCTGTTGAGGCTGTGGAGTCACTTATAAAGCCGACGGACATAGATCCTTGTGATTTGTTGGCGACGGATGAGTTGGGGTCGTCAGCTTTGTTTAACCTCACTCGGGTAAGCCGTCTCTCCTAAATGGTTCTTTCCTCATATTTTTCCTATTTTAATAACTGACGGTTGTATCCCTTTCTAGGCCTTGGTTCGCGTAAAGGAGCTTCAGGACCGGTGCGTGGCTAAGGAGGGTGTCGTCACTCGCGTCAATAAGCACAATGCCAATATGCGAGACCAGTAGGCTCAGTATAAGGAGGCAATGCATGTCCTTAACGTCGAGCTGAAAGAAGTGAGGGAGAAGCTGGAGGAGGCAGGTCGTCAGAAGGGTGAGCTAGAGAAGGAGCTGACGACTCTTCGTGCACAGATGGAGACTGCAGGAGCTGACGCGGTCGAGAAATTCAAGGCGTCAGATTCTTTCATTAATTCCTGTGCTGGATACTATGGCACAGGATTTGATGATTGCCTCAGACAAGTGGCGTCAGCTTTCCCTGAGTTGGACCTATCTGGTATTACCCTAGATGACGCCCAGCCTATGACGCCTGCTAATGATGCCGTCACTGCTGGGGCTGACGACTTAGTGGATTCTCCTTCACATGGAGGTGGTGGAGTTGTTTTGGCCCAACCTGCTGCGAACCTTTCAACAACTGCCCTGACCCCTCCTGTGGTGCTGCTTGACGGAGAAGATCCTTCTGTTCAGAAAAAAGTAGATTGACACCCCCTTGTATTTGACGTCTCTTTTCTTCATTTATTTTGTAAACAGTGTTATTAAATGCCCATGTTTTTCGGGCTTTTTTGTTTGTAAGTGTTACACTATTATTCAGGTTATTGGCGCCCGTCGCTTTTGTTCTGTATCTTGCGCCTCTCTTTCTTGTTTTTGTGGATGTTAAGGCTACTTCCCAGTCTCAGGTTGGGGTCGTCAGTCTACTCACTTTTTATGCGCCCTTAGATCTGTATATCCGTCAGCTTTAGCTTTGACCGTAGTGCTAGGGCCGTTGGCTTAGTGAAGTCGTCAAATTTGGCCGTCTTTTAATAGACCGTCACCTATTTTGGCTCGTCCACTTTGTGGATGGGCAACTTGTCAGTCTTCTTAGGCCGTTAGCCTTATAGATTCGTCTACTTGTAGACTGGCAGCTTCAGTCCTTTTAGACCGTCAGCCTTATAGATTCGTCCATTTGTAGACTTAGACAGGGTCGTTAGCTTTAATAGCTGAGTTTATTGTTGATTTAGTCATTTCGTCAGCATTTTATTTAGACCGTCAATTTTATTGTTTTGTCCATCTTGTGGGCTTGGTCATTTTTAGACCGTCGGCTTTTTGGCTCGTCCACTTTGTGGACTTGGTCATTTTTAGACCGTCAACTATTTGGCTCGTCCACTTTGTGGACCTGGTCATTTTTAGACCGTCAGCCTTTTTGCTTTGTCCATCTTGTGGACTTGGTCATTTTTAGACCGTCAGCCTTATTGCCTTGTCCATCTTGTGGACTTGGCCATTTTTAGACCGTCAACTATTTGGCTCGTCCACTTGGTGGATTTGGTCATTTTTAGACCGTCAGCTATTTGGCTCGTCCACTTTGTGGACTTGGTCATTTTTAGACCGTCAGCCTTATTGCCTTGTCCATCTTGTGGACTTGGCCATTTCGTCGGTCTTTTGCGAATTTAAATTTTGCAAGTAGAAACTTCAGTAGTTCTGAATAAATTCTTCTTATTGCCATGCATCTATATAAAAAGTAGTTCCAAAATCCTGCCCTTTTGGGCTTATTGTAGCAAAAACCAAAGCAAAAAACAAAAAACATGCCCGTTGGGCTTATTGTAGCGAATACTTAAAGTAAACAGTAAATAAGAATAAAAAGGAGGGGTGTTGTTCTTTTACGTCATCGCCTCTACTGGTAGTACTTTCGCAGGTGTTCAGCATTCCAAGGATGCGGTAACTTCCGTCCGTCCAGTGTCTCTAGATGGTAGGTACCCTTCCTCAGCCACGCCGCGACTCGGTAAGGTCCTTCCCAATTAGGGCCGAGTTTTCCTTGGGTTGGGTCTCTTGCTGCGCCCATGACTTTCCTCAGAACGAGGTCTCCCACCTGGAAGTCTCTGTGTCTGACCCGGGAGTTGTAGTGCTTGGCCATGCGGTCCTGGTATCGTGCGAGCCTTTGCTCTGCCGCAGTCCTGACTTCGTCCACTAGATCGAGCTGTAGACGTATGGCTTCGTCATTTTTCCCTTCGTCATGGTTGTGCACCCTGTAGCTTGTGAGGCCAACTTCGGCTGGGATGACAGCTTCGTTCCCGTATGTTAGCCGGAATGGTGTTTCCCGTGTTGGTGTCCTTGCCGTCGTCCTGTAGGCCCAAAGTATGCTCGGCAACTCTTCAGCCCATATACCCTTTGCCCCCTCGAGCCGAGTCTTGATAATTTTCAGCAAGGATCGGTTCGTGACTTCGACCTATCCGTTAGCTTGAGGGTGGGCGGGGGAGGAGTAGTGGTTCCGTATCCCTAACTGCGAGCAGAAGTCCCGGAAGGCATTGTTGTCGAATTGCTTCCCATTGTCCGAGACTAAGACTCTAGGGATGCCAAATCTGCATATGATGCATCTCCAAACGAAATTACGTATGTTTTTCTCCGTAATGGTGGCCAAGGCTTCAGCTTCTACCCATTTCGTAAAGTAGTCGATGCCTACTACTAGAAACTTCAGTTGTCGTATCGCCGTAGGAAACGGTTCCATGATGTCCAGTCCCCATTGAGCGAATGGCCACGGTGCTGTCATCGGGGTAAGCTCTTCTGGTGGTTGTCTGACGACATTACTGAACCTTTGGCACTTGTCGCATTTCTTTACATAGGCCTTGGCATCCTTCTGCATAGTTGGCCAAAAATATCCTGTTCGAACTAGCTTGTGTATTAATGACCTCGACCCTGAGTGGTTTCCACAGATTCCTTCGTACACTTCCCTCATGACGTAATCTGCTTCTTCGGGACCCAAGCATCGCAGGTAGGGGCGGGAGAAGCCTCTTTTGTACAAGACGTCTCTTATCAGGACGAACCTCGCTACTTGGACCTTCAGCTTTCTTGCAGCCTCCTTTCCGTCCGGTAATACGCCGTTCTTCAAGTAGGAAACTAATGGCGTAGTCCAATTGCTTTCGGAACCGAGCTCCTGTACATCGACAGAATTTATAAGTGGAGAGAGCTGAACGAAAGAGAGTACGTTACCAAAGGTGGCTATATGTTCAGCTGAAGCGGCTTTGGCTAGGCGATCAGCTTGCTCATTTTCTTCACGGGGAATCTGTGTAATTTCGGCCTTCAGCTCGCTGACCCTCCACCTCGCCTGGTCCAGATATTTTCTCATCCTTTCACCTTTACACTCATATTCCCCATTTATCTGGTTCACCACGACTTGAGAGTCGCAGTGAATGATCACTCTTTCGGCTCTTGCAGCTTTGGCGAGGTCAAGCCCTGCTATTAGAGCTTCGTACTCCGCTTCGTTGTTGGTGGCAGGGAACTCAAGGCGGATCATGCACTCGATCATGTCTCTTTCGGGTGAGTGTAGTATGACGCCGGCTCCCCCAACCTGCCTGGCGGAGGACCCGTCTACATGTATGCTCCATCGGGGAGATTCTTCTGCCCCCTTATCCTCGCCATTTGTAAATTCGGCTATGAAATCTGCAACGACCTGTCCTTTAATGGTGGTTTGCGGGCGATATTGTATGTCAAACTCGCTTAATTCTATTGCCCACAGCGCCAATCACCCAGCAGCTTCAGGGTTGCTCATTGCTCGTCGCAAAGGCTTGTCAGTTAGGACGATCATCGTGTGGGCTTGAAAGTATGGCTTTAGTTTGCGTGCTGCTGTAACCAGCGCAAATGCGAGTTTTTCCATGGGCGGATATCTTTCTTCGGCTCCACGTAGCGCCCGACTGGTGTAGTATACCGGTTTCTGCACTCTCTCTTCTTCTCTGATCAAGGTGGCGCTGACGACGGCTGAGGAGACGGCGAGATAGAGAAAAAGTTCTTCACCCGGTTGCGAGGGACTCAGTAATGGGGGGGAAGAGAGATAAATTTTCAATTCCTCGAACGCTTGTTGACACTCGGCAGTCCACGCAAAAGATCTCTTCAGTGTGCGGAATAAGGGTAAGCACTTGTCGGTTGCCCTCGAGACGAACCTATTTAGTGCTGCTATTTTGCCGTTAAGGCTTTGTACTTCCTTCACATTCTTTGGTGGTGTCATCTCTATTATAGCTTGGATTTTGTTCGGATTGGCTTCGATGGCCCTTTGGGAAATCATGAATCCTAGGAATTTTCCTGCCGTCACCCCGAAGGCGCACTTTCCTGGATTCAGCTTCATTTTGTAAGAGCGAAGAGTGTCGAATGTTTCCCTGAGGTCTTTCAAGTGATCTTCCTCCCTTCGGCTTTTCACCAGCATATCATCTACGGAGACTTGGTCATTTCTCCCGATTTGTGGCGCGAACATTTTGTTCATAAGCCTCTGATATGTTGCGCCCGCATTTTTTAGACCAAACGGCATTACCTTGTAACAGAAAAGGCCTTGGCTGGTCACGAACGAAGTTTTTTCTTGATCGGCTTCGTGCATCTTAATTTGGTTATAACCGGAGAAAGCGTCCATAAAACTTAATAGCTGGTGTTGAGCTGTAGAGTCTACTAAAGTGTCGACCCTCGGGAGGGGATAGCTGTCTTTGGGGCACGCTCTGTTTAGATCGGTAAAGTCTACACACATCCTCCACTTCCCGCTAGTTTTCTTAACCATCACTACGTTGGCTAGCTAGTCGGGGTAGTAAACTTCTCTAATAAAATTTGCTTCCTGTAGCTTACGGACTTCTTCAGCTATGGCTCGATCCCGTTCGGGGGCAAACACCCGCTGCTTTTGCCGGATGGGTGGAAAGGAGGGTGATACATTTAGCTTATGCACCATGACTGAAGGGTCTATTCCTTGAATGTCCTCGTGACTCCAGGCGAATACGTCCCGATTTTCTCTGAGGAAGGCTGTAAGCGCTTGTCGGACCATGGGACTCGCAAGGGTCCCAATCTTTGTTGTTTGGTCAGGCCTGGAGTCGTCAAGGGATATTTCTTCAAGCTTCTCGGCGGGCTCCGCCGTACTTCGATGCTCTTCTATGCTCATGGCTTGGAGTTGATCATCCATTTCCATCATAGCCACGTAGCATTCGCGTGCGGCCACCTGATTTCCACGTAATTCCCTTATCCCGTATTCGATAGGGAACTTGATCATCAAGTGATAAGTCGATGTTGCCGCCTTCCATGAATTGAGGGTGGGTCGCCCTAAAATAGCATTGTAGGCGGATGAACAGTCGACCACGAGGAACGTCACGTCCTTTGTGATCTGCTGAGGATAGTCGCCTGCTGTTACAGACAATGTGACCGTGCCCAGGGGAAACACCCTCGTTCCTCCAAAACCGATGAGTGGGGAATTCGTCGGAATCAATTGTTCTCTGCTGATTCCCATCTGCTAGAATGCTGGATAGTATAGGATATCCGCCGAGCTCCCATTGTCGATCAACACCCGGTGCAAGTTGTAGTCTCCCACTTGCAAATTGATAACAAGCGCGTTGTCGTGCGGATGGTGAAGACGTCACGCATCTTCTTCAGAGAACCCGACGACGGGGCTCTCTCTCCGTGCTACTTTTGGTAATGAGCCCGTCAGCTGGACATTTTGGACCATCCTGAGGTACGTCTTCCGAGCCTTTTTGGATGACCCGTTAGCCGTCCCTCCTACAATCATCCTGATGTCGCCAATGGGCGGTCTAGGGCGGTCATTATCCCGTCGAGGGGGCTGTTCCTGAGGTGGTGGATCCGTTCTTTCCTTGCTCACAAACTTCTGCAATTTCCCTTGTCTTATGAGGGCCTCAATCTGCTGCTTCAAGTCATAACAATCGGCTGTGTCATGGCCGTGATCTCGGTGGAAGCGGCAGTATTTGTCTTTAGAACGCCTGCTAGGATCTCCCTTCAGCTTTCCGGGGAAGGTCAGAGCCCCTTCGTCCTTAATTTGCATTAGGACTTGATCTATCGGGGTGGTTAGCGGGGTGAAGCTTGTGAACCTTCCTCCCGGAGGTTTAGGACGCCTCTCGTCCCTTCGATCTCCTGTTCTCGGCCTCTTCCGCCCTTGATCTTGTCGTGCATCTTCCTGCCTCTCCCTTTTTCTTGGTTTCTCTTCTCGGGCCTGCAGCGCGTCCTCAGCATTCATATACTTAGTGGCCTTGTAGAGTACTTCTGACATGGTCTTCGGGTCGTTTTTGTATAGGGAGAACAAAAACTTACCCTTTCGCAACCCATTTGTGAAGGCTGCTACAAGTATTTTGTCGTCGGCCTCGTCAATCGATAGCGCTTCCTTATTGAAGCGCGTTATGTAGGATCTCAGCGTCTCGTCCTCTCGTTGCTTGATACTCATCAAGCATGCTGTGGACTTCTTATACCTGTGGCCCCCAATGAAGTGTGTGGTGAACTGAGCGGTTAGTTCTTTGAAGGTGTTGATGGAGTTGGGCGTCAGTCAACTGAACCATACCCTCGCGGGGCCTTTGAGTGTTGTGGGGAAGGCCCTGCACATGATCTCATCTGCTACCCCCTAAAGATGTATTAGGGTCTTGAAAGTTTCTAGATGGTCCAGAGGATCCTTCACTCCGTCATAGCTGTCGATATGCGGCATGCGAAATTTGTGGGGTAAGGGGAAAGAGTTCACGGCCATAGTGAAGGGCGAGTCGGTGCGGTTGACTAAATCGTCAAGATCACTAGAAACTCGTCCCTTAAGTGCGTTCATCATAACCTCCATCTGCTCCCTCATCGCCTGCATCTCTGCAATAATATGTGGTGGAGTCGCATCCGTGAGGGATGGCATGCTCAAGTTCTACCTCTCCGGTTTGCTTGGGGTGTGGCTGCCTTCAGGTTTCTCCTGATTTTTCTTTGGAGTGTTGTTCCCCTCTTGTTGGTCGTTCAGTGCTGCATTCTTCTGGCGCAACTGCTCCTCAAAGTCGTGGTTTTGTTTGGTGAGGCGCTCCACGGCGGCACCAAGAGTCCGTACTTGTCTCTCGAGGGCAGTCGTGGGTTGCTCCTTTTCTTGAACGTCGTTAGTAGTTGCCATTGAGCGAGTGAGTACCATGCAACTCTTTAGTCCGGGAAACGATAGTATGGCTTACAGCGTTTTTCCCACAGACGGCGCCAACTGATGATGCCGAAAATCTCACCAGTGAGTTGCACAATGCTTGTACGCTCGAAACGACACCTGCACAACAAAAAGGAGAAGACCTAACAGAGAGCACCGGTGTGGTGCCGGCCAAATACCCTCCGAAGGTCAAGTTAGAACTTGTTTCAACTCTAGAGTGCTAGAGAGGGGTTAATTATGCGTACCTCGATTTGTGAGGGTATTGGGGCTTTTATAGTAGTAAGGGGTTGACCTTTCTTTCTTGGAGTAGAAGTCTTTTCCATATAGGAATCCTTATGAACGTAGATTGCGGAATCCTTTCCTTATAGGACTCTAATATGTGGAATACAAGTAATTTCCTTATTTACTCGCGTGGTGGCCAAGTCATGGTTCTACAAAAGTCGTCGGCCTCAAGACCATCAGCTTGCCTCAATGTCGGCAGCCATATTGGCGTCAGTGTCATTGCTACGATTTGCGGGTGGCCCGTGAGCTTCGAATCACCGTCGGTTAATTCGGGGCCTTCAGCTTTTCAAGTTGGCTGAACCCGTCAGTCTAAGCCATGGGAAACTGACGGGTTGAGTCAGTTTATTTTTGCATATCATTTAACTATATATTAGTCTGGCTCAGTTGATTCCAGGGTAAAAGTTACTAACCATTAATACAAAGACGTCTCCAAATGCCTTGGTAGATGTTGGTTCTAGAAATTAAACCATTAAATCTAATAACTAACCATTTTGTTAAAGTTCTAGACCCCAGTTGTCTCAGATTTTATCAAATATTAACCAAATAATTAATTAGATTAATTATATAATAGATCTGATTTAAACAAAAATCAAACATTCACAAATCACATGAACACCAAGATTGATGATCCTGGAAAACTTTTGAAACTATGGTTTCAAAGTAAAAAACATGAGGAGGATTTAACCTAAACAATCCTCAAGGCAACATTTCACTAATAGAATCGAAGTTAATTTATACAATAGACTTAACCCCAAATCTACTGCTACCTCATGTGGTTTTGAATCCACGGACTCTTATACTGTGAAACAGTTGCAAACAAACACTCCTATTTGTGACTTTGAGATCTCCACTCAAAGGCTTTAGATCAGCAACTATGGTTAACTAATTTCTTTATGGCTTCATACAATATCTGCACTATGGCAGCATCAGCACCGTGTTGATCTTTCTCTATGTGCTCTAGAACTCTTAAGGGTTGAAGAGATGGAGGCTTAGATCTACTTTGAAAGTCTCAAGTATAGTGAGACGGAGAGAAACTTGGTTATACAAACCCTAGGGGCACATATGGTGATTTGTCTCTCTAAAAAGCCTCTCTAGGGATAGCTTATGATGTCCTTCAAATAGCACAACAAAAGGATCATGAATTGGGCTTGAATTGATTAAGTTATGGGCTTTTTTTGCATTTCAGATTTTTATTGATATCGCAATCTCGATTGGTAGAGCCAAGTGTCGAGCTTGCAATCGAAAATCTCAATTGGTTGTGCCAGATGTCGAACTGATAGAAACTTGTTTTCTTGCTCTAAACTTGATTCTTTCTTGATCTAAACTTGGGTCTTTGTCTTGGACAATAAAATGCACCTTTAACACACTCAAGACTCACCAAAGAACAATATAAATGAATTACATTTGATCACGGTATGCCAACATAAACATATGGACTCTACGATTCAAAAGAATTTAATACCCACGAATAAAGATAAGGTCAATATCTTCTTAAAAAAATAAGCTAAATTCAAACAATTCTAGCTAGTTAGTGAAATTGCGGGAAGCAAAGTTAGATTTCACATCCCCATCAGCTGCCTTATATGGTGGAATATTTCACTAATTAGGATAGAGTCAACATATGGGAGCTTAAGTCATTTCAATTTTAAACATATTATAGGTTTGTTTATGGGTTTGCCAAAGCAACGTTAAAACTTAACAATGACGTTGAAGAGGTCCAATTTGAAGTAATGGTTACAAAGTCTCTTATTTATTGCTCCGTTTGTGCAAAAACAATAGACCAGTTCACCGACTCCTCTCTATAAATAAACATTCCCATATGCATTGTTTTTCATCCCTTACCCAAGAAAGAATAAGCAAAATACTACACAGTAAGAGAAAGAAGCTCAATATGATGAAAGTTGTAATTGTGGCCATTTTGGCTTTGGCGACCTCCCTTGTTTCAGCTTATGACCCTAGTCCTTTGCAAGACTTTTGTGTCGCAATTAACAACACCGATTCTGCTGGTATGTACATGCATGCACTCTCCTTATTATTAGCGATACGTAGTAGTAGTATTATCATCATCTACGTTCTTTCGAATTCGAGATCATTATAATGAAGTTCTACACATTAAAGAAATTATGCCTGACCATTATTTCATCTGCATTAGATTTTTTTTTTTCCCCCAACATGACATGACATGCTATTGTCTATTGTTACAAAACTGTCTTATTTGTGACAATAACAAACTTTTCTTTGCGTAGTATTTGTGAATGGAAAATTTTGCAAGGACCCAGCAACTGTCACGGCCAACGATTTTTTCTTCTCTGGACTCAATATTCCTGGAAACACAGCTGCAAATAAACTTGGATCAAGTGTCAATCTTGTGAACGTTGACAAATTACCAGGTCTCAACACTCTAGGCATATCTTTGGCTCGCCTTGACTTTGCGCCGTATGGCCTGAATCCTCCTCACACTCACCCTCGCGGCACTGAGCTTTTGGTAGTTATAGAGGGCACTCTCTTAGTTGGATTTGTCACATCCAACCCAAACAAACTCTTCACCAAAGTTCTAAATAAGGGAGATGTCTTTGTCTTCCCAATTGGTCTCATTCACTTCCAATTCAACATTGGGCAGACCAATGCTATTGCCTTTGCCAGTCTCAACAGCTAGAATCCTGGGGTTATCACTATAGCAAACGCAGTCTTTGGATTTATTCCTCCCATTGAGCTTGATGTTCTCGTCAAGGCCTTCAATGAAAAGAGTTAAAGATTAAAACAGGGGTTTGGGAGAAGATGAGAGGCGTTTAAAACAAATGACCCACAAAATGCCTTTTAAAAAGCTGATTTGAAAATTTTCGCTGGTATCTCGCTCTTAGAATCCCGCGAAAATTTCGCTGGTATCTCGCAAGTATCTCGCAAGTAAGCCTTACTCGCGAAACAGCCGCAAAACTCTCTGTCCAAAGCTGAAAAACTTGAGAATTGAACCATTTAACTCCCAGTTGAGCCTATACATGAAATAGGTCACGAAAACACCCAGAAAACATGTTTTTCACACAAAAACACTTTAAAAACTTTGAAAAACATAGGTGATACAAATCACTTCCAAAAGCAAACAAAAAGAACAAAAATCTTTTTGGTTTGAACCACATATGGTTGAGCACACACACATCACATTTGAACATGTATAAACACACAAATGAAATAGGCATTCATTGAACATTAAACTTGTGTGTTGTGTGTGTGAATCGAGTGTGGAATAGTCCTTAAACTAGAGTGAAGCTTCAATGATCAATTCAATCAAGTCATACACAACTAGTACTAAGTCAAGTGGACTATCTCAATCATAGAAATGAGTATATATGACCTCCCATAAATTGATTACATAACTTAGAAGCTTTTCATTTGGCTTCTGCATAAATCATAACATTTGATCCATTTTGGATAATACATCTCCTTTTTGAGATCGGTGCTTGATATTTTTGATATATCAACATTTAGAATTAGTCTTTGGCTTTTTGAGCACCATACATTTCAAAACAAAAGTCGCTTTTCCTTTTTCCTAGTCAAATACTAGTATGTGCGACAGGCTTTTGCAGTTCAATATCTCTTTTCATTTGGAGATTTACATTTGATGAGCTCTTTAGCAAAAACATAAAAATAAAGTGGGAAGAGATATAGACACAAGTCTATGCAAGTATCAAGACCAACAAGACTATTGACCAATCATTCATGACAAGCTTAAAGATCTATTTACAACAGTCACACATAATTTTCAAGATTTCTTCCACAAAGATAAATGTGGATACATAACAAGCTAAGCTCTTTAATGCACTACGCCATTAGTACGAAGGTACTAGGCCAAACTCACATGTGAAATGTGCTCAAACATATATGATCACACTTTTTGAATTTTTCACTTTTTATGTGGTTTTGGATTTTTACTCTCACAAAACTAAAACATAAAAGTAAGATAAAAAAAAAAACAATGCATAAAATGAAATACAAGATGTACAAAATGCATGAAGATATGACATTCAATGCATGAAGGGTCCTACAAAAATCGAAAGAATTAGATCAGGGACCAAAAGAGCAAAAGCTCAACCATAGAAACTCTTCCTCATCCAAACGGAATGATTGTTTGGAGTGAGTGTCTCAAGAGAAGTGAGACGAGGGTTAGAAGAATGAGAACCGGAGATGCATATAGTCAAGGAGTTAAGAGCATCAAGCACTTTCTTTAACAACATGCTATTTTCACTCAAATCCGGTTTACCCCTTTTAGCACAATTTCTAAGCAGCTCAAGTTTCTGTTTTCTTTTAATTCTTTTAGCAGCTTGAAACTTAGAGCAATGAGCTCTAAGATGACCAAAGGCACCCCAATGTTGACAAACAATATGTTTAGATCCACTAGACCTTTTGGAAAGGAATCTAGCAACATGGGTTTGTTCTCTCTTTAACTTATGACATTGAGGTCTTATATGACCACTCATACCACAATGGTGGCAAGTAGGAACAAATTTAGATCCACTCAATTCCCTAGGATAGGACCTAAACAGAGGCTTAGGCTTAAAATCCTTTCTCTCCACTTTTTGATTTCTTTTGTGTGGAGGAATGTACACCAATTTGTCCTTTGAAGTAGAATAGACAATAGGCACAATATCGGGTACCACAACATGATTGCAACAAATATTTTCTTCATTTTTAACAGTAGGTACAACAATCAAACACTTGGCATGCATCTTAAGAGATTCATTTTCAGATCTAAGATCCTCAACAAGTTTGTTAGATAAAACAAGTTTAGCATCCAAGTCCATATTCAAACATTCAAACTCTTTCAGCTTTTGAAGAGAAATTTCAGCAAGTTTCTTATATTTTTCAACCAATTTGTTGGATTCTTTGAGCTTAGCAATCAAATCATCATTTTCACAAAATAACTTGCTCAAATCCTTATTAAACTTCTTAGCCTTTTTCTTTAAGAGTTTAATGTTAGGAATATCAACAACACCCAAGGATTCATGTAACATAGCATCACAATTATGAGGATTATCACTCATAGAGACATTTTCACAAACACGTGGCATGTTACATTCATCATCAACCAAATCATACAAAGAGGCATACAAAGCACAATCCATGGCAAATAAACACAAGGGGTCAAGGATCACACTTAGGTATTTAAACCAAAACAAGTGTACCCGCTCTGATACCAATTGAAAGCTCAGAAATGTGTTGAAAAACACAAAAGCTGTTTAGACCCCCAAAATAAAATTACGGCTTGGTTGATTTTACACTAACTTAATACTAAGTGCGGAATAGTGTAAACACAAGCGTATAAGCAAGACAACTACTCTAATCCATATTCAGGCCAAGTTCAACATTCATAGCATCTGAACGGTTTTAGACCCCTTAAACCAACTAGATTGATTAGCCTAGTTAATTAGCCAAGTTGTTACTTAGTCAAATTATGCAATTCTAGGTTAAAACAATCAAACAATCATATCAATAATATAAAGCAGCGGAATAATAAATAACACAATGATATGATCACCCAGGAAACCATACGGTAAAAACTTGGGGAGGATTTGACCCACCGATCCTCAAGGCAAACCTGAATCCACTATGAAAGAATCGAAGTTCATACAAAAGGACTTACAAGCTCCCCGCTTGACTTCCTAATGCTACCCACCAGTAGAACTTACTGACACGACCACGTGCAAGCTCCGAATCCACGGACTCTTTCTTTCTTGAATTCTTCAGCAAATACAAGCACCCACGCTTGTTATTCTTTAAGCTCCAATGGCAGCAACCAAGTTGATCATCAAGATGTTGATACTATCTCTACCTTGAAAACCCAAAGTTTTGTGTAAAGGAAAGCTCCTCTAGATCTCACAAGAGATTTACACAAAACAGCAATGTATGAGCAACAATACAACAGGAGCAACCTCAAAACGTGGCTAGGGTTTTGCCTTATATACCTAGGGCAAAAACATAAAACCCTAAACATTTAATGAGTTAGGGTTGAGTTGGAAATTCTGCAGAAAACGCATCTGACCCGAGATTCGATCGATCGAGCCTAAGCTTCGATCGATCGAGCCAGGCCAAAATGCACCAATGCATTCTGCAGCCACTCGATTCCAACTTTACAATAATTAATCAACTTTGAGCAAGCCTAAACAAGACTAAACATATTGTTTTGATCATGGTTTGCCAATATTACAAATTAGAGTTCTAAATACATAAATCCCTAAACCTTTAGAACCTAATAGCATCCTTTGTAACAACTTTGCAAAGTTTATTATAGGCTTCTTGAAGATCTGCATCCTCAGAGAATTCCCCATCAGAAGGGTTCTCTTTAACAGACACGCTTTCATTGGCTGCAGCAGTAGTAGTGAAAGCAATGAAGTTTCCATCCTCGTCACATCCAGACTCATCATCAGTGTTGCTAACCTTAATGGGATCATTCTTCCTAAAATTTCTAGGTTCAGCAGCGTTTGTATTTCTTGCATTTTTGTTACTGTTCCTAAGAAAGTTTTTAATGTTCTTGGCAAGGTAAGTAATCTCTGTTGCAGAGAGCTCATCACCAAATCCACCAACCTCAACATCATTAACTGACTTAAGAGCCATTGACTTGTATTTGCTAGCTTTGGGTAGGTCTAGCTCATAGGACTGAAGAGATCTTATAAGCTCATCAACAGGGATGGAGTCCACATCATTGCTTTTAGTAATGGCAGCCACTTTGGGCCTAAAGTCCTCAGTCAAGGATCTAAGAATCTTCCTAACAATTTTATGTTAATCATAGATTTCACCCAGATTAAAGGCAGAATTAACAATATCATTCAATTTAGCATAGAATTCATCAAAAGATTCATCATCAGACATCCTAATGCTTTCAAATCTAGAAGTTAATTGCTGCAGTTTATTAATCTTAACTGCCTTTGTGCCTTCATGCACAGTCTGGAGGATTTTCCAAGCAGTATGAGCAACCTCAACATTAGAGATTCTCTTGAATTCCTCCATAGAAACAGCACTAAAGATGGCATTCATAGCTTTACTATTGAACCCAGCTGCTTCTTTTTGAGAAGTTTGCAACTCACTCACAGGAGTAGTGGGCTTCTCCCATCCGTACTCAATGGAATTCCAAACCCTCTCATCAATAGATTTCAGGAATACTTTCATCCTTACTTTCCAATAAGCATAGTTATTCCCATCGAAATGAGGAGGAATAACCAAAGAGTGTCTGTATTCCATGACAACAGGGGTCAAGGATCTGCTCAGAGATCAAAAGATCTACAACAAGAGAGCTACCCGCTTTAAAACGCAACAATTGGATTAACCTAGTTTATTAGCCAAGTGATTAACTTAGTCAAATTATGCAAATCTAGGTTAACATAATCAATTAATCATATCAAGAAATAAAGCAGTGAAAATATAAAGAACACAAAGATATGATCACTCAGGAAAACCAAACCGGTAAAAAACTTGGGGAGGATTTAACCTAGCTATCCTCAAGGTAAACTTGAATCCACTATACAAAAGAATCGAAGTTCATAGAAAAGGACTTACAAGCTCCCCGCTTGACTTCCTAATGCTACCCACCAGTAGAACTTACTGACACGACCACGTGCAAGCTCCGAATCCACGGACTCATTCTTTCTTGGATTCTCCAATTAGGTACAAGCACTCCTGCTTGTGTTTCTTTTAAGCTTCAATGGCAGCAACTGAGTTGATCATCAAGGTGTTGATAATATCTCTACCTTGAAAACCCTAAGTTTATGTGAAGGAAAGCTCCTCAAGGATCTCACAAGAGATTCACACAAACCGCAAAATATGAGCAACAATACAACCAGAGCAACTCACAAAAATGTGGCTAGGGTTTTGCCTTATATACCTAGGGCAAAAACATAAAACCCAAAACGTTTAATGAGATAGGGCTGAGTTGGAAATTCTGCAGAAAAACATTCTGGCCGACTTTCGATCGATCGAGTCTATCCTTCGATCGATCGAGCCAGGCCGAAATGCACTAATGCATCTACAGCCACTCGATTCCAACTTTATATGAATTACACAACTTTGAGTAAGCCTAAACAAGACTAAACATATTGTTTTAATCATGGTTTGCCAACATTACACATTAGAGTTCTAAATACATCAAATCCTAAGTCTTTAGAACCTAACAAAGACTTTTGTGTCGCAACTGAGAATGCCAATTCTGGTGGTACGTACATGGTCTCCTTATTATTAGCAGTAGTAGTATTATCATCACATTCTTTGGAGATCATTATAATTAAGTTCTACACATTAATGAAATCATGCCTGATGGTTATATCATCTACATTAGATTTTTTCCGTATAAGATCATTGTCCATTTTTATAGAACTGTCTGACAATAACAAACTTTTCTTTGTGTAGTATTTGTGAACAGAAAATTTTGCAAGGACCCAGCACTTGTCACAGCAAATGTTTTTTTCTTCTCCGGACTCAATATTAGTGGAAACACGGGAAATAAAGTTGGATCAAATGTCACTCTTGTGAACGTCGATAAATTACCAGATCTTAACACTCTAGGCATATCTTTGGCTCGCCTTGACTATGTTTTGGAGAAATATATGTAATAGGGATGGAGAACCGCTAGTTTGTTTGGATAATTAGGGTTCCCCTCCTTGTAATGTCAATGAAATTATTTTCTTAAAAAAGGCCATAAAAATAATTACAATCATATAAAATTGTTTCTTATGATTATTTTTATGTGCTATAGAATAGTTTTGAATTATGTCAAATAGTTGATGACATAAAAGATCAACGAGCTATCAACTTGTTTATTGAGTGATTGTAATTGTATTATGGTTTCTAAAAATAAAGAAAACCTGTTATAGATTATTTTTGAGATAAAGAACTCTAAATTCCATTTTTATAAATGATCGATTTAAATTTTATTGAGAAACAATTTTTTTTTTTTTTTGTGCCTTTTATTTTGTTAACATTGAATGAATATTGGTTTTGTTTTTCCTAGTATATTTAGCATGTTTCCATTCTTGAATTTCGAAGTTTAGAATCCTGGTTTTGTCCTGCTTATAGTGGATCAATCTCTTCTCACCCTCATAAACTCTACACTTTCTCCCATAGAATTATCACTTGTGATTGGGCAGAGTATTGCTTAAGGAATGTGAAAAATCTTTGAGACCTGATACACTTTAATCTTAAGGTCTAACATCTTGAACCTAAAGACTGAACTTCATGATATAAAAAAAGAGAGCAGTCCAATGGTTATGTACCTACAAAAAATCAGGAAAGTAAGAGATAAACCTGTTGTATTAGTCATGATAGATGATGAGGAACTACTCCATGTTATTCTCCAAGGAATGCGTAGTTAGTATGTTGCTTTTTTGTTCCGCATTGAGGACATATGAAGAACTTCATGTTTTTTACTTGCAAAAAAAACAATCTGCTAAAGATTCTGAAGGTTAAAAGGATCTAAACTCAATGATATGTCTATGGTAGTTTCCTCAAACAGTAAGTTTGGCTCTCACTCGGTTCATTCTTCATCGCATGGGAATCAAACTGTTGGCAGAAGATGTGGTAGAGAATTCAAACCACAGAGGAAGAGGCAGAATCAATTACAGTTACAGTTATAATTTCCAACAAGTGAACAATTCTCAAGCTAGAACAAACTTTAAACAATGTAAGCAAGATGGTTCAAGTCCTATTTGCCAAATTTGTTACAGTCATAATTTCCAGCAAATGAACAATTCTTAAGCAGGAACAAACTTTGGACAAGATAAGCAAGATGGTTCAAGACTTATTTGCCAGATTTGTGGCTAGAGTGGACATTTAGCACTAGATTTCTACCACCATATGGAATTTTCTTACAAAGGAAAGCATTCACCTTTAAAGTTTGTTGCAATGATCACTTGACCCCCAATCTTTCTATTCTTTCTATCCAAACCAAAGCAAATCCTTGCTAATACATGGTCACTGTTAGTTATGGGCAGGAACTTCAGTGAAAACTGTAGATGTTATTCTGTTGTGAAACCAAGAAAACTGTAGAAGTCAATTTATTGTGAAACCATTGTATCAGTGTTAAAATGCACAAACTTCCATTCAATAAAACTGAGATGTCCTCAAATTCTTCACTTCATATCGGTTACAGTGATGTACGTGATCTAGAATTTTGGTATTGCATAATTTTTGTGGCTGATTTCACATGTTTTACATGGTTCTCTCTTCAAGAAAAGACTCTAAATGTTTTCATTCATTTCAAAAACATGGTTGAGAACCAGGTATCTGCCAAGATTAAGATTCTTAGGACTGATGGGGTTAGGACTGATGGGGGGGGGGGGGGGGGGGGGTTGTGGGAGTAAACTAGTAATGAGTTTCCTCAATATGTTTCTTCTATGGCATCATTCACTACTTACCTTGCCCCCACACACCTCAACAAAAAGGTATTTCTAAAAAAAGAAAGCATAGACATATAGTCAAAAGTGGGTTATCTATGATTTTAAAGAGCTAGTTTACCACATTTATGTTGGTCTTATGCCTTTTGCACCTCAATCCACCTTATAAATTGACTACCCTCCTTATTTTTGCAATTTGTGTCCCCATGGGAAAAATTGTTTCTGCATAAACCAAATCTATCAGCACTAAAGACCTTGGGTTGTACTTGTTATCCACTCCTATGGCCTTACTCCAAGCACAAAATTCAACCTAGATAGGTAGAATATGTATTCATAGGTTATCCTCCTAATTCAAAAGAATACCTTTGCCTCACAGAACCACAAGCAGAATTTTATATAATTTTCCATGTTCTTTTTAATGAATCCTTGTTTCCTTTCTATTTTAATTTAAATTATTCTTTATCTTCAAATTCTAATGTCTCACAAAATGGTATATGCCTCTTGGCTCTCCCCAGTTATTTAGCTGCATTCCTATTCTATTCAGAGAAAAAAAAATTGCATTCCTATTCTCAACCATCTATCTTAGGCCCTCTAACATCACTCAATCCAACGTTGCCTTCAATAGCATCTCCTATTCCACCTTCAGTTACACCTTCTGTCCTTCCCTTCCTATTACCTTCCTGCTAATACACAGCCCTCTTCACCTGTTGCCACATCTCTTCCAACTTCTGATTGTTCTCTTCTGCAATCAACTAATCCTTTGTTCACTATATAGAACACTTCATCTGACATTTTCTCATCAGAAACTCAACCTAAGTTTAATGTTCTTCCAGACTTCCACATACTACTGCTCTTCCTTCAAACACTCATTCTATGCAAACATGATCCCAAGGTGGAATTTTCTAACCGAAATTATGTTTTAAAGCCACCATTTATTATTCTTTCATTGAGCCTCCAACCTATCACATTGCTTCCAATTCCAAGTATTTTCAATGTAGTGCAGCCATGGATGCTGAATTTCAAACACCTTGAGGCAACAGACCTGGACCTTGGTCCCCGCTTCTACTAACAAGAACGTTGTGGGTTGTAAATGGGTGTATTAGCTCAAGCACAGGAGTGATGGGGTCAATTGCAAGGTACAATTCTCGGTTATTAGTTAAAGGTTATCTTCAACAATATGGCATTGACTAAAATGAAAATTTCAGTCCAGTAGTCAAACTTGCCACTATAAGAATTATACTTGGCCTTGTGTCATAAGTCTGGTCCTTCACGCAACTGGACACTAGTCAGAACCCCAATAATATGTGTATCCTTCATTTCCTCATAATGTTTGTCACCTCCATAAGTCAATTTCCCCAAGAGCATGGTTCAAACGTTCAACCACCCAACTACTTGACATTTGGTTTTGAAGCTTGAACTGCAAAATGCGGACAAATACCTGTTTATCTTTCGAATCTTCAACCACCTAACTTTCACAAGGCCTGATCTCTCCTTTGTAGACCATCAAACATGTCAATTCATGAATCAATCTACTCAATACCATTTAATTGCTGCTAAAAGCATCTTCAATAGATTTTGCCTTGGGCTATCCTTTGCCCCTGGCTCTCTTGCTCTCTCTGCATTTACAGACGCAGTCAGCCCAAGAATCCCATTGACTGGCGCTCAACCACAGGCTTTGCCATTTTCTTAGGCAACACTCCTGTTACTTGGTTTACAAAGTGATAAGCAACCGTAACTCACTCATTAACAGAAGCTGAATATGAAACTGTGGCAACATTGGCTAAAGATGATACTAGAAGACGTTGGTGACTTTCTTTCTCATATTCCTGCTCTATGGTGCGATAATATCTCCACCTTAGCCATTGCTTCTAATCTTATTTTCACATAAGAACAAACCATATTGAGGTTAATTATCACTTAATGAGGGAAAAGGAAAGTTCATGTCTAGGCTCGATCTGTTAGCAGATCTCTTTACGAAGGCATGCATTCTCCTCGTTTTCAAGACCTGGCATCCAAACTCATGGCTGAATCCCCCATTTGTTTGAGGGCGGGCTAACTTCATCTCTAAGCAGGAAAAAATCTTCAACACTAACTAAATATGAAGAGAGAACAAAAGAGGGGAAATGGCAAGAATATACCAGAAGATTTGGTAGTCATTGGTTCTAGAAAACCATTAAATCAAACTAACCGTTAAAATTATTTAGTACTCACCAATTAAGATGAGGTCAATACAAGATAAGTTCAAACCATTCGACTTAGAGAATTTACGCAAAGCATAGTTGTATTGCATGTCCCCAGCTGCAGCCTACAATGGTGGACCACTTCATTGATGAGGACAGAGTCAACATACTTGGGAGCTTCAGTCATTCAATTTCAAAGATACTTTCAACATAAACTTTAGTTGTGGGTTGCCCAAAGCAACGTTAAAACTTCAAAATGGCATTGAAGAGGTCCAATTTGATTGCTTTTAGCAAATACATAGGCTCCTTACTTCTCTTTTCAATATTGTACAAGCTCTTTTTTCTTAAATAAATTTCTGCCATTTTTGAATAAACAAAAATATACGACTAGTAGTGGTTAAAGAATGGATAACCCGTTAAACAAAAAATTGTGATTAAGGTTGAATAATTGCCAAGTCTTATATGCTCCGTTTATTGAAAATCAATTGACCGGTTCACTGACTCCTATCTATAAATAGACATATCCCCATATGCTATGCTTACCACCCCTCACCAAAGCAAGAATACGCAGAGTACTCTACTAGAATCTCAAATATGAAGAAAGTTGTTTCTTACCTTGTAACTGTGGCCCTTTTGGCTTTGGCATCCTCCCTTGCTTCTGCCTATGACCCTAGTCCTTTGCAAGACTTTTGTGTTGCAATTAACAACACCAATTCTGCTGGTACGTACATAATCTCGTTATTATTAGCTGTAGTAGTATTATTATCACTTTCTTTTGAAATCATTAAAAGTTCTACTCATTGATGAATTTATGCCCGCCGGTTATATCATCTCTATCACATTTTTTTCCCCTACATGACATGTTGTCAATTGTTACAGAACTGTCTAATTTGTGACAATAACAAACTTTTCTTTGTGCAGTTTTCGTGAATGGAAAATTTTGCAAGGACCCAACACTTGTCACAGCCAATGATTTTTTCTTCTCTGGACTCAATATTCCTGGAAACACAGCTGCAAATAAAGTCGGATCAAGTGTCAATCTTGTGAACGTCGACAAATTACCAGGTCTCAACACTCTAGGCATATCTTTGGCTCGCCTTGACTTCGCACCATATGGTTTGAATCCACCTCACACTCACCCTCGAGGCACTGAGCTTTTGGATTTGTCACATCAAATCCAAACAAACTCTTCACCAAAGTTCTAAACAAGGGAGACGTCTTTGTATTCCCAATTGGTCTCATTCACTTCCAATTCAACGTAGGGCAGACCAATGCTGTTGCCTTTGCTGGTCTTAGCAGTCAGAATCCTGGGTTGATCACCATAGCAAATGCTGTCTTTGGATCTAATCCTCCAATCAATCCTGATGTTCTTGCCAAGGCCTTCCAATTGGACAAGAATGTTGTCGAATATCTTCAAAAACAATTCTAGTCAAACCACAATTAGGAAAAATATTTGTAATAGGAATGATTAACCATTACATAGCAGAGTTTGATTAAAATTTGCCTTGTTTCCCAAACTGTATTGCCATTAAAATATTTATTATCAAATAAAATTCTCTTATGATTTTTTTTTGTGTGTCATGGTGTCATAGCAAATGCAGAGAAATTAGCGTACGACTAAATCTTGATTACACCTTTGATCCATAGCGATTGAAATTACAAGAACTTATATATAAAACTGATCAAAATCGCGTTAAAAATAGACTCAAATTTAGGGCTCAGTAGCACCTATCTATGTAGAAACAGTCCTAAATGTAACATTTAAGCAACATTTTCGATGTTGAAATAGTAAGAGTATTGAAGTTCTACAACACTATGGTCTATATATTCATTCTGAGGAAACATGGAAAAAATTACACTAGGGAAAGAAGTTAACAAATGAAATATTAAAGCATTTAAATACGATGATTTGGGGAAATTACATAACAAGGCTAGAGTTTACATCTTGTTTCAAATAAGGTCTCAAGTTTTTAATTTTGTCAATTAAAGTCCCAAACTTATAAAACATTTTGTCAATTAATTTACTATTTTACTTTAATCAATTTCGATTTTCTAACAATCATTTTCTCCCTTACAAAGAAATTTTCTCTCTCTAAAGAAAGAGTTTTCTCTCTACACACTCTGTTCAATGACAGCCACATTGATTTATAAGCAAGCCTTAGGTGAACACAGTTTAATCCATGGTTTTCTCTTTTTATTTTTTCTCTGATATTGCCCAGAACAACAAAAAAAAAATAATGGAGACCGAAATGGGCCTTAAATTGAAACAATTTCATAACTTTGGATCTTTAATTGATCAATTTAAAGACTTGAGACCTAATCTAAAACATGGTATACATTTTGGGCTTTTTATGTAATTTTCCCCTTATTATTTTGTATGTAGAACACTACTAATTCTTTAATTAATTTAAAAGTTGTTTTAAAAAATTAAGTAGAAAGTTCAACAATTCATTTGTGAGAAAGCATTATATTTTTCACATTTCTACCCCGGCATAAGTATGGTGATGGTAATAGAGAGAATTTTGTATTGCCGAAAGCTATCCATGGCAACCAAATGAGTTTCGGCTAAAATTTTGAGCATGGTGATGGTGATAGAGAAAATTTAATTACATAAAAGAACCAAAATTTACCATATTTCAAATTTGATCCTATATTGCCAATTTTGTGAATTAAAATCTCAAATTCATGAAATTGTTTCAATTTAAGGTCCTTGTCCATCTTAGTTATCCATTTTCGTTATTCAGGGCATTAACAGAGCAAATAAAAGAAAAAACCATTAATTAAACTATGTGTTTCACATAAGGTTTCCTTACAAATATGTTAATTCCTTTAGACCTCAGATATGCAATTTAACCAATTTTAAGCCAAGTAGTTAATTAGTGAAATTATGATTTGGCTTTGGCTAAAGACTACACCAATATTGTGCAACAAAACAAATAACAATGAAAATAAATAATGCACAATATGGTGATGTAGGGAAAAACCAATGGGAAATTATCCAAAGGAAAAAAACGACTACGGGGGCTTCTCCACCGACCCCATAACCAAAATAAATCCACTAATTGAATTGAATTTTTTACAATATCAGAATAGCCATATTCTAAATTGATACAACCCATTAGTATTTACTAATGTTACCCACTTGAATAGTAGGCTTTGTTCCACATGAACCTCCCTTCTAAAACTTCAAGTACCCACTTGAAGATTTTGTTCTAGAAACTTGATCTTCTGGAAAGGCAGTATCTTCTACACCACGAAATCTGAAAATACTTTACGCTAGATCACCGGTATAGGCTTTTAAGAGCAGGGGGTTGTAGACACCTCATTTTGTATCCCTTACGACTCGGGGCCCCGTTCCCCAATGAAGACATTACTCTGAGGCCCAAGGTTGATTTGGGGCCCATTCTTGTGAAATCTTAACTTGAGGAAATATTTATGGAGAAAATAAAATTATTTTTGGAAAAGAAAAGGCACAGGAAACCCTAAGTGTGCATACACATACACGCATATGTGCACGCACACTCAAGCCGTGCGTACGCATGCTTAGGGCATGCGCATGCATACCCTGAGTATGCGTACGCAACTAGGGTTCCAAAATTATATAAAAGGAAAAGGTTTTTTTTTTTTTTTTTTTCATTTAAATTTGTGTGGAACGAATCCCACATCATCTGAGAACCGCCCCACTCCCCTATTTTACCACTATATAAAGCCATAAAAGGCACTTTTTCAAAGAGGGGCGAATATAAGCAAGATTTACTAGAAAATAGTGAATCAAAGAGGGAGTTTTTCACAAAACATTCTCAAGTCAAGTTTTGCTTGCTTGGGTCCTATTTTGGTCTTGGCCCTTGAGTTCTAAAGCTTACTAACCTACTGGTTTTCTTGTTGATTAGATTGATTGAAGGGAAGTCAAATCAAGCTCTAAAGAGTTCTTGTGTTGAGGTAAAGGTTCTAACTTTGGCTCTCCACTCTCTTTGGTTTTTTTTTTTTTTTTTTTTTTTTTTTTTTTTTTTTTTTTTTGTGTTGTTTATATGTATTATTACTTTTACAATGTTTATGTTAACTTAGGCTTGTTTTGTGTTTATATCCGAAGCATAATAGGTTGCTAGTTTTCGTGTTTTTGTTTAGTTTATGTTTTATTTGCCGAGGTTTAGGTTTGTGGGTTTGTATGTGTGTGCATGCTTCATGCATGCATACGCATACTCGAGGTGTTATGCGCACACACACCCATGCCCAAGAACCCAGATCTGGTTTTCTTTGTTTTCTTTCACATGTTTAGTCTCTGTTTAGTCCTATTTCCCTTGTTTTAGGCTCTATTTTAGGTTTTTAACATGTTTTTTTCCTTGTTTATTGCTTAGATCCTTATTATGGCTCTTGTTTGGTTGAATATCATGAACATGCGTATGAACATGAACATGCATTGATGTATAAGTGTTGTGGTGCAGTGAGGTAAGTCATGCATAGATCACATGAACATGCATTTGTTTGATTGAACATGAGTTGCTTAAATATTTGATAATATGCTTGGTTGAATGTCATGATGCTATGTTTGAATATAATTGCTTAATCTGCCTTGTGATGTTTGCTACCCTTGGTGATATATGTTTAATGTCACGATAGATGAATGCTAGGCTTAAAGGATGATATGCCATATTTGTTTGCATTATATGCATGCTAGAGTGTAGGTGAGTTTAGAATAACATATTAAATAACCCTTTAATGAGATTAAGATTTGGAACACAATGAGTGGAGGCCGACCCATGGGTTGGGTGGGGTTGGGTGCCTAACACCTTTCCATCCCTATACCTAAACTCCAGACATGTTCTCTAGTAAAGATCAGTCCTTCCACAAGGGTGCTACATTTATGGTTCCTAGACCTCTTTTAGGTGGCGACTCCATTTACACCCTCCGCCATGGTCCACCCTAGGCCAAGGTGTACTTCCCACGAAGGAGAACCAAAACTCGTCGCGGGCGCTTGTGCCCATAGGGGCACAGGAACCGTAGATATACAATTAGTGGCTCTCCAAGTCCTTTCCACGCTCTCTGGGGTTTTCTATTATTGTTAAGCCTTGGTTGCATGAAATTGTCAAGGCTTGATGGGATGAATTTGCATTATGACTAGTACCTGTCTTCACTTCAAACACATTAAAACTCGATCAATCCAAATTTTTTGAATATGTTGCAAGTTGAATATGATCCATAGAACCTAGGTAGCTGTCTTGACTTCAAAAACAGGCTTCCAAGATACATGGCAGAAACATTTTTGTTCAAGGTTTGTCAACCTAAATTATGGAGTTAACAAAATCAATTTGACATTCATTGAACAAAGATGGTAGAAAGAGAAAAACCTTTCTAGAGAGAGAAAGTTTTGTTTAGGGGAAAAATATTTGCCAAAAATTGAAAATGGTTACTTAAGTGAAATGCAATATTTTATCATCAATTTTCTCTTTTTTGTGCTCTATTTCAGCCTAGAAATAGAATAATGTAAATGAATAACAAAGATGGGCATGGGCTTCAAATTGAAATAAAATTCATAAGTCTAGGACTTTAACTGACAAAATCAAAAACTTGAGACTTAATTTAAAATAGGAAATAAACTCTGGGTCTCTTTATGTAATTTCCCTGAATAATTTTTTGAACTGCTTAATTATTACGTTTCCTTACCTTGTATTAATTTTTCTTTCCATGTTTCCTCTGTATGTATGCATCGAGTTATAGATTCTCAATAGTAAATACTCTTACTATTTCAACACTCATACTCTTACATGCACCTAACGCGTGGTAGATTTTCTCGCAGCAAAGACATCAATTTGAAATGTCATTTTGTAAAAATGAGAATATTAATTCTGTCTATTTTTATTACAATTTTGATCACTTTATCGGTGCTTGTGTTTTTCTTTTAAAAAAAAAGTGCTTGTGATTTCAAACATTGTGGATCCATGTTGTAATCAAGATTTAGTCGTGAACTAAATGCTTTGCCTTTGTTATCACACCATGAGTCCATGACACAAAAAAACAATCATAAGAAACCATTTTATTTGATAGTAATTATCTCTGCAGTGTTACAGTGAGGGAAACCAAACAAACTTTATTCAAACAATCTAGTGGTTCGCCATCCCAATTTACACATATTTTTCCCATTTGTGGTTTGACTAGAATTGTTTCTGAAGATATTCAACTACATTCTTGTCTAACTGGAAGGCCTTGGCGAGAACATCAAGATTGATTGGAGGATTAGATCCGAAGACAGCATTTGCTATGGTGATCACTCCAGGATTTTGGCTATTGAGACCAGCAAAGGCAACAGCATTAGTCTGCCCTATGTTGAATTGGAAGTGAATGAGACCAATTGGGAATACAAAGACGTCGCCCACATTAAGAACTTTGGTGAAGAGTTTGTTTGGGTTGGATGTGACAAATCCAACTAAGAGAGTACCCTCTATGACAACCAAAAGCTCAGTGCCGCGAGGGTGAGTGTGAGGAGGATTCAAGCCATATGGAGCAAAGTCAAGGCGAGCCAAAGATATGCCTAGAGTGTTGAGACCTGGTAATTTATCAACGTTCACAAGAGTGACATTTGATCCGACTTTATTTGCAGCTGTGTTTCCAGGAATATTGAGTCCAGAGAAGAAAAAATCATTGGCTGTGACAAGCGTTGGGTCCTTGCAAAATTTTCCATTCACAAAAACTGCACAAAGAAAAGTTTGTTATTGACAGAAATAAGACACTTCTGTAACAATGGACAAGAACATGTCCTGCAGAAGAAATAAAATAAATCTAAGGTAGGTGGTATAAGTGTTGGGCATAATTCAAAGGAATGTGTCAAACTTTAATAATTTCAAAGGAACGTTATGATAATTCTACTAATAAGAATGAGAGTGTGTACATACCAGCAGAATCGGTGTTGTTAATTGCTACACAAAAGTCTTGCAAAGGACTAGGGTCATAAGCTGAAACAAGGGTGGTTGCCAAAGCCAAAATGGCCACAATTACAACTTTCATCATATTTGAGGTTCTTTCTCTTGCTGTGTAGTATTTTGCGTATTCTTGCTTTGGGTGAGGGATGGGAAACAATGCATATGGGAATGTCTATTTATTGAGAGGAGTCACAGAAGCGGTCTATGTTTTTGCGCAAACAGAGAGCATATAAGACTTGCTAATTCTTCAACGGTTATCACATTTTTTTATTTAATAGAAGAACCATTCTTTAACTACTATTTGTTGTACATTGTTAAAAACCAATCAAATCGGACCTCTTCAATGCCATTGTGCAGTTTTAATGTTGCTTTGGTCCAATCCTATCTTATCAAAAATAATGTTTCTTTGTCCTATACCCACAAATAAACCTTATGTTGATTGATTGTGTATTAAAAATTGAAATGTCTGAAGCTTCCATGAATGTTGACTCTGTCCGAATCATTAATTAGTGAAAGTTTTACCGTTGTAGGCTGCGTGCAATATAACAATACTTGGCTTAAATTCTCAGAGTCCAGTGGTTTGAAATTATCTCGTTGACCTTACCTTAATTGGTGGGTACAAAATACTTTTTAATAGTTTTCCAGAACCAACAACTAGTAGTTGTCATTGTCATTTGTCAACCACCATGGCATCTGGGATATTCTTGCCGTTTCCCCTGTTTTGATTGCTCATCATGTTATGCTGTATTTGGTTTAGAGTTGAAAGATTTTTTTACTGTTTAGACATGAAGTCATATTGCTGACACCTAACCAAATATTTCTTAGAAAACAAAATTATCAGACAACTACGTGTGTGAATTCCAATAGACAATATATATATATATATATATATATTCTATTTCCTTTTACGACAAAATTAAATTTATCATAAGGACCAGTGAGTTGCTAGTTGCAAGCGGAGAACTCACTGGTTTTGCCTTACCCATTTTACATCGATCTAACACATTCTCAACATAACTTTCCTCATACGAGTATCTGTTTTGCAAGCTCTAAGCCCGTTACACTAAATAATTTAATCTACTCCTTCATCAACTTGTCAATTTTACAAGTGTGTCAAGACCAACAACCATCATTTTTTTTTTTTTTTGGGAGTAAAAGGTAGAAACCAACAACCATCATGTGTTCAACAAATAGAATAATAAAATCACCATCAGAAATTTCTTAACAAACACACAATAATCATACGTAGTCTTGTTATACCCACGCTCAACCATACATGAATAAAATTTCTTTGCATTACCTTTGTGCTGGCTAGAGATACAAATTCTTTATCAACCATCAAAGCAAATCCTCTTTAAATTTAACCCTGAAGGGCCTGAAACCTTTTGATTAATCTATATAAATTTCTTCATTTATGTCGCCAAAGATTAAATTACTCTTCACATCAAGCTGTTCGATCTCCAAATTTGTGTTTACAGCCAAACCTAAAATAACTCTAATAGAGGACTTTTATTTATTTATTTGTAGGTGAGGAGAATTCTTTAAAAATCAATCACAGTATCGCACCTTGTTCCATGGCCATGAGCTATTTGGTTTAAAGTTCAATATGAAAAACTACTTATTCTTGACTGCTTTCATTCACTAGGCAATTTCACCAACTCATAGGAGTGGTTCTTATGCAAAGATTTCATTTCTTTCAATAAAGCTTTCAACCTTTTTATTTTCTTTGGCTCACGCAACATCATTTCATGGTAAATTTATTATGCTCCCTTGTAAAGTTGAATTTATTCAACTAAGGGTTGGCTTTATTCCGTGCCAAATTTGCTTGTAATTCAGCATTTAGAAACCCTGTATTTAGGTGGGAATAATGTAAGGGTCGTGTGTGAGAAAGTGTGAAAATTTGTTCAAGAGTGTGCGACAAGAAAGTGACTCGCACCTGGACTCGCGACTAACTCGCGAGTGGTGACTCGCCAAAATGAAGCACACGTGTGAAACATGTAGGAAGATGAAGAGTCAGGCCAGCTGGATCACTACAGGACAAAAAGTACAGTCTGGCCTAGTCTGGTAACTGGTGACTAGAACTCGCGACTCATCCCAGTTGCGAGTGACTCGCCAATGCACCCTGTTTTGCCGAAAAGTGTCTTTTCACATTCCATCTCATACCTTACTATAAATACCCTCATACCCACGAAATGTAGAGTTCTTCCAAAGAGAATTTTGAAAGAGAAACCCTAGAGAAAAACAAGATTGATTCATCCACAATCTTATACACTTGATTCTCTAAATTCTTCTACTCTCACCCTCTCCATTGTCATACCCATGAGAGGGTCATAAACCAAATCCTTACCTCACCAAATTTAGAGTAGTGTGAAGGTTCTGGATGTTTGGGAAGTAGTTCAAGAGAGAACCAATTCATATTGGTTGATGCAATGGGGTAATTGCAAGATCCGGAAAGTTAGAGAAGACACGGTTTGGCATAACCTTGTTGGAGCAAGAAGCTTGGAGGGCTTAGGTGCATTTGGTAGATTAGGCTTGGAGGGTCTATTGTGATTCATGTATCCCAACTGATTTTCTAGTGGATCATTTACCGCTTGGAGGGCGACGGAAAGGTTTTTGGTCGAATTCTTCAGTTTCCTCTTTGATAACACGTGCCGGTATTATCTTGTGTTTGCATCTCTCTTTCCCTTACTCTTAGCTTTTAATTTCTGCTGGTTGTGATTAATTAACGGCTTAGAGTAGTTTGCTAATTTGGGTATTGCTTATATTTCATATTCCGCACATATATTGTTTGAATATAAGTTTGTATTGGAAAATTTATATTTGGAGGTCTAAATATTCACAAGTATTTTATACACTAAGTGAGTTTTCATCCCTCATTAGTGAGCAATACACACACAATAGGAGAATAATTTTTGGAAGGCCAATGGTCTCAGTTAGATCTTAACGGTGTTTCTATGGGTTGTTTATGAGTGGCTTGTTCTAGGTATTTTTTTTATTCCACATAATCAAATATAGGTGCTTCTCCATCATAAGTTATAGACTCATCATTTCCACCAAATGCACTAACATGTTCTTTTTTATATCTCCACCATGATCATCATGCATAACATGTGAAGGAGAAGCTAGACACAAATTAACAATGTAAAGTTGTGATTTCTAATTGTATTGTGTTGGCTTTAATTTCGTGCCAAATTTTATTGTAATTTCTTCAATCATTTTCCTTGTATGTATGTGGGATTTAATTGTAAGGGACGAGTGTGAGAGATCGGTGAAGAATCAAGCTTCAAAAGATGAACAAGTGGATTTTGCGACTGGCTCGCAAGATACAACCCGCGAAAAAGTCACGTGTAGGGCACGTGACTAGAAGATGAAGAGTCGTGCCAAGCTAGATTTTTCGCGACTGTTTCACAGGTAAGGCCACCCCACAAAAGACCCACGAAAGTCTCTGTTTGGCAAAAAGTTATGTTTTACTTTACCAAGTCTTTACCCACACTAAATATACCCTCATTACCCACAAAGTGTAAGGAGTTCTTTTCAAAGAGAAAACCCTAGAAAATACACTTGAGAGTTAGAGATCGTTATACCCACAATCATCTACACATTTCCTTGTGGTTTTCCTCAACTCCTACCTCTCCATCTCTAGATCTTTGAAAGGTTGATAACTCAAACACTTACCACACCCATACTGAGTGTAAAGTGAGATTTTGGTGCTGCTGGGAAGCATTGGAAGGAGCCATTCATAAGCGGATGCAATCTGGCTGAATTGCGGGATCTGGAAAACTAGAGAAGACAAGGCTCCGAGAAGTCAGTTGGTAGCTAGAGCTTAGAGGGCTCAAGTACACGGGGTAGACTAGGCTTGGAGGGTCTTTTGTTATTCGTGTACTCCAACTTTACTCTCTAGTGGATCGATTTCAACTTGGAGGGTTGCGAAGAGGTTTTTCGCCGAGTTCTTTGGTTTCCTCTTCGATAACGCGTCTCAGTGTTATCTTGTGTTTGCATCTCTCTTCCCTACTCTTTAAGCTTTCATTTTATTGTTGATAATGGATGAATATGACTTAGGGTAGTGTTATCGGTTCATTGCGCTTATTTACTCTTGTTCCGCACTTAGTCTAAGTTAGAGCAAAAGCAATTTAGCCGTAATTTTTTATTGGGGGTCTGAACAAGCTCTTGTGTTTTAGCACAAATCCGAGCTTTCAAACAAGATCTTCACTAATAGATTCTAGCTTTTTATTTGTAACTATTTCCAAATCTTCAATGGTTAGATCTTCAAAGAAAATAGTTTTTTCTAATTTTGACAATCAATATATATATATAAAAGCAGAGACCTCATGCGGGAAAGCATGAGGTTCTGCCAAGTGGCACCTTCCTTTGGCATAGTCTCTCTATCTTCCACATTAAACTCTACCAACAAGTGCATTCAGCCAAAACAAAAAAGAAAAAACTCTATCATTAAGACTTTTATGTTTTCCCTTCATGCCTTTTAACATACCTGGTGCAATTACACAGTAACACAAATCCATGTCTCTTTTCACCTCTTGCTATTCTCTTACTTCTGTCGCTTCTCTTTCCCATACATTTGGTTATGTCACGCATGTGGTTTTGTCTCAACCTTAAGGAATGAGTACAGAAGATGAAAAGCCCTCAAATCCACCACGGACATTCTCTCCACGCTTACAAAAACTTATCTTTCACTCTCAAGCTTTGTTAATTTCTTCTCTCTTTGGATACTGTAAGTGCTTCACTCATGCCTATTTTTGCTTTAATTTTAATGTATTTAATCTGATGGTATGCCAAATTGTGAGAAGCATAGATGGAGCTCTAGAATTATATAAATATTATATTATTGTTGTTTAAGTGTGTCTTTGCCTCTTTGGCTTCATTTGTGCAGTGTTGTTTGTCTCTCCAATTCTTATTGTTTTTATGCTAAAGGTTTATTTTTGGTTTTATATGTTTTTGGATGTCTAACAAAAAACCAGAAAAAATCACTAATTCAAATGTTTGACATGAAAACAAATTTTTTTTTACAGATTAGAAGCCCCTATTTTGTCTTTAAATGCTTCTTTAGCAACTTGAGAAAAGGGCTATGTCTATTGCTTAGTGGAATAGCGGATGATAACCAACGTCAAGATCATTGAAGCTAGGTAATTTTTTTTTTGCTCATATAATTCAATTTTTTCAAATTTTTAGACATATTTTTTGTTGTTTTATCGTTTGATCATAACTTCATAAGGTTAAAATATGTTTTTATGTGTACCTTCAATTGTAATAGATTTTATGACTTGACTACAAAAGAAAAAAATCCTTTGCTTGGCTGATGAGGAAGTTTGAGGAATAAGAATTGAAGCTTTTACCTTTTTCTATTGTGTATTCTTTAGGGTATTGATCAACCAAATTGGACATATAATTGTAAACAATTAAAATTTATTAGGTTTTAAATCTATATTTTCTTTCACATTCCCCTGTATTCTCATATAGAATAATGAGAAACCTGTGAAAATTATATAAGAAGATGCTGATTTTAAGCATTCATTTGCCCAAATATTTACATAGAAAGTAGCACCTCAGCTTTCTTCCTCAGTGATTTGTTTGCTTCTACCAGCATATGTTCTTGAACCAAAATGAAGGGCAGTATGTATCAAAATGGCATGGAAGCATATAAATAATACACAGGTTTGAGACACATGCCCTATTTTGAAGAGTTCTTATCTCTAATGTGGCACTTGAGGAAGTCTTAAAATTATGAACCTAACAAAATAAAGAGTTCTTATCTTTTAAATTTTAATTAGTTGTTATCTCTAATGTGGCATTGAGGATAACAAGTTGTTCATTGTAGCATTGAGTTGTAAAGGGAGAGCAATTTGAATCTCGAGAAAGCAAAACTAACAACGATTGTCTAGGCTATTAATTTTGAAATTGAGATATGTGTAAGATATATCATCTTAGAGGGAGATTTAGCATATGTTATTGACAAGTTTCAATCTAAGGAGAGAGATAATTTATGGCTAGGAGCAATGGTAGAGGCAACAATATTAAGAAAAAGTATTGTGCATAGTCATAAAGATAATTTTATATAAAATAAATATAGTTTTTTATTTTTAATAAAATATTTTAAAGTAAATTGATACATTACCCGTGCATCGCACGGGACATCAGCTAGTTTTCTTTAATTGTTGGATCCCATTATAGGTGTCAAGTCTCTTCATGTTCATAACTTTGATAGATACACTATTTACACTTCCTATCAAGCTTATACCTTTCATCTTTTGGAATATTACCATTCAAAGGAATTGACAGAGAAAGATTGATCAAACTAAAAACTATTATCAATGCCTCAACCCTAAACAATTAGGCAATTTTTCATAAGATCAAAGATATCTAATTGCTTCACAAATTGTACTGCTTATCCTCTCTGCAACAGCATTACGATATAGGGTCTTCAAAATACAATTCTCATGTCTAATACAATAAGTTCTACACCCATCAATTGATACGAAAACTTCAATGGAGCTTGAATTGAGCAGCAACTAGTTTAGTTGCGTGGATAGCATGCCGCAATGTGAAAAGCTTTATCTTTTACTATCATCGTACTCATGCTGAGGTACAAAGGGTTTTGTATATTTTTCCCATCAAATAACTAATATTTTACAATATAAAAATAATTCTATTTAACTAGTTGAGTATGAAGTTTCACTACTTTTTATAATCCATTTTCCTTGGTATAAATACACTCGGTTGTAGAATTTCCATTCTCATGCTATTTCAACACTCAAGAATGTTCCTCCAATGTTACCTAACTTACCTTTAGGAATGTATAGAATAGGTGCTGTTGGTCCCACAATTTAGGCTGCCATTTGTAAAAATCAAAATCAAAATCCTTATTCTTGATTCGTATTGATCGGTTTATATTTAATAGTCAGGTACTTGTGATTTCAAACGTCCTAGATCCAAGGTGTAATCAAGATTTAGAGGTGCACTATTGCACTGAATTTGCTATGACACCTAACACATAAAAAATCCATCATAAGAAACCATTTTATTTGAAAAAATTATGACATAACAGCAAGGGAAACCAAGCAAACTTTATTTAAACTATTTAGTGCTTCATCATTCTTGTTACATTTTTTTTTTCCCTGAATTGTGGAATGACTAGAATTGTTTCTGAAGATAATCAACTACATTCTTGTCCAACTGGAAGGCCTTGGCAAGAATATCAACAGTGATGGAAGGATTAGATCCAAAGGCAGCGTTTGCTATGGTGATCAACCCAGGATTTTGACTACTGAGACCAGCAAAGGCAATAGCATTGGTCTGCCCAATGTTGAATTGGAAGTGAATGAGACCAATTGGGAAGACAAAGACATCTCCCTTACCACAATTACATTCATTTTCACATCAATTTATAAGTTTTATTTAGTATAACTTGAAGTACCTTCAAAATTTTTCTAAATAATAATAAATAAATAAAATGTGTGAATAGTGGTTAAAATTGTGACAGGCTTTAGCTAAAAAGTAAAAACAAAGTATAAGTCACAATATTTTACAACATCTTACAATATTTTCACAATAAATTGAAGTGTCAGACATACTATAAGTCAAAATAAATTATTTGGGGAGTATCCCAGTTAAAAATAAAAATATTGTGAAAACATTTTAACATTTTGTTGTGTCTTTAGAATTTCTCAAGTGGGAAATTTTATTTATTTATATTATTATATTTCGGTTTGTTTATAGTAAAAATGAGGAATTGTTGTGAGGAGGGGCAAAGAACTTAACATATACCAGTACAATTCATAGGATTTTTAGGACAAGTCAGGGGAGCCAATTACCCCCTCCTGCCCCATTGGCTTCGCCAGTGGTTTGAAGTAAAAGTTGATATTGATGGGAATGGAGGTGGGGATGTGCTTGGTGGAAGCGGAAATGGGAGATTTAGCAGTGGTGGACGAGGTGGAGATGGTGGTGATAACAATGCGGATGATAAAGAAGAAAATGAGTTTAGGCCAATTTTGGTTGGGTGGTAATGGCATAACGCTATTGTTTACATGCTTTGAATTTTGGAGTTTGGAGTGATGATTGATGATTCCTTCACGAGGTACCATGTGGGTTATGAATTGATGATCCCTTCGTGATTTCTTAGGTTTTTTTTTTTTTTTTTTGGAGATGCAAATCAGGATTTTTTTTTTTTCCTTTTTTAGTTACGATTTTTGTTTAAGTCTTTAAATCTTAAATGAAAAAATATAACCTAAATTGCATTAGTTGACGTGTCTGTTTAGTTTTTTTTTTTTTTTTTTTAATTCAGGCCATATGGTAGTCCACGTGGCAATTTATGGGGGATAAAAATAATATTTTTATATTTTCTTTTAACTACATTAGCATTTTTCATCCATCACTTAACAGTAAGAGTTATTTTGACGCAATACCAAAAGGTTAGGAACCAATTTGATATATTTAAAAGGTTAGAGACTAAATTGATATGTAGTGTAAAGGTTAGTAACTAAATCTGTGATTTACCCTTATAAAAAGATTTAAATTACATAACCCACACCCCTATTTTACCACTATATAAAGCCATAAAAGGCACTTTTTCAAAGAGGGGCAAATATACACAAGATTTACTAGAAAATAGTGAATCAAAGAGGGAGTTTTTCACAAAACATCCTCAAGTCAAGTTTTGCTTGCTTGGGTCCTATTTTGGTCTTGGCCTTTAAGTTCTAAAGCTTACTAACCTACTAGTTTTCTTGTTGATTAGATTGATTGAAGGGAAGTCAAATCAAGCTCTAAAGAGTTCTTGTGTTGAGGTAAAGGTTCTAACTTTGGCTCTCCACTTTGTTTGTTTGTTTTTTTGTTTGTTTGTTTTTTGTTTTTGTGTGTGTGTGTGTGTTATTTACATGTTTTATTACTTTTACAATGTTTATGTTAACTTAGGCTTGTTTTGTGTTTATATCTGACTTTTCGTGTTTTGTTTAGTTTTTGTTCTATTTGCCGAGGTTTAGGTTTCTGGGTTTGTATGTGTGCACATGCTTCATGCATGCATACGCATACTCTAGGTGTTATGCGCACACACACCCGTGCCCAAGAACCCAGATCTGGGTTTTCTTTGTTTTCTTTCACATGTTTAGTTTCTGTTTATTCATGTTTCCCTTGTTCTAGGCTCTATTTTAGGTTTTTAACATGTTTTTTTCCTTGTTTATTACTCAGATCCTGATTATGGTTCTTGTTTGGTTGAATATCATGAACATGCATATGAACATGAACATGCATTAATGCATAGGTGTTGTGGTGTAGTGAGGTAAGTCATGCATAGATCACATGAACATGCATTTGTTTGATTGAACATGAGTTGCTTAAGTATTTGATAATATGCTTGGTTGAATGTCAGGATGCTATGTTTGAATATAATTGCTTAATCTTCCTAGTGATGTTTGCTGCCCTTGGTGATATATGTTTAATGTCATGATAGATGAATGCTAGGCTTAAAGGATGATATGCCATGTTTATTTGCATTAGATGCATGCTAGATTTTGTGCGAATTTAGAATAACATATGAAATAACCCTTTAATGAGATTAAGATTTGGAACACAATGAGTGGAGGCCGACCCATGGGTCGGGTGGGGTTGGGTGCCTAACACCTTTCCATCCCTATACCTAAACTCCAGACACGTGCTCTGGTAAAGATCAGTCCTTCCACAAGGGTGCTACATTTATGGTTCCTAGACCTATTCTAGGTGGCGACTCCATTTACACCCTCCGCCATGGTCCACCCTAGGCCAAGGTGTACATCCCACGAAGGAGAACCAAAACTCGTCGCGTGCGCTTGTGCCCATAGGGGCACAAGAACCGTAGATATACAATTGGTGGCTCTCCAAGTCTTTTCCACGTTCTCTAGGGTTTTCTATTATTGTTAAGCCTTGGTTGCACAAAATTGTAGAGGCTTGATGGGATGAATTTGCATTATGACTAGTACCTGTCTTCACTTCAAACACATTGAAACTCGATCAATCCAAATTTGTTGAATAGGCTGCAAGTTGAATATGATCTATAGAACCTAGGTGGCCGTCTTGACTTCAAAAACATGCTTCCAAGGATGATACATTTATGGTTCCTAGACCTAATCTAGGTGGCGACTCCATTTATACCTTCCGCTATGGTCCACCCTAGGCCAAGGTGTACTTCCAACGAAGGAGAACTAAAACTCGTCGCAGGCGCTTGTGCCCAAAGGGGCAGAAGAACCATAGATATACAATTAGTGGCTCTCCTAGTCTTTTCCATGTTCTCTAGGGTTTTCTATTATTGTTAAGCCTTGGTTGCATGAAATTGTAGAGGCTTGACGAGATGATTTTTCATTCTGACTAGTACCTGTCTTCACTTCAAACACATTAAAACTCAACCATCTATTCTATTCAGGGAAAAAAAATTGCATTCCTATTCTCAACCATCTATCTTAGGCCCTCTAACATCACTCAATCCAACGTTGCCTTCCATAGCATCTCCTATTCAACCTTCAGTTACACCTTCAGTCCTTCCCTTCCTATTACCTTCCTGCTAATACACAGCCCTCTTCACCTGTTGCCACATCTCTTCCAACTTCTGATTGTTCTCTTCTGCAATCAACTTATCCTTTGTTCACTATATAGAACACTTCATCTGACATTTTCTCATCAGAAACTCAACCTAAGTTTAATGTTCTTCCACATACTACAGCTCTTCCTTCAAACACTCATTCTATGCAAACATGATCCAAAGGTGGAATTTTCTAACCAAAATTATGTTTTAAAGCCACCATTTACTATTCTTTCATTGAGCCTCCAACCTATCACATTGCTCCCAAGTATTTTCAATGTAGTGCAGCCATGGATGCTGAATTTCAAACACCTTGAGGCAATAGACCTGGACCTTGGTCCCAGCCTCTACTAACAAGAACGTTGTGGGTTGTAAATGGGTGTATTAGCTCAAGCACAAGAGTGATGGGGTCAGTTGCAAGGTACAATTCTCGGTTATTAGTTAAAGGTTATCTTCAACAATATGGCATTGACTAAAATGAAAATTTCAGTCCAGTAGTCAAACTTGCCACTATAAGAATTATACTTGGTCTTGTGTCATAAGTCTGGTTCTTCAGGCAAATGGACACTAGTCAGAACCCCAATAATATGTGTATCCTTCATTTCCTCATAATGTTTGTCACCTCCATAAGTCAATTTATGGCCTTAAACAGGCCCCAAGAGCATGGTACAAACGTTCAACTACCCAACTACTTGACATTTGGTTTTGAAGCTTGAACTGCAAAATGTGGACAAATACCCGTTTATCTTTCGAATCTTCATCCACCTAACTTTCACAAGGCCTGATCTCTCCTTTGCAGTCCATCAAACATGTCAATTCATGAATCAATCTACTCAATACCATTTAATTGCTGCTAAAGGCATCTTCAATAGATTTTGCCTTGGGCTATCCTTTGCCCCTGGCTCTCTTGCTCTCTCTGCATTTACAGACGCAGTTAGCCCAAGAATCCCATTGACTGGCGCTCAACCACAGGCTTTGTCATTTTCTTAGGCAACACTCCTGTTACTTGGTTTACAAAGAGATAAGCAACCGTAACTCACTCATTAACAGAAGCTGAATATGGAACTTTGGCAACATTGGCTAAAGATGATACTAAAAGACGTTGGTGACTTTCTTTCTCATATTCCTGTTCTATGGTGCGATAATATCTCCACCTTAGCCATTGCTTCTAATCTTATTTTCACATAAGAACAAACCATATTGAGGTTAATTATCACTTAATGAGGGAAAAGGAAAGTTCATGTCTAGGCTCGATCTGTTAGCAGATCTCTTTACGAAGGCATGCATTCTCCTCGTTTTCAAGACCTGGCATCCAAACTCATGGCTGAATCCCCCATTTGTTTGAGGGCGGGCTAACTTCATCTCTAAGCAGGAAAAAATCTTCAACACTAACTAAATATGAAGAGAGAACAAAAGAGGGGAAATGGCAAGAATATACCAGAAGATTTGGTAGTCATTGGTTCTAGAAAACCATTAAATCAAACTAACCGTTAAAATTATTTAGTACTCACCAATTAAGATGAGGTCAATACAAGATAAGTTCAAACCATTCGACTTAGAGAATTTACGCAAAGCATAGTTGTATTGCATGTCCCCAGCTGCAGCCTACAATGGTGGACCACTTCATTGATGAGGACAGAGTCAACATACTTGGGAGCTTCAGTCATTCAATTTCAAAGATACTTTCAACATAAACTTTAGTTGTGGGTTGCCCAAAGCAACGTTAAAACTTCAAAATGGCATTGAAGAGGTCCAATTTGATTGCTTTTAGCAAATACATAGGCTCCTTACTTCTCTTTTCAATATTGTACAAGCTCTTTTTTCTTAAATAAATTTCTGCCATTTTTGAATAAACAAAAATATACGACTAGTAGTGGTTAAAGAATGGATAACCCGTTAAACAAAAAATTGTGATTAAGGTTGAATAATTGCCAAGTCTTATATGCTCCGTTTATTGAAAATCAATTGACCGGTTCACTGACTCCTATCTATAAATAGACATATCCCCATATGCTATGCTTCCCACCCCTCACCAAAGCAAGAATACGCAGAGTACTCTACTAGAATCTCAAATATGAAGAAAGTTGTTTCTTACCTTGTAACTGTGGCCCTTTTGGCTTTGGCATCCTCCCTTGCTTCTGCCTATGACCCTAGTCCTTTGCAAGACTTTTGTGTTGCAATTAACAACACCAATTCTGCTGGTACGTACATAATCTCGTTATTATTAGCTGTAGTAGTATTATTATCACTTTCTTTTGAAATCATTAAAAGTTCTACTCATTGATGAATTTATGCCCGCCGGTTATATCATCTCTATCACATTTTTTTCCCCTACATGACATGTTGTCAATTGTTACAGAACTGTCTAATTTGTGACAATAACAAACTTTTCTTTGTGCAGTTTTTGTGAATGGAAAATTTTGCAAGGACCCAGCAACTGTTACAGCCAACGATTTTTTCTTTTCTGGACTCAATATTCCTGGAAACACAGCAACAAGTAAACTCGGATCAAGTGTCAATCTTGTGAACGTCGATAAATTATCAGGTCTCAACACTCTAGGCATATCTTTGGCTCGTCTGGACTTTGCACCATATGGCTTGAATCCTCCTCACATTCACCCACGAGGCACTGAGCTTTTGGATTTGTCACATCAAATCCAAACAAACTCTTTACCAAAGTTCTAAACAAGGGAGATGTCTTTGTATTCCCAATTGGTCTCATTCACTTCCAGTTCAACATAGGGCAAACCAATGCTGTTGCATTTGCTGGTCTCAGCAGTCAAAATCCTGGGTTGATCACCATAGCAAATGCTGTCTTTGGATCTAATCCTCCAATCAATCCTGATGTTCTTGCCAAGGCCTTCCAATTGGACAAGAATGTCGTCGAATATCTTCAAAAACAATTCTAGTCAAACCACAATTAGGAAAAATATTTGTAATAGGAATGATTAACCATTACATAGCAGAGTTTGATTAAAATTTGCCTTGTTTCCCAAACTGTATTGCCATTAAAATATTTATTATCAAATAAAATTCTCTTATGATTTTTTTTTGTGTCATGGTGTCATAGCAAATGCAGAGAAATTAGCGTACGACTAAATCTTGATTACACATTTGATCCATAGCGATTGAAATTACAAGAACTTATATATAAAACTGATCAAAATTGCGTTAAAAATAGACAGAAGTTTATAAATGGCAGCTCAGTAGCACCTATCTATGTTGAAACAGTCCTAAATGTAACAATTAAGCAACATTTTCGATGTTGAAATAGTAAGAGTATTGAAGTTCTACAACACTACGGTCTATATATTCATTCTGAGGAAACATGGAAAAAATTACACTGGGGAAAGAAGTTAACAAATGAAATATTAAAGCATTTAAATACGATGATTTGGGGAAATTACATAACAAGGCTAGAGTTTAAATCTTGTTTCAAATAAGGTCTCAAGTTTTTAATTTTGTCAATTAAAGTCCCAAACTTATAAAACATTTTGTCAATTAATTTACTATTTTACTTTAATCAATTTCGATTTTCTAACAATCATTTTCTCACTTACAAAGAAATTTTCTCTCTCTACAGAAAGAGTTTTCTCTCTACACACTCTGTTCAATGACAGCCATATTGATTTATAAGCAAGCCTTAGGTGAACACAAAGTTTAATCCATGGTTTTCTCTTTTTATTTTTTCTCTGATATTGCCCAGAACAACATAAAAAAATAATGGAGACCGAAATGGGCCTTAAATTGAAACAATTTCGTAACTTTGGATCTTTAATTGATCAATTTAAAGACTTCAGACCTAATCTAAAACATGGTATACATTGTGGGCTTTTTATGTAATTTTCCCCTTATAATTTTGTATGTAGAATACTACGAATTCTTTAATTAATTTAAAAGTTGTTTTAAAAAATTAAGTAGAAAGTTCAACAATTCATTTGTGAGAAAGCATTATATCTTTCACATTTCTACCCCGGCATAAGTATGGTGATGGTAATAGAGAGAATTTTGTATTCCCGAAAGCTATCCATGGCAACCAAATGAGTTTCGGTTAAAATTTTGAGCATGGTGATGGTGATAGAGAAAATTTAATTACATAAAAGAACCAAAATTTACCATATTTCAAATTTGATCCTATATTGCCAATTTTGTGAATTAAAATCTCAAATTCATGAAATTGTTTCAATTTAAGGTCCTTGTCCGTCTTAGTTATCAATTTTCGTTATTCAGGGCATTAACAAAGCAAATAAAAGAAAAAACCATTAATTAAACTGTGTGTTTCACATAAGGTTTCCTTATAAATATGTTAGTTCCTTTAGACCTCAGATATGCAATTTAACCAATTTTAAGCCAAGTAGTTAATTAGTCAAATTATGATTTGGCTTTGGCTAAAGACTACACCAATATTGCGCAACAAAACAAATAACAATGAAAATAAATAATGCACAATATGGTGATGTATGGAAAAACCAATGGGAAATTATCCAAAGGGAAAAAACGACTACGGGGGCTTCTCCCCCGACCCCATAACCAAAATAAATCCACTAATTGAATTGAATTTTTTACAATATCAGAATAGCCATATTCTAAATTGACACAACCCATTAGTATTTACTAATGTTACCCACTTGAATAGTAGGCTTTGTTCCACATGAACCTCCCTTCTAAAACTTCAAGTACCCACTTGAAGATTTTGTTCTAGAAACTTGATCTTCTGGAAAGGTAGTATCTTCTACACCACGAAATCTGAAAATACTTTACACTAGATCACCGGTAGAGGCTTTTAAGAGCAGGGGGTTGTAGACACCTCATTTTGTATCCCTTAAGACTCGGGGCCCCGTTCCCCGATGAAGACATTACTTTGAGGCCCAAGGTTGATTTGGGGCCCATTCTTGTGAAATCTTAACTTGAGGAAATATTTATGGAGAAAATAAAATTATTTTTGGAAATGAAAAGGCACAGGAAACCCTAAGTGTGCATACACATACACGCGTATGCGCACGCACACTCAAGCTGTGCGTACGCATGCTTAGGGCATGCGCATGCATACCCTGAGTATGCGTACGCAACTAGGGTTCCAAAATTATATGAAAGGAAAGGGTATTTTTTTTTTTCATTTAAATTTGTGTGGAACGAATCCCACATCATCTGAGAACCGCCCCACTCCCCTATTTTACCACTATATAAAGCCATAAAAGGCACTTTTTCAAAGAGGGGCGAATATACGCAAGATTTAATAGAAAATAGTGAATCAAAGAGGGAGTTTTTCACAAAACATTCTCAAGTCAAGTTTTGCTTGCTTGGGTCCTATTTTGGTCTTGGCCCTTGCGTTCTAAAGCTTACTAACCTACTGGTTTTCTTGTTGATTAGATTGATTGAAGGGAAGTCAAATCAAGCTCTAAAGAGTTCTTGTGTTGAGGTAAAGGTTCTAACTTTGGCTCTCCACTCTCTTTGTTGTTGTTGTTGTTGTTGTTTTTGTGTGTGTGTGTGTGTGTGTGTGTTGTTTATATGTATTATTACTTTTACAATGTTTATGTTAACTTAGGCTTGTTTTGTGTTTATATCCGAAGCATAATAGGTTGCTAGTTTTCGTGTTTTTGTTTAGTTTATGTTTTATTTGCCTAGGTTTAGGTTTCTGGGTTTGTATGTGTGTGCATGCTTCATGCATGCATACGCATACTCGAGGTGTTATGTGCACACACACCCATGCCCAAGAACCCAGATCTAGTTTTCTTTGTTTTCTTTCACATGTTTAGTCTCTGTTTAGTCCTATTTCCCTTGTTTTAGGCTCTATTTTAGGTTTTTAACATGTTTTTTTCCTTGTTCATTGCTTAGATCCTGATTATGGTTCTTGTTTGGTTGAATATCATGAATATGCATACGAACATGAACATGCATTGATGCATAAGTGTTGTGGTGCATTGAGGTAAGTCATGCATAGATCACATGAACATGCATTTGTTTGATTGAACACGAGTTGCTTAAATATTTGATAATATGCTTGGTTGAATGTCATGATGCTATGTTTGAATATAATTGCTTAATCTGCCTTGTGATGTTTGCTGCCCTTGGTGATATATGTTTAATGTCACGATAGATGAATGCTAGGCTTAAAGGATGATATGCCATATTTGTTTGCATTAGATGCATGCTAGAGTGTAGGTGAGTTTAGAATAACATATTAAATAACCCTTTAATGAGATTAAGATTTGGAACACAATGATTGGTGGCCGACCCATGGGTTGGGTGGGGTTGGGTGCGTAACACTTTTCCATCCCTATACCTAAACTCCAGACATGTTCTCTGGTAAAGATCAGTCCTTCCACAAGGGTGCTACATTTATGGTTCCTAGACCTCTTCTAGGTGGCGACTCCATTTACACCCTCCGCCATGGTCCACCCTAGGCCAAGGTGTACTTCCCACGAAGGAGAAACAAAACTCGTCGTGGGCGCTTGTGCCCATAGGGGCACTGGAACCGTAGATATACAATTAGTGGCTCTCCAAGCCCTTTCCACGTTCTCTGGGGTTTTCTATTATTGTTAAGCCTTGGTTGCACGAAATTGTCAAGGCTTGATGGGATGAATTGCATTATGACTAGTACCTGTCTTCACTTCAAACACATTAAAACTCGATCAATCCAAATTTGTTGAATAGGCTGCATGTTGAATATGATCTATAGAACCTAGGTAGCTATCTTGACTTCAAAGCTTCCAAGGGTGCTACATTTATAGTTCCTAGACCTAATCTAGGTGGCGACTCCATTTACACCCTCCGCCATGGTCCACCCTAGGCCAAGGTGTACTTCCCACGAAGGAGAACCAAAACTCATCGCGGGCACTTGTGCTCAAAGGGGCACGAGAACCGTAGATATACAATTAGTGGCTCTCCAAGTCTTTTCCACGTTCTCTAGGGTTTTCTATTATTGTTAAGCCTTGGTTGCATGAAATTCTAGAGGCTTGACGAGATGAATTTTCATTCTGACTAGTACCTGTCTTCACTTCAAACACATTAAAACTCGATCAATCCAAATTTGTTGAATAGGCTGCAAGTTGAATATGATCTATAGAACCTAGGTAGCTGTCTTGACTTCAAAAACAGGCTTCCAAGATACATAGCAAAAACATTTTTGTTCAAGGTTTGTCAACCTAAATTATGGAGTTAACAAAATCAATTTGACATTCATTAAACAAAGATGGTAGAAAGAGAAAAACCTTTCTAGAGAGAGAAAGTTTTGTTTAGGGGAAAAATATTTGCCAAAAATTGAAAATGGTTACTTAAGTGAAATGCAATATTTTATCATCAATTTTCTCTTTTTTGTGCTCTATTTCAGCCTAGAAATAGAATAACGTAAATGAATAACAGAGATGGGCATGGGCTTCGAATTGAGACTGACAAAATCAAAAACTTGAGACTTAATTTAAAATATGAAATAAACTCTGGGTCTCTTTATGTAATTTCCCTGAATAATTTTTTGAACTGCTTAATTATTACGTTTCCTTACCTTGTATTAATTTTTGTTTCCATGTTTCCTATGTATGTATGCATCGAGTTATAGATTCTCAATAGTAAATACTCTTACTATTTCAACACTCTTACTCTTACTATGCACCTGACGCGTGGTAGATTTTCTCGCAACAGAGACATCAATTTGAAATGTCATTTTGTAAAAATGAGAATATTAATTCTGTCTATTTTTATTACAATTTTGATCGCTTTATCGGTGCTTGTGTTTTTCTTTTAGAAAAAAGTGCTTGTGATTTCAAACATTGTGGATCCATGTTGTAATCAAGATTTAGTCGTGAACTAAATGCTCTGCCTTTGTTATCACACCATGAGTCCATGACACAAAAAAACAATCATAAGAAACCATTTTATTTGATAGTAATTATCTCTGTGGTGTTACAGTGAGGGAAACCAAACAAACTTTATTCAAACAATCTAGTGGTTCACCATCCCAATTTACACATATTTTTCCCATTTGTGGTTTGACTAGAATTGTTTCTGAAGATATTCAACTACATTCTTGTCTAACTGGAAGGCCTTGGCGAGAACATCAGGATTGATTGGAGGATTAGATCCAAAGACAGCATTTGCTATGGTGATCACTCCAGGATTTTGGCTACTGAGACCAGCAAAGGCAACAGCATTAGTCTGCCCTATGTTGAATTGGAAGTGAATGAGACCAACTGGGAATACAAAGACGTCACCCACATTAAGAACTTTGGTGAAGAGTTTGTTTGGGTTGGATGTGACAAATCCAACTAAGAGAGTACCCTCTATGACAACCAAAAGCTCAGTGCCACGAGGGTGAGTGTGAGGAGGATTCAAGCCATATGGAGCAAAGTCAAGGCGAGCCAAAGATATGCCTAGAGTGTTAAGACAAAAACTGCACAAAGAAAAGTTTGTTATTGACAGAAATAAGACACTTCTGTAACAATGGACAAGAACATGTCCTGCAGAAGAAATAAAATAAATCTAAGGTAGGTGGTATAAGTGTTGGGCATAATTCAAAGGAATGTGTCAAACTTTAATGATTTCAAAGGAACGTTATGATAATTCTACTAATAAGAATGAGAGTGTGTACATACCAGCAGAATCGGTGTTGTTAATTGCTACACAAAAGTCTTGCAAAGGACTAGGGTCATAAGCTGAAACAAGGGTGGTTGCCAAAGCCAAAATGGCCACAATTACAACTTTCATCATATTTGAGGTTCTTTCTCTTGCTGTGTAGTATTTTGCGTATTCTTGCTTTGGGTGAGGGATGGGAAACAATGCATATGGGAATGTCTATTTATTGAGAGGAGTCACAGAAGCGGTCTATGTTTTTGCGCAAACAGAGAGCATATAAGACTTGCTAATTCTTCAACGGTTATCACATTTTTTTATTTAATAGAAGAACCATTCTTTAACTACTACTAGCTGATGTCCCGTGCGATGCACGGGTACTGTATCAATTTACTTTAAAATATTTTATTAAAAATAAAAAACTATATTTATTTTATATAAAATTATCTTTATGACTATGCATAATACTTTTTCTTAATATTGTTGCCTCTACCATTGCTCCTAGCCATGAATTATCTCTCTCCTTAGATCGAAACTTGTCAATAACATATGCTAAATCTCCCTCTAAGATGATATATCTTACACATATCTCAATTTCAAAATTAATAGCCTAGACAATCGTTGTTAGTTTTGCTTTCTCCAGACTCAAATTGCTCTCCCTTTACAGCTCAATGCTATAATGAACAACTTGTTATCCTCAATGCCACATTAGAGAAAAGAACTAATTAAAATTTAAAAGATAAGAACTCTTTATTTTGTTAGGTTCATAATTTTAAGACTTCCTCAAGTGCCACATTAGAGATAAGAACTCTTCAAAATAGGTCATGTGTCTCAAACATGTGTATTATTTATATGCTTCCATGCCATATGCTTTTGATACATACTGCCCTTCATTTTGGTTCAAGAACATATGCTGGTAGAAGCAAACAAATCACTGAGGAAGAAAGCTGAGGTGCTACTTTCTATGTAAATATTTGGGCAAATGAATGATTAAAATCAGTATCTTCTTATATAATTTTCATAGGTTTCTCATTATTCTATATGAGAATATAGGGGAATGTGAAAGAAAATATAGATTTAAAACCTAATAAATTTTAATTGTTTACAATTATATGTCCAATTTGGTTGACCAATACCCTAAAGAATACACAATAGAAAAAGGTAAAAGCTTCAATTCTTATTCCTCAAACTTCCTCATCAGCCAAGCAAAGGATTTTTTTCTTCTGTAGTCAAGTCATAAAATCTATTACAATTGAAGGTACACATAAAAACATATTTTAACCGTATGAAGTTATGATCAAACGATAAAACAACAAAAAAATATGTCTAAAAAATTGAAAAATTTGAATTATATGAGCAAAAAAAAAAAAATACCTAGCTTCAATGATCTTGACGTTGGTTTTCATCCGCTATTCCACTAAGCAATAGACATAGCCCTTTTCTCAAGTTGCTAAAGAAGCATTTAAAGACAAAATAGGGGCTTCTAATCTGTAAAAAAAAAAAAGTTTTTTTCATGTTAAACATTTGAATTAGTGATTTTTTCTGGTTTTTTGTTAGACGCCCAAAAACATATAAAACCAAAAATAAACCTTTAGTATAAAAACAATAAGAATTGGAGAGACAAACAACACTGCACAAATGAAGCCAAGCTGCCAAAGGGGCAAAGACACACTTAAACAACAATAATATAATATTTATATAATTCTAGAGCTCCATCTATGATTCTCACGATTTGGCATACCATCAGATTAAATACATTAAAATTAAAGCAAAAATAGGCATGAGTGAAGCATTTACAATATCCAAAGAGAGAAGAAATTAACAAAGCTTGAGAGTGGAAGATAAGTTTTTGTAAGCATGGAGAGAATGTCCGTGGTGGATTTGAGGGCTTTCCATCTTCTGCACTCATTCCTTAAGGTTGAGACAAAACCACATGCATGACATAACCAAATGTATGGGAAAGAGAAGAGACAGAAGTAAGAGAATAGCAAGAAGAGGTGAAAAGAGACATGGGTTTGTGTTACTGTGTAATTGCACCAGGTATGCTAAAAGGCATGAAGGGAAAACGTAAAAGTCTTAATGATAGAGTTTTTTGTTTTGGCTGAATGCACTTATTGATAGAGTTCAATGTGGAAGATAAAGAGACTATGCCAAAGGAAGGTTCCACTTGGCAAAACCTCATGCTTTCCCGCATGAGGTCTCTGCTTTTATATATATATTGATTGTCGAAATTAGAAAAAACTATTTTCTTTGAAGATCTAACCATTGAAGATTTGGAAATAGTTACAAATAAAAAGCTAGAATCTATTAGTGAAGATCTTGTTTGAAAGCTCAGATTTGTGTTAAAACACAAGAGCTTGTTCAAACCTCCAAATAAAAAATACAGTTGGATTGCTTTTACTCTAACTTAGACTAAGTATGGAACAAGAGTAAATAAGTGCAATGAACCGATAACTCTACCCTAAGCCATATTCATCCATTATCAACAATAAAATGAAAGCTTAAAGAGTAGGGAAGAGAGATGCAAACAAAAAATAACACCGAGACCTGTTATCGAAGAGGAAACCGAAGAACTCGATGAAAACCCTCTCCGCGACCCTCTAAGTCAAAATCGATCTACTAGGGAAAAAGTTGGAGTACATGAATAACAAAAGACACTCTATGCCTAGTATACCCCATGTACTTGAGCCCTTCAAGCTCCTGCTACCAATTGACTTCTCAGAGCCTTGTCTTCTCTAGCTTTCCAAATCCTACAATTCAGCCCAATTTCATCCGCAAATGAATAGTTCCTTCCAATACTTCCCAATAGCACCAAAATCTCACTTTACACTCAGTATAGGTGTGGTAAGTGTTTGGGCTAGCAACCTCTCAAAGATCTAGAAATAGGGAGGTAGGAGTTGAGGAAAACCACAAGGAAATGTGTAGATGATTGTGGGTATAACGATCTCTAACTCTCAAGTGTATTTTCTAGGGTTTTCTCTTTGAAAAGAACTCCTTACACTTTGTGGGTAATGAGGGTATATTTAGTGTGGGTAAAGACTTGGTAAAGCAAAACATAACTTTTTGCCAAACAGAGACTTTCGTGGGTTGGCCTTACCTGTGAAACAGTTGCGAAAAATCTAGCTTGGCACGACTCTTCATCTTCTAGTATCGTGCCCTACACGTGGCTTTTTCGCGGGTTGTATCTCGCGAGCCAGTCGCGAAATCCACTTGTTCATCTTTTGAAGCTTGATTCTTCACCGATCTCTCACACTCGTCCCTTACAATTAAATCCCACATACATACAAGGAAAATGATTGAAGAAATTACAATAAAATTTGGCACGAAATTAAAGCCAACACAATACAATTAGAAATCACAACTTTACATTGTTAATTTGTGTCTAGCTTCTCCTTCACATGTTATGCATGATGATCATGGTGGAGATATAAAAAAGAACATGTTAGTGCATTTGGTGGAAATGATGAGTCTATAACTTATGATGGAGAAGCACCTATATTTGATTATGTGGAATAAAAAAAAAACACCTAGAACAAGCCACTAATAAACAACCCATAGAAACACCGTTAAGATCTAACTGAAACCATTGGCCTTCCAAAAATTATTCTCCTATTGTGTGTGTATTGCTCACTAATGAGGGATGAAAACTCACTTAGTGTATAAAATACTTGTGAATATTTAGACCCCCAAATATAAATTTTCCAATACAAACTTATATTCAAACAATATATGTGCGGAATATGAAATATAAGCAATACCAAAATTAGCAAACTACTCTAAGCCGTTAATTAATCACAACCAGCAGAAATTAAAAGCTAAGAGTAAGGGAAAGAGAGATGCAAACACAAGATAATACCGGCACGTGTTATCAAAGAGGAAACTGAAGAATTCGACGAGAAACCTTTCCGCCGCCCTCCAAGCGGTAAATGATCCACTAGAAAATCAGTTAGGATACATGAATAACAATAGACCCTCCAAGCTTCTTGCTCCAACAAGGTTATGCCAAACCGTGTCTTCTCTAACTTTCCGGATCTTGCAATTACCCCATTGCATCAACCAATATGAATTGGTTCTCTCTTGAACTACTTCCCAAACATCAAGAACCTTCACACTACTCTGAATTTGGTGAGGTAAGGATTTGGTTTATGACCCTCTCATGGGTATGACAATGGAGAGGGTGAGAGTAGAAGAATTTAGAGAATCAAGTGTATAAGATTGTGGATGAATCAATCTTGTTTTTCTCTAGGGTTTCTCTTTCAAAATTCTCTTTGGAAGAACTCTACATTTCGTGGGTATGAGGGTATTTATAGTAAGGTATGAGATGGAATGTGAAAAGACACTTTTCGGCAAAACAGGGTGCATTGGCGAGTCACTCGCGACTGGGATGAGTCGCGAGTTCTAGTCACCAGTTACCAGACTAGGCCAGACTGTACTTTTTGTCCTGTAGTGATCCAGCTGGCCTGACTCTTCATCTTCCTACATGCTTCACACGTGTGCTTCATTTTGGCGAGTCACCACTCGCGAGTCAATCGCGAGTCCATGTGCGAGTCACTTTCTTGTCGCACACTCTTGATCAAATCTTCACACTTTCTCACACACGACCCTTACATTATTCCCACCTAAATACAGGGTTTCTAAATGCTGAATTACAAACAAATTTGGCACGGAATAAAGCCAACCCTTAGTTGAATAAATTCAACTTTACAAGGGAGCATAATAAATTTACCATGAAATGATGTTGCGTGAGCCAAAGAAAATAAAAAGGTTGAAAGCTTTATTGAAAGAAATGAAATCTTTGCATAAGAACCACTCCTATGAGTTGGTGAAATTGCCTAGTGAATGAAAGCAGTCAAGAATAAGTAGTTTTTCATATTGAACTTTAAACCAAATAGCTCATGGCCAAGGAACAAGGTGCGATACTGTGATTGATTTTTAAAGAATTCTCCTCACCTACAAATAAATAAATAAAAGTCCTCTATTAGAGTTATTTTAGGTTTGGCTGTAAACACAAATTTGGAGATCGAACAGCTTGATGTGAAGAGTAATTTAATCTTTGGCGACATAAATGAAGAAATTTATATAGATTAATCAAAAGGTTTCAGGCCCTTCAGGGTTAAATTTAAAGAGGATTTGCTTGATGGTTGATAAAGAATTTGTATCTCTAGCCAGCACAAAGGTAATGCAAAGAAATTTTATTCATGTATGATTGAGCGTGGGTATAACAAGACTACGTATGATTATTGTGTGTTTGTTAAGAAATTTCTGATGGTGATTTTATTATTCTATTTGTTGAACACATGATGGTTGTTGGTTTCTACCTTTTACTCCCAAAAAAAAAATAAAAATGATGGTTGTTGGTCTTGACACACTTGTAAAATTGACAAGTTGATGAAGGAGTAGATTAAATTATTTAGTGTAACGGGCTTAGAGCTTGCAAAACAGATACTCGTATGAGGAAAGTTATGTTGAGAATGTGTTAGATCGATGTAAAATGGGTAAGGCAAAACCAGTGAGTTCTCCGCTTGCAACTAGCAACTCACAGGTCCTTATGATAAATTTAATTTTGTCGTAAAAGGAAATAGAATATATATATATATATATTGTCTATTGGAATTCACACACGTAGTTGTCTGATAATTTTGTTTTCTAAGAAATATTTGGTTAGGTGTAAGCAATATGACTTCATGTCTAAACAGTAAAAAAATCTTTCAACTCTAAACCAAATACAGCATAACATGATGAGCAATCAAAACAGGGGAAACGGCAAGAATATCCCAGATGCCATGGTGGTTGACAAATGACAATGACAACTACTAGTTGTTGGTTCTGGAAAACTATTAAAAAGTATTTTGTACCCACCAATTAAGGTAAGGTCAACGAGATAATTTCAAACCACTGGACTCTGAGAATTTAAGCCAAGTATTGTTATATTGCACGCAGCCTACAACGGTAAAACTTTCACTAATTAATGATTCGGACAGAGTCAACATTCATGGAAGCTTCAGACATTTCAATTTTTAATACACAATCAATCAACATAAGGTTTATTTGTGGGTATAGGACAAAGAAACATTATTTTTGATAAGATAGGATTGGACCAAAGCAACATTAAAACTGCACAATGGCATTGAAGAGGTCCGATTTGATTGGTTTTTAACAATGTACAACAAATAGTAGTTAAAGAATGGTTCTTCTATTAAATAAAAAAATGTGATAACCGTTGAAGAATTAGCAAGTCTTATATGCTCTCTGTTTGCGCAAAAACATAGACCGCTTCTGTGACTCCTCTCAATAAATAGACATTCCCATATGCATTGTTTCCCATCCCTCACCCAAAGCAAGAATACGCAAAATACTACACAGCAAGAGAAAGAACCTCAAATATGATGAAAGTTGTAATTGTGGCCATTTTGGCTTTGGCAACCACCCTTGTTTCAGCTTATGACCCTAGTCCTTTGCAAGACTTTTGTGTAGCAATTAACAACACCGATTCTGCTGGTATGTACACACTCTCATTCTTATTAGTAGAATTATCATAACGTTCCTTTGAAATCATTAAAGTTTGACACATTCCTTTGAATTATGCCCAACACTTATACCACCTACCTTAGATTTATTTTATTTCTTCTGCAGGACATGTTCTTGTCCATTGTTACAGAAGTGTCTTATTTCTGTCAATAACAAACTTTTCTTTGTGCAGTTTTTGTGAATGGAAAATTTTGCAAGGACCCAACGCTTGTCACAGCCAATGATTTTTTCTTCTCTGGACTCAATATTCCTGGAAACACAGCTGCAAATAAAGTCGGATCAAATGTCACTCTTGTGAACGTTGATAAATTACCCGGTCTCAACACTCTAGGCATATCTTTGGCTCGCCTTGACTTTGCTCCATATGGCTTGAATCCTCCTCACACTCACCCTCGTGGCACTGAGCTTTTGGTTGTCATAGAGGGTACTCTCTTAGTTGGATTTGTCACATCCAACCCAAACAAACTCTTCACCAAAGTTCTTAATGTGGGTGACGTCTTTGTATTCCCAGTTGGTCTCATTCACTTCCAATTCAACATAGGGCAGACTAATGCTGTTGCCTTTGCTGGTCTCAGTAGCCAAAATCCTGGAGTGATCACCATAGCAAATGCTGTCTTTGGATCTAATCCTCCAATCAATCCTGATGTTCTCGCCAAGGCCTTCCAGTTAGACAAGAATGTAGTTGAATATCTTCAGAAACAATTCTAGTCAAACCACAAATGGGAAAAATATGTGTAAATTGGGATGGTGAACCACTAGATTGTTTGAATAAAGTTTGTTTGGTTTCCCTCACTGTAACACCGCAGAGATAATTACTATCAAATAAAATGGTTTCTTATGATTGTTTTTTTGTGTCATGGACTCATGGTGTGATAACAAAGGCAAAGCATTTAGTTCACGACTAAATCTTGATTACAACATGGATCCACAATGTTTGAAATCACAAGCACTGATAAAGTGATCAAAATTGTAATAAAAATAGACAGAATTAATATTCTCATTTTTACAAAATGACATTTCAAATTGATGTCTTTGCTGCGAGAAAATCTACCACGCGTCAGGTGCATGTAAGAGTATGAGTGTTGAAATAGTAAGAGTATTTACTATTGAGAATCTATAACTCGATGCATACATACAGAGGAAACATGGAAAGAAAAATTAATACAAGGTAAGGAAACGTAATAATTAAGCAGTTCAAAAAATTATTCAGGGAAATTACATAAAGAGACCCAGAGTTTATTTCCTATTTTAAATTAAGTCTCAAGTTTTTGATTTTGTCAGTTAAAGTCCTAGACTTATGAATTTTATTTCAATTTGAAGCCCATGCCCATCTCTGTTATTCATTTACATTATTCTATTTCTAGGCTGAAATAGAGCACAAAAAAGAGAAAATTGATGATAAAATATTGCATTTCACTTAAGTAACCATTTTCAATTTTCGGCAAATATTTTTCCCCTAAACAAAACTTTCTCTCTCTAGAAAGGTTTTTCTCTTTCTACCATCTTTGTTCAATGAATGTCAAATTGATTTTGTTAACTCCATAATTTAGGTTGACAAACCTTGAACAAAAATGTTTCTGCTATGTATCTTGGAAGCCTGTTTTTGAAGTCAAGACAGCTACCTAGGTTCTATAGATCATATTCAACTTGCAACCTATTCAACAAATTTGGATTGATCAAGTTTTAATGTGTTTGAAGTGAAGACAGGTACTAGTCAGAATGAAAATTCATCTCGTCAAGCCTCTACAATTTCATGCAACCAAGGATTAAAAATAATAGAAAACCCTAGAGAACGTGGAAAAGACTTGGAGAGCCACTAATTGTATATCTACGGTTCTCGTGCCCCTTTGAGCACAAGCGCCCGCGAAGAGTTTTGGTTCTCCTTCGTGGGAAGTACACCTTGGCCTAGGGTGGACTATGGTAGAGGGTGTAAATGGAGTCGCCACCTAGATTAGGTCTAGGAACCATAAATGTAGCACCCTTGGAAGCATGTTTTTGAAGTCAAGATAGCTACCTAGGTTCTATAGATCATATTCAACATGCAGCCTATTCAACAAATTTGGATTGATCGAGTTTTAATGTGTTTGAAGTGAAGACAGGTACTAGTCATAATTCAAATTCATCCCATCAAGCCTTGATAATTTCGTGCAACCAAGGCTTAACAATAATAGAAAACCCCAGAGAGCGTGGAAAGGACTTGGAGAGCCACTAATTGTATATCTACGGTTCCTGTGCCCCTATGGGCACAAGCGCCCGCGACGAGTTTTGGTTCTCCTTCGTGGGAAGTACACCTTTAATGATTTCAAAAGAAAGTGATAATAATACTACTACAGCTAATAATAACGAGATTATGTACGTACCAGCAGAATTGGTGTTGTTAATTGCAACACAAAAGTCTTGCAAAGGACTAGGGTCATAGGCAGAAGCAAGGGAGGATGCCAAAGCCAAAAGGGCCACAGTTACAAGGTAAGAAACAACTTTCTTCATATTTGAGATTCTAGTAGAGTACTCTGCGTATTCTAGCTTTGGTGAGGGGTGGGAAGCATAGCATATGGGGATATGTCTATTTATAGATAGGAGTCAGTGAACCGGTCAATTGATTTTTAATAAACGGAGCATATAAGACTTGGCAATTATTCAACCTTAATTACAATTTTTTGTTTAACGGGTTATCCATTCTTTAACCACTACTAGTCGTATATTTTTGTTTATTCAAAAATGGCAGAAATTTATTTAAGAAAAAAGAGCTTGTACAATATTGAAAAGAGAAGTAAGGAGCCTATGTATTTGCTAAAAGCAATCAAATTGGACCTCTTCAATGCCATTTTGAAGTTTTAACGTTGCTTTGGGCAACCCACAACTAAAGTTTATGTTGAAAGTATCTTTGAAATTGAATGACTGAAGCTCCCAAGTATGTTGACTCTGTCCTCATCAATGAAGTGGTCCACCATTGTAGGCTGCAGCTGGGGACATGCAATACAACTATGCTTTGCGTAAATTCTCTAAGTCGAATGGTTTGAACTTATCTTGTATTGACCTCATCTTAATTGGTGAGTACTAAATAATTTTAACGGTTAGTTTGATTTAATGGTTTTCTAGAACCAATGACTACCAAATCTTCTGGTATATTCTTGCCATTTCCCCTCTTTTGTTCTCTCTTCATATTTAGTTAGTGTTGAAGATTTTTTCCTGCTTAGAGATGAAGTTAGCCCGCCCTCAAACAAATGGGGGATTCAGCCATGAGTTTGGATGCCAGGTCTTGAAAACGAGGAGAATGCATGCCTTCGTAAAGAGATCTGCTAACAGATCGAGCCTAGACATGAACTTTCCTTTTCCCTCATTAAGTGATAATTAACCTCAATATGGTTTGTTCTTATGTGAAAATAAGATTAGAAGCAATGGCTAAGGTGGAGATATTATCGCACCATAGAACAGGAATATGAGAAAGAAAGTCACCAACGTCTTTTAGTATCATCTTTAGCCAATGTTGCCAAAGTTCCATATTCAGCTTCTGTTAATGAGTGAGTTACGGTTGCTTATCACTTTGTAAACCAAGTAACAGGAGTGTTGCCTAAGAAAATGACAAAGCCTGTGGTTGAGCACCAGTCAATGGGATTCTTGGGCTGACTGCGTCTGTAAATGCAGAGAGAGCAAGAGAGCCAGGGGCAAAGGATAGCCCAAGGCAAAATCTATTGAAGATGCTTTTAGCAGCAATTAAATGGTATTGAGTAGATTGATTCATGAATTGACATGTTTGATGGTCTACAAAGGAGAGATCAGGCCTTGTGAAAGTTAGGTGGTTGAAGATTCGAAAGATAAACAGGTATTTGTCCGCATTTTGCAGTTCAAGCTTCAAAACCATATGTCAAGTAGTTGGGTGGTTGAACGTTTGAACCATGCTCTTGGGGCCTGTTCAAGGCCATAAATTGACTTATGGAGGTGACAAACATTATGAGGAAATGAAGGATACACATATTATTGGGGTTCTGACTAGTGTCCAGTTGCGTGAAGGACCAGACTTATGACACAAGGCCAAGTATAATTCTTATAGTGGCAAGTTTGACTACTGGACTGAAATTTTCATTTTAGTCAATGCCATATTGTTGAAGATAACCTTTAACTAATAACCGAGAATTGTACCTTGCAATTGACCCCATCACTCTTGTGCTTGAGCTAATACACCCATTTACAACCCACAACGTTCTTGTTAGTAGAAGCTGGGACCAAGGTCCAGGTCTGTTGCCTCAAGGTGTTTGAAATTCAGCATCCATGGCTGCACTACATTGAAAATACTTGGAATTGGAAGCAATGTGATAGGTTGGAGGCTCAATGAAAGAATAATAAATGGTGGCTTTAAAACATAATTTCGGTTAGAAAATTCCACCTTGGGATCATGTTTGCATAGAATGAGTGTTTGAAGGAAGAGCAGTAGTATGTGGAAGTCTGGAAGAACATTAAACTTAGGTTGAGTTTCTGATGAGAAAATGTCAGATGAAGTGTTCTATATAGTGAACAAAGGATTAGTTGATTGCAGAAGAGAACAATCAGAAGTTGGAAGAGATGTGGCAACAGGTGAAGAGGGCTGTGTATTAGCAGGAAGGTAATAGGAAGGGAAGGACAGAAGGTGTAACTGAAGGTGGAATAGGAGATGCTATTGAAGGCAACGTTGGATTGAGTGATGTTAGAGGGCCTAAGATAGATGGTTGAGAATAGGAATGCAATTTTTTTTTCTCTGAATAGAATAGGAATGCAGCTAAATAACTGGGGAGAGCCAAGAGGCATATACCATTTTGTGAGACATTAGAATTTGAAGATAAAGAATAATTTAAATTAAAATAGAAAGGAAACAAGGATTCATTAAAAAGAACATGGAAAATTATATAAAATTCTGCTTGTGGTTCTGTGAGGCAAAGGTATTCTTTTGAATTAGGAGGATAACCTATGAATACATATTCTACCTATCTAGGTTGAAGTTTGTGCTTGGAGTAAGGCCATAGGAGTGGATAACAAGTACAACCCAAGGTCTTTAGTGCTGATAGATTTGGTTTATGCAGAAACAATTTTTCCCATGGGGACACAAATTGCAAAAATAAGGAGGGTAGTCAATTTATAAGGTGGATTGAGGTGCAAAAGGCATAAGACCAACATAAATGTGGTAAACTAGCTCTTTAAAATCATAGATAACCCACTTTTGACTATATGTCTATGCTTTCTTTTTTTAGAAATACCTTTTTGTTGAGGTGTGTGGGGGCAAGGTAAGTAGTGAATAATGCCATAGAAGAAACATATTGACGAAACTCATTACTAGTTTACTCCCACAACCCCCCCCCCCCCCCCCCCCCCCCCATCAGTCCTAACCCCATCAGTCCTAAGAATCTTAATCTTGGCAGATACCTGGTTCTCAACCATGTTTTTGAAATGAATGAAAACATTTAGAGTCTTTTCTTGAAGAGAGAACCATGTAAAACATGTGAAATCAGCCACAAAAATTATGCAATACCAAAATTCTAGATCACGTACATCACTGTAACCGATATGAAGTGAAGAATTTGAGGACATCTCAGTTTTATTGAATGGAAGTTTGTGCATTTTAACACTGATACAATGGTTTCACAATAAATTGACTTCTACAGTTTTCTTGGTTTCACAACAGAATAACATCTACAGTTTTCACTGAAGTTCCTGCCCATAACTAACAGTGACCATGTATTAGCAAGGATTTGCTTTGGTTTGGATAGAAAGAATAGAAAGATTGGGGGTCAAGTGATCATTGCAACAAACTTTAAAGGTGAATGCTTTCCTTTGTAAGAAAATTCCATATGGTGGTAGAAATCTAGTGCTAAATGTCCACTCTAGCCACAAATCTGGCAAATAAGTCTTGAACCATCTTGCTTATCTTGTCCAAAGTTTGTTCCTGCTTAAGAATTGTTCATTTGCTGGAAATTATGACTGTAACAAATTTGGCAAATAGGACTTGAACCATCTTGCTTACATTGTTTAAAGTTTGTTCTAGCTTGAGAATTGTTCACTTGTTGGAAATTATAACTGTAACTGTAATTGATTCTGCCTCTTCCTCTGTGGTTTGAATTCTCTACCACATCTTCTGCCAACAGTTTGATTCCCATGCGATGAAGAATGAACCGAGTGAGAGCCAAACTTACTGTTTGAGGAAACTACCATAGACATATCATTGAGTTTAGATCCTTTTAACCTTCAGAATCTTTAGCAGATTGTTTTTTTTGCAAGTAAAAAACATGAAGTTCTTCATATGTCCTCAATGCGGAACAAAAAAGCAACATACTAACTACGCATTCCTTGGAGAATAACATGGAGTAGTTCCTCATCATCTATCATGACTAATACAACAAGTTTATCTCTTACTTTCCTGATTTTTTGTAGGTACATAACCATTGGATTGCTCTCTTTTTTTATATCATGAAGTTCAGTCTTTAGGTTCAAGATGTTAGACCTTAAGATTAAAGTGTATCAGGTCTCAAAGATTTTTCACATTCCTTAAGCAATACTCTGCCCAATCACAAGTGATAATTCTATGGGAGAAAGTGTAGAGTTTATGAGGGTGAGAAGAGATTGATCCACTATAAGCAGGACAAAACCAGGATTCTAAACTTCGAAATTCAAGAATGGAAACATGCTAAATATACTAGGAAAAACAAAACCAATATTCATTCAATGTTAACAAAATAAAAGGCACAAAAAAAAAAAATTTGTTTCTCAATAAAATTTAAATCGATCATTTATAAAAATGGAATTTAGAGTTCTTTATCTCAAAAATAATCTATAACAGGTTTTCTTTATTTTTAGAAACCATAATACAATTACAATCACTCAATAAACAAGTTGATAGCTCGTTGATCTTTTATGTCATCAACTATTTGACATAATTCAAAACTATTCTATAGCACATAAAAATAATCATAAGAAACAATTTTATATGATTGTAATTATTTTTATGGCCTTTTTTAAGAAAATAATTTCATTGACATTACAAGGAGGGGAACCGTAATTATCCAAACAAACTAGCGGTTCTCCATCCCTATTACATATATTTCTCCAAAATATAGTTTGACTAGAATTGTTTATGAAGATAATCAATTACACTCTTGTCCAGTTGGAAGGCCTTGACGAGAACATCAGGCTCAATGGGAGGAATAAATCCAAAGACTGCGTTTGCTATAGTGATAACCCCAAGATTCTAGCTGTTGAGACTAGCAAAGGCCAAAGCATTGGTCTTCCCTCTGTTGAATTGGAAGTGAATGAGACCAATTGGGAATACAAAGACATCTCCCTTGTTTAGAACTTTAGTGAAGAGTTTGTTTGGGTTGGATGTGACAAATCCAACTAAGAGAGTATCCTCTATGACTACCAAAAGCTCAATGCCGCGAGGGTGAGTGTGAGGAGGATTCAGGCCAGAGGGTGCATAGTCAAGGCGAGCCAAAGATATGCCTAGAGTGTTAAGATCTGGTAATTTATCGACGTTCACAAGAGTGACATTTGATCCAACTTTATTTCCCGTGTTTCCACTAATATTGAGTCCGGAGAAGAAAAAAACATTTGCTGTGACAAGTGCTGGGTCCTTGCAAAATTTTCTGTTCACAAATACTACACAAAGAAAAGTTTGTTATTGTCAGACAGTTCTATAAAAATGGACAATAACATGTCTTATACGGAAAAAATCTAATGTAGATGATATAACCATCAGGCATGATTTCATTAATGTGTAGAACTTAATTATAATGATCTCCAAAGAATGTGATGATAATACTACTACTGCTAATAATAAGGAGACCATGTACGTACCACCAGAATTGGCATTCTCAGTTGCGACGCAAAAGTCTTTGTTAAGTTCTAAAGACTTAGGATTTGATGTATTTAGAACTCTAATGTGTAATGTTGGCAAACCATGATCAAAACAATATGTTTAGTCTTGTTTAGGCTTGCTCAAAATTGTGTAATTCATGTAAAGTTGGAATCGAGAGGCTGCAGATGTATTAGTACATTTCGGCCTGGTTCGATCAATCGAAGGATAGACTCGATCGATCAAAAGTCGGCCAGAATGTTTTTTCTGCAGAATTTCCAACTCAGCCTTACCTCATTAAACGTTTAGGGTTTTATGTTTTTGCCATAGGTATATAAGGAAAAACCCTAGCCACGTTTTGAGAGTGGCTCTAGTTGTATTGTTACTCATATTTTGCGGTTTGTGTGAATCTCTTGTAAGATCCTTAAGGAGCTTTCCTTCACATAAACTTAGGGTTTTTAAGATAGAGATATTATCAACACCTTGATGATCAACTCAGTTGCTGCCATTGGAGCTTAAAGAAACGCAAGCAGGAGTGCTTGTATCTGATTGGAGAATCCAAGAAAGAAGGAGTTTGTGGATTCGGAGTTTGCACGTGGTCGTGTCAGTAAGTTCTACTGGTGGGTAGTATTAGGAAGTCGAGCGTGGGTGCTTGTAAGTCCTTTTGTATGAACTTCGATTCTTTCATATAGTAGATTCAAGTTTACCTTGAGGATAACTAGGTTAAATCCTCCCCAGGTTTTTTACCGGTTTGGTTTTCCTGGGTGATCATATCTTTGTGTTTTTTATATTTCCGCTGCTTTATATCTTGATATGATTAATTGATTGTGTTAACCTAGATTTGCATAATTTGACTAAATTAATCATTTTGCTAATAAACTAGGTTAATCCAATTGTTGTGTTTTAAAGCGGGTAGCTCTCTTGTTGTAGATCTTTTGATCTCTAAGCTGATCCTTGACCCCTGTTGTCATGGAACACAGACACTCTCTGATTATTCCTCCTCATTTCGATGGGAATAACTATGCTTATTGGAAAGTAAGGATGAAAGCTTTCCTGAAATCTATTGATGAGAGGGTTTGGAATTTCGTTGAGTACGGATGGGAGAAGCCCACTACTCCTGTGAGTGAGTGACAAACTTCTCAAAAAGAAGCAGCTGGGTTCAATAGCAAAGCTATGAATGCCATCTTTAACGCTGTTTCTATGGAGGAACTTAAGAGAATCTCTAATGTTGAGGTTGCTCATACTGCTTGGAAAATTCTCCAGACTGTGCATGAAGGCACAAAGGCAGTGAAGATTAATAAATTGCAGCAATTAACTTCTAGATTTGAAAGCATTAGGATGTCTGATGATGAATATTTTGATGAATTCTATGCTAAACTGAATGATATTGTTAATTCTGCTTTTAATCTAAGTGAAATCTATGATCAACCTAAAATTGTTAGGAAGATTCTTAGATCATTGACTGAGGATTTTAGGTCCAAAGTGAATGCCATTACTGAGAGCAAGGATGTGGATTCCATCCCTGTTGATGAGCTTGTAGGATCTCTTCAGTCCTATGAGCTAGACCTACCCAAAGCTAGCAAATCCAAGTCAATGGCTCTTAAGTCAGTTGATGATTTTGAGGTTGGTGGATTTGATGATGAGCTCTCTGCTACAGAGATTGCTTACCTTGCCAAGAACTTTAGAAACTTTCTTAGGAACAGTAACAAAAATGCAAGAAATACAAACGCTGCTGAACCTAGAAATTTTAGGAAGAATGATCCCATTAAGGTTAGCAACACTGATGATGAGTCTGGATGTGACGAGGATGGAAACTTCATTGCTTTCACTACTACTGCTGCAGTCAATGAAAGCGTGTCTGTTAAAGAGAACCCTTCTGATGTGGAATTCTCTGAGGATGCAGATCTTCAAGAAGCCTATAATAAACTTTGCAAAGTTGTTACAAAGGATGCTGTTAGGTTCTAAAGGTTTAGGGATTTATGTATTTAGAACTCTAATTTGTAATATTGGCAAACCATGATCAAAACAATATGTTTAGTCTTGTTTATGCTTGCTCAAAGTTGATTAATTATTGTAAAGTTGGAATTGAGTGGCTGCAGAATGCATTGGTGCATTTCGGCCTGGCTTAATCGATCGAAGCTTAGGCTCGATCGAAGCTTAGGCTCGATCGATCGAATCTCGGGTCAGATGCGTTTTCTGCAAATTTTCCAACTCAGCCCTAACTCATTAAACGTTTAGGGTTTTATGTTTTTGCCCTAGGTATATAAGGCAAAACCCTAGCCACGTTTTGAGGTTGCTCCTGTTGTATTGTTTCTCATACATTGCTGTTTTGTGTAAATCTCTTGTGAGATCTAGAGGAGCTTTCCTTTACACAAAACTTAGGGTTTTCAAGGTAGAGATAGTATCAACATCTTGATGATCAACTCGGTTGCTGCCATTGGAGCTTAAAGAATAACAAGCGTGGGTGCTTGTATTTGCTAAAGAATTCAAGAAAGAATGTGTCCGTGGATTCGGAGCTTGCACATGGTCGTGTCAGTAAGTTCTACTAGTGGGTAGCATTAGGAAGTCAAACAGGGAGCTTGTAAGTCCTTTTGTATGAACTTCGATTCTTTCATAGTGGATTCAGGTTTGCCTTGAGGATCGGTGGGTCAAATCCTCCCCAAGTTTTTACCGTGTGGTTTCCTGGGTGATCATATCATTGTGTTATTTATTATTCCGCTACTTTATATTATTGATATGATTGTTTGATTGTTTTAACCTAGAATTGCATAATTTGACTAAGTAACAACTTGGCTAATTAACTAGGCTAATCAATCTGGTTGGTTTAAGGGGTCTAAAACCGTTCAGATGCTATGAATGTTGAACTTGGCCTGAATATGGATTAGAGTAGTTGTCTTGCTTATACGCTTGTGTTTACACTATTCCGCACTTAGTATTAAGTTAGTGTAAAATCAACCAAGCCGTAATTTTATTTTGGGGGTCTAAACAGCTTTTGTGTTTTTCAACACATTTCCGAGCTTTCAATTGGTATCAGAGCGGGTACACTTGCTGTGGTTTAAATACCTAAGTGTGATCCTTGACCCCTTGAGTTTATTTGCCATGGATTGTGCTTTGTATGCCTCTTTGTATGATTTGGTTAATGATGAATGTAACATGCCACGTGTTTGTGAAAATGTCTCTATGAGTGATAATCATCATGATTGTGATGCTATGATACATGAATCCTTGGGTGTTGTTGATATTCCTAACATTAAACTCTTGAAGAAAAAGGCTAAGAAGTTTAATAAGGATTTGAGCAAGTTATTTTGTGAAAATGATGATTTGATTGCTAAGCTCAAAGAATCCAACAAATTGGTTGAAAAATATAAGAAACTTGCTAAAATTTCTCTTCAAAAGCTGAAAGAGTTTGAATGTTTGAATATGGACTTGGATGCTAAACTTGTTTTGTCTAACAAACTTGTTGATGATCTTAAATGTGAAAATGAATCTCTTAAGATGCATGCCAAGTGTTTGATTGCTGAACCTACTGTTAAAAATGATGAAAATATTTGTTGCAATCATGTTGTGGTACCCGATATTGTGCCTATTGTGTGTTCTACCTCAAAGGACAAATCGGTGTACATTCCTCCACATAAAAGAAATCAAAAGGTGGAGAGAAAGGCTCTTAAGTCTAAGCCTCTATTTAGGTCCCATTCTAGGGAATTGAGTGGATCTAAGTTTGTTCCTACTTGCCACCATTGCGGTGTGATTGGTCATATAAGACCTCAATGTCATAAGTTGAAGAGAGAACAAACCCATGTTGCTAGATCCCTTCCCAAAAGGCCTAGTGGACCTAAACACATTGTTTGTCACCATTGTGGTGCCTTTGGTCATTTAAGACCTCATTGCTCTAAGTTTCAAGCTGCTAAAAGAATTAAAAGAAAAGAGAATCTTGAGCTGCTTGGAAGTTGTGCTAAAAGGGGTAAACCGGATTTGAGTGAAAATAGCATGTTGTTAAAGAAAGTGTATGATGCTCTTAACTCCTTGACTATGTGCATCTCCGGTTCTCATTCTTCCAACGCTCGTCTCACTTCTCTTGAGACACTCACTCCAAACAATCATTCTGTTTGGATAAGGAAGGGTTCCTATGGTTGAGCTTTTGCTCTTTTGGTCCTTGATCTAATTCTTTCGATCTTTGTAGGACCCTTCATGTATTGAATGTCATATCTTCATGCATTTTGTACATCTTGCATTTCGTTTTATGCATTGTTTTGTTTTGATCTTACTTTTATGTTTTAGTTTTGTGTGAGTAAAAATCCAAAACCACATAAAAAGTGAAAAATTCAAAAAGTGTGATCGTATATGTTTGAGCACATTTCACATGTGAGTTTGGCCTAGTACCTACGTACTTATGGCATAGTGCATTTACGAGCTTAGCTTGTTATGTATCCACATTTATCTTTGTGGAAGAAATCTTGAAAATTATGTGTGACTGTTGTAAATAGATCTTCAAGCTTGTCATGAATGATTGGTCAATAGTCTTGATGGTCTTGATACATGCATAGACTTGTGTCTATATCTCTTCCCACTTTATTTTTTGTTTTTGCAAAAGAGCTCACTAAATGTAAATCTCCAAATGAAAAGAGATATCAAGCTGCAAAAGCCTGTCGCACATACTAGTATTTGACTAGGAAAAAGGGAAAGCGACTTGTGTTTTGAATTGTATGGTGCTTAAAAAGCCAAAGGCTAATCCTAAATGTTGATATATCAAAAATATCAAGCACCGATCTCAAAAAGGAGATGTATTATCTAAAATGGATCAAATGTTATGATTTATGCAGAAGCCAAATGAAAAGCTTCTAAGCTATGTAATCAATTTGTGGGAGGTCATATATACTCATTTTTATAATTGAGATAGTCCACTTGACTTAGTACTAGTTGTGTATGACTTGATTGAATTGATCATTGAAGCTTCACTCTAGTCTAAGGACTATTCCACACTCGATTCACACACACAACACATAAGTTTAATGTTTAATGAATGCTTATTTCATTTGTGTGTTTGTACATGTTCAAATGTGATGTGTGTGCGCTCAACCATATGTGGTTCAAACCAAAAAGATTTTTGTTCTTTTTGTTTGCTTTAGGAAGTGATTTGTATTACCCATGTTTTTCAAAGTTTTTAAAGTGTTTTTGTGTGAAAAACTTGTTTTCTGGGTGTTTTCGAGACCTATTTCATGTATAGGCTCAACTGGGAGTTAAATGGTCTAATTCTCAAGTTTTTCAGCTTTGGACAGAGAGTTTTGCGGCTGTTTCGCGAGTAAGGCTTACCTGCGAGATACTTGCGAGATACCAGCGAAATTTTCGCGGGATTCTAAGAGCGAGATACCAGCGAAAATTTTCAGATCAGCTTTTTAAAAGGCATTTTGTGGGTCATTTGTTTTAAACGCCTCTCATCTTCTCCCAAACCCTTGTTTTAATGTTTCTACATCAAAACCCAACTAATTTCAAGTGTTTTATATTCCATAAACATCTCTAAGGTAATCTTTAACTCTTTTCATTGATTTTGATCCTTAGATTATGTTTTTGGTGGTTTTATATTCATAGTTGAGATTTTCTCAAATGGGAGTTGAAAAACTTAATTTTTGTCCATCTTTTTGATTGAGCTTTGTTTTAAATGATGATTTGGTTTGGATGTTGGCCCCTTGTGGCAAAAATAACATGTATTTAGGCAAGATTTTCATATGTTCTTGCATTGTTTAACATACATGTGTAGTGTGTGCACTCTAAGTGTTTGATAAAATGCCCAAATGGCATTTTCTCGTTGTTTTGGACTCCGATGAGTACCAAATTTTGGGGATCACCATAATTATTCATGTTTATCATGTTTTGATCATTGGTGGTGTGTTTTATACACTTTGCCCCGTGAGTGCTTATTCATGCATTGGTCATGCATCTCACATGCACACTAGATGCACCTTTGCTGCACACACTTGAACACTTGACATGTTTTTGCATTCACTCATGCTAGTTAAGTCTTTTTAGACCTTTTAGCACATATAACATGTTCTTGTGTCTTTGTCATGCCTAGGTTTATATCATGTTTCATCATCCTTAGCATGTCATGTTCTTTATGCTTTGTAGCATTTTTTAAAAATATTTTTGTCTTTCGTTTGAGCTTCATTTTCTCATTCATCTTGCACCCTTCATGCATTTGTTTTTTCCCTTGCTCATATATTCTTTTCTTTCCCTCCTTCCTCTTGCTTCATTTGTCTATTCGTGACAAAAAGGGGGAGAGTATCGTCATTTCTATATGACTCATGTGCACACTCTTAGGGGGAGAAATTCTACCTTGTGCACATTCGTAGAGGGAGAAAGCCACAGGGGAAATGCATATACCAAGGGGGAGAAGACATTTTTTTTGGAAACCTTGTTTTGCCTTATGCTTGTTTTCTTGTTGTTTTATGGTGCTTTGTGTTACTTTTAGTATCTATGCTTTGCATCATGTTTATGTGTTGGAACACTCTTGTGCCCGTGTAGGATTGTTCCTTGATGCATATATGTTTTTATGCATTGGTTGAGTGTTAGACATGCAAATGATAGTTTGCAATTAAGCTTATTAGCTTGCATGTCCGGATGTTCATTCCAAGTGTGAATGAGCATTGTGATCACTATTGTATAAGTGATTGCATGTTTGATCTAGCCATGGTCTATTGCTTTATTCCATTTTGCTTGATCGCATTTTACTTGTTGCATTATACTTGTCTTTTTATCACCTGATTTACCTTGAGGGTCTAATGTGTTTTGTGCAAGTGTTTCAGGTTATATCACTATTGTATAAGTGATTGCGTGTTTGGTCAAGCCATAGTCTATTGCTTTATTCCATTTTGCTTGATCTCATTTTACTTGTTACATTATACTTGTCTTTTTATCACCTGATTTACCTTGAGGGTCTAATGTGTTTTGTGCAAGTGTTTCAGGTTACAGGTATATATGTTCCAAGTTCATCACAGCTTCTAGATTTAGGTGTGAGTGAGTTTTGCCATTGTTCCTAAACTCATGTTTAAGTCTAGAGTCTGTTATAGGGTGTTCTGTCACGGAATAGCCAAAGGGGGAGATTGTAAAGTTGTGATTTACAACTATGTTTTATGTTGGCTTTATTCCATGACAAAAATTGTTGTAATTGCCTTAATTTATTTCCTTGTAATTTGTGAGATTTTATTGTATTGGGTTTAGTATCAAGTTGGTGAAGACTCTAGCTTAAATGAAGAATCAGTGGATCTCGCGAGTGTCTTGTTGGAAGCTAACCCGCGAGAGAGCCATGTGAGAAGCACATGCTGGAAGCTGAAAAGTCATGCCAGGCTGTCGTTTTTGCGAGTGTCTCGCAGGTAAGGCCTTCCCGCGAGATAGTCACGAAACATTATGCCTGGAGAATTTTAATGAGTGACTTTCTTACCCTTCACCCATACTCTATATACCCTCATTACCCACAAATGTTGGATAGGCTATTCAAGGAGAAAAACCCTAAAGAGGTTTTCAAAAACAAACACACCTATCTTTTGAGAGAGAGCTACTCATCCTTAGTGAGAAATCATTGTAGTCTCTTCTCCATCCCTCTCCCATTATCATACCTTGAGAGGTGATTTGTACCCAAACACAACCCACACCTATTCAGAGTGTAGAGAGTGATTTGGAGCTGCTGGGAAGCATTGGAAGAAGCCTGGAATGGCAGATGCAACATGGAGCTTGTTGTGGGATCTGGAGAACTAAGACAAGACACGGTTTCGAGAAGCCTTGTTGGAGTAGGAGTTTGGAGGGCTTAGGTACATCAGGTAGATTAGGCTTGGAGGGTCTCTTGCTAACCCATGTATCCCAACTGATTGTCTAGTAGATCGATTTCCGCTTGGAGGGCGGCGGAAAGGTTTTTCGCTGAGTTCTTCGGTTTCCTCTTTGATAACACGTCTCGGTGTTATCTGTGTTTGCATCTCTCTTCCCTACTCTTGTTTATTTCATTTTTACTGCTATGTTGTTTTAAATATGGATTAGAGTAGTTGTCTTGCTTATACGCTTGTGTTTATACTATTCCGCACTTAGTATTAAGTTAGTGTAAAATCAACCAAGTCGTAACTTTAATTTGGGGGTCTAAACAGCTCTTGTGTTTTTCAACACATTTCTGAGCTTTCAATTGTTATGACATCATGACACATACAAACAATCATAAAAAAAATGATTTTATTTTATAACAATTATTTCTAAGGCATTACAAGAGGAGAAATAAGGAAAAGTGGAAAACAATATTCTATTACATATACTTTTCCAAATTGTGGTTTAACTAGAATTGTTTCTGAAGATAATCAACTACATTCTTGTCAACTTGGAAAGCTTTGATGAGAACATCAGGATTGATGGGAGGATTAGATCCAAAGACCGCGTTTGCAATGGTGATCACCCCCGGATTTTGGCTATTGAGACCAGCAAAAGCAACAGCGTTGGTCTGCCCTATGTTAAACTGAAAGTGAATGAGACCAATTGGGAATGCAAAGACGTCTCCCTTGTTTAAAACTTTGGTGAAAAGTTTGTTTGGGTTGGATGTGACAAACCCAACTAAGAGAGTACCCTCTGCAACTACTAGAATCTCAGAGGCACGAGGGTGAATGTGTGGAGGATCCAAGCCATATGGTGCAAAGTCAAGACGGGCCAAAGATATGCCTAGAGTGTTCAAACCTGGTAATAGATCAACGTTCACAAGGGTGACATTGAATCCAACTTTATTTGCAGTGTTTGCAGGAATATTGAGTCCGGGGAAGAAAAAATCATCGGCTGTGACAACTACTGGATCCTTGCAAAATTTTCCATTCACAAACACTACACAAAAAAAAGTTTTTCATTGTCAAAAAAAAATAAGAAACTTCTGTAATAATGGACAATAACAAGTCTGAGTAAAACAAATATGATGGAGATGATACAACCATAAGGCATATTTTCATTATTATTTTTTATTGAAGGGATAATTTCATTGTTTTGTACAACTTCTAATGATTTCAAATGAACTTGATGAAAATTACTACTACTGCTAAAAATAATGAGAGTATGTACATACCAGCAGAATTGGTGTTGTTGATTGCGACACAAAAGTCTTGCAGAGGACTAGGGTCATAGGCAGAAACAAGGGTGGATGCCAAAGCCAAAAGGGCCACAGTTATAAGGTAAATAACACCATTAATCATTTTTGAGGTTTTGTTTTCTCTATCTTATAGTATAACTTTCTGCGTATTCTTGCTTGGATGAGGGATGAGAACTGAGCATATGTAAAAATCTCTATTTATAAAGGGGAGTCAGTGAACCGGTCTATGTTTTTCACAAACAGAACATATTAAGTATTTGGAAACCAATTTATATCATTTTTTTTAGTTTATGGGATGAACCTTTCTTGCTTGGTAGTTCTTCTAACTTTATCAATTTTTAATTTATGAGGTGAACAATTCTTTAACAGGTACTCGTCTGTTCGTATTTAAAAACCAATAAAATGGGACCACTTCAATGCAATTGTATAGTTTTCGTGCTGTTTTGGCCAACCCAAAAATAAACCTCGTGTTAATATATTTTTAAAATTGAAATGACTGAAGCTCCCATGTATGTTGACTCTGTCCTTATTAGTATATTATAATGTTCCACCGTTGCGTAAATTATCTAGGTCGAATTGTTTGTACTTATTATCTTATTGACCTTGAATTTTGGTGGCACCCAGGGTCCCAGCAATGAGGAACGGGCTTCAGCTTCTAGAGTGGGCCATTTGGAGTCACTTAACTCAAAAACCCAAGAGGCTACAAGCCCATTAAGGCCTAAACTAGAACGTAAGTGTAAACCTGATGTTCACCCCATGGAGCTCGGCCCATCCAACAGTGGCTAGACAAGAAAGAAGGTTAATTTGAAGAAAGTTGCTAGGAAAAAAGCCCAGGATGATGGTCAAGCCCAAGATGCCGAGATGCTCACCACCGTGGTTGAGGTGGGCTCTAAAAGACCAGGTAACTCTAAAACTCTAGAGATAGAAGAAAATAGAGTGCAAAAACGTGCCCTTCATACTCACTCCCTCCCCTCACCTTCCTCTGATGGTATATCAGCGATGGCTGCTATGCAGCACCGTCGGGAGCAATGATCACCCTAGGATGGAATTGCCGGGGACTTGGGAACCCCCGGACAGTTTGGGTGCTGCGTGATTTCATGCAGCGTTGGAATCCCACAATAGTCTTCCTCGCGGAGACAAAACTCAATAAAAAAGAATCGGAGAAAAGGAGAAGATCAATGTCCCACCTAAATTGTTTATTTGTTCCGAGTAAAGGCCAAAGTGGCAGCCTTGCCATGATCTGGAAAAAGGAAGTAAAACTAGATATAGTTACATATGGACCTCACCACATTGATGCCATTGTCACTGAGACAGACTCTGGCTTTAGATGGAGAATCACAGGCTTTTATGGCCATCCTGACACCCACAAAAGAAATGACTCTTGGAAACTTCTCACCTCTCTACACCACCGTTCTCAGCTCCCCTGGCTCTGCCTTGGGGATTTTAATGAGATAATCTCAATGGAGGAGAAGCTGGGTGGGATTCAAAGGTCTCAGCATCAAATGGACGATTTCAGAAATGCAATTAACTACTGTAGCTTCAGAGACTTAGGATATAATGGGTCTGACTTTACATGGTGTAACATGAGAGAGGGGTCTGGCAGAATTTATATGCGATTGGATCGTGCTCTTGCCACTGATGATTGGAGAAACCATTTTCAGAATACAAGAGTCCACCACCTTTTTTACTCTACCTCCGATCACTGTGCCCTGCTTATCTCTGACTCATTGTTTACGCAACCCCCCCAAAAACGTCGATTTCATTTTGAGGCAATGTGGATGCATAAGGAGGACTGTAGAGATATTGTTAGAAATGATTGGTGTGCATGCAGTGACACTAACACGCCTGGGGGTCTTGCCCTTAGTTTAAAGCACTGTGCTGCTGACCTTTTGAGTTGGAGTCATTCAGAATTTGGGCACATTCCTAAACAAATTCAAGTTAAAAGGAAAACCCTCCAGTCTCTTTTTCTCCAAGATACTGATGGTAGGCATGGTGCTGAAGTTAACCGCCTCAGGAAGGACCTCAATGACTTGTTGGACAGTGAGGAAATTTACTGGAATCAAAGATCAAGAGCCCAATGGCTTAAGGAAGGAGATCGAAATACAAAATTCTTCCACCATCGGGCTTCTGAAAGAAGGAAAAAGAATACTATTTTGGGAATTCGAGATGAAAATGGAACCTGGTGTGACACAAATGAAACTATTGCTGATGCTGCCATTCAATACTTCAAGGATATTTATACCTCTTCCCAACCTGGCTGTTTTGAGGATGTAACAGGAGCTATCCCTTCTCGGGTAACCAGTGAGATGAATGAGGAGCTGATTAAGGAGTTTACGAATGATGAAGTGCTCACTGCCCTCAAGCAAATGCACCCAACCAAAGCACCTGGACCCGATGGTATGTCTACTGTTTTCTTCCAAAAATATTGGGATATTGTGGGTTCTAGTGTTACTAATATGGTTCTCAATGTTCTTAATTCTCATATGCTTATTGCTGATATCAATAACACTAACATTGCTCTTGTTCCGAAGAAAAACTCCCCCACTAAAATGGCCGATTTTCGGCCAATTAGCCTAAGCAATGTCATTTACAAAATCATTGCAAAAGTCCTCTCAAATAGGCTTAAGGCTGTGCTCCCCCAGATTATCACAGAGAACCAAAGTGCTTTCCTCTCTGAGCGCCTCATCACTGACAATATTTTGATTACTTTTGAGATTATGCATTACCTAAACAATAAGAGGGAAGGGAAGGGAAGGAAAGTTTCATGGCTGTAAAATTAGATATGAGCAAAGCCTTTGATCGGGTTGAATGGGGTTTTGTTGAGGCTGTAATGGAAATGCTTGGTTTTCATGAGTGATGGATTGGTCTTATCATGCATTGCATCACCACAGTCACATATTTTGTGCTTATAAATGGTACGGCCTATGGTTGCATCTCCCCCACTCGAGGTCTAAGGCAAGGGGACCCTCTCTCTCCTTACCTTTTTATTCTTTATGCTGAGGGTCTCTCTTCCCTCTTCAATCAGGCTGTACGGACTAGGGAACTGAGCGGCATTTCCATCAGCCGTGGCTGCCCCCCAGTGAGCCACCTCTTTTTTGCTGATGACAGCTTGTTATTCTGTAAGGCAAGCAGCCAGGAATGCCAAAAGCTTACTGAGATCCTCACTAGATACGAAGCCGCTTCGGGTCAGAAAATTAACACGGACAAATCGTCCGTCTTCTTCAACCTCAACACAACTCAAGAAATAAAAAATGAGGTTTTGGATATCCTTGGCCCAATGCAAGATTCTAGGCACTCCAAATACCTTGGCCTCCCTTCCATTATCGGTAAATCCAAAAATGAGGTCTTTGCGGATATAAAAGAGAAAGTAGGAAGGAAACTCTCTGGTTGGAAGGAGAAAATGCTTTCGATGGGGGGTAAAGAAGTCCTCATAAAAGTCGTTGCTCAAGCCGTGCCTACTTACACAATGAGTTGTTTCCTCCTCCCAAAAGGCTTATGTGATGACCTTGAAGGTATGATGCGTAACTTCTGATGGGGACAGCGTCAGCAAGAGCAGAAAATAGCTTGGGTTGCTTGGAAAAAAATGTGTAAGTCAAAGCTCCATGGGGGAATGGGGTTTAGAAACCTTCAAGCTTTTAATTTGGCCATGTTAGCTAAACAAGCTTGGAGGCTACTCACCAGACCAGACTTTTTGATCTCAAGAATATATAAGGCACAATACTTCCCACACTCTGATGTTCTTAACGCTCAATTGGGATGCAACCCTTCATACGCTTGGCGTAGTATCCATAGTAGTCTTAAAGTGATTCATAAAGGGACAAGGTGGCGGGTTGGTAATGGCAAGACCATTCACATCTAGGAGGACAAATGGCTCCCGACAGCCATGACATACAAAGCAATCAGTCCACCCTGCAATTTTGATGATTTTCCTATGGTCTCCGCTCTCATTGACCCTGACACAAAGCGTTGGAAAGCTGATCTTGTTAGAAGAATTTTCCTCCCCTTTGAAGTGGAAACTATTCTAAGCATTCCACTCAGTTACACACTACCGGATGACAAGCTCATATGGACGGGGAACATGAGGGGGGAGTTCACTGTCAGGAGTGCCTATTATGTGGCCCTCCCAATTGTTGAGACATCTCAGGATGGTGAAAGCTCTAGTGGCGACCCTCGGACTTAACTTTGGAAAAAAATGTGGCACCTCAACCTTCCTGCAAAGATTCGCATTTTTGCATGGCGGGCATGTATGAATGCGTTGCCTACAATGTTGAATCTTAGGATCAGGGGGGTTTGCACTGATGCCAAATGCCCTATTTGTGATCAATGTATTGAAAACACCTCGCATGCCCTTCTTAACTGTGACACACCCCGGGCTGTCTGGAGTTTGTGGTCGGGCAGTCTTGCCTTTCTTAAGAATAAACAAGCTGACATTGTGGATGTGGCACTCCGAATTATTTGCAATGGCTCCTCCCGGGACCTTGAGATTTTTTTTGTCACTGCCTGGTATCTATGGTACAACCGTAACCAAATAGTCTTTGACTCCACTGCTCTCCTTCCTGGCTAGATTTGGGATTCTGCATAGAGACTTGCAAAGGATTACAAGGGTGCCTTCACTCCTACTGTCCTACAACATGGCTGTCAAGCTACGGGCTGGTCTCTTCCCCCACCGGGCTTCCACAAAGTTCAAGTGGATGGAGCTTCCAGTCTTGATGGCACATCCTCCAGTATCGGGGTAATAATCTGGGACTCCAGCGGACTCGTCACTGCTGCTCTAAGCAAGCCCCTTCCTGCACACTACTCCTCCGACATAGCTAAAGCCATTGCTCTGGAAAATGGCTTCCTTTTGGCCCATGAGTTGAACATCCACCATGCCATGCTGGAGTCGGACTCACTCTCCACTGTGCAATCTGTTCATGCAAAGAAAATTGATGGACCCCTTGGCCACATATATAGTGGAATCCATAGCTCTCTCCTCCATTTTTGCAGCTGGAGCCTCAATCATCTGAAACGGGACCGCAACAGAGCAGCCCATGATCTTGCACAGCTCACAAAATCTACGAGCACAACCCAGGTCTGGAAAGGTTCGACTCCGCCTCTGTTCAGTGCGTTGCTACCCCCAGACCCTCCTTAATGCTTTGTATTTGCTTGAGCATTTTTTCTCTCCTCTGTTGTACTCCCTTTTCGGGTTGATTTCTTGAATGAATGACAGTTCCATTTCAAAAAAAAAAAAAAATTTATCTTATTGACCTTAGCTTAATTGGTGGGTACTAATTAAATAGTAAACACTTCTTAATAGTTAGTTTTTAATGTTTTTATAGGACCAACAACTACTAAGGTATCTGGTATATTCTCGCCGTTTCCAGTTTTTGTTCTCTATATGTTGACCCTATGTTTTTGGTGCATCTCCGTTAAGAGTGGAAGAATTTTTACAGATTAGAGACGAAGTCCCATTGCTTACATCTTACCAAATAATTTTTTTGAAAGAGATAGAAAGCAAAATTACATGGGAATAGAACAGCATTTCAGAATTGTTCTACCTGTAAAGTAAACAAGAATGACACAATCATGTTTGATGTTACATGTTAGTGAATTCCCATAGAATATATTCCAATTCTTTTTACAACAAAATTAAAATATCATTACGACCTATTATTATTACATGTGTTTGGTTCTAAAAGTTTAGAACAATTGGCAAACCATGAACAAAAACTTGTCTAGATATAGATCTTAGAGTCTATAGGTATGACAATGCTCAAGTTGATATAAGTCAAGATTCAAGAATATACAAGCTGCAGAAAGAAGAGTTTAGAAACTGCCTGGTTCGATCGATCGAGAAATAGGCTCGATCGATCGAAATACGGTTCTGCAGAATTCTATTTCAGCCCAAACTCTACTTAAACGTATTGGGTTTCAAGTAAAACACTCCTAGTATATAAAGGAAACCCTAAGCACGTTTTTATAAGGATTTTTAGAGAGAGAAGAGTGTGCCTCTCTTTGTATCTAGGGTTTTGTACCCAAAAAGCTCTCTCATGTCTTCTACCGGTGTTATTCCTTGAAGAATCTCAAGATCCGGTGTTGTAGAAGTTGCTGCCTTCTCTAGTCATCAAAGGGGCTGATGATCTAAACCTTCAAGGGTGGTCTTGGAGTCACAAACAGGAGAGTTTGTGTTGCTAAACCTTTGAGTGGGATCTCAAAGTCACAAATGTGGGTGTTTGTGTTTTGTAAAGGCCAAGGAAAGAAGTAGTCCGTGGACTCGGATCTGTCACGTGGTCGTGGTAGTAAGTTTTCTATACGAGGTAGCAATAGGATCTTAGTGGTCTAAGTTCTATTGTACAAACTTCAATTCTTTCATAGTGGATTTGCTATTTTACCTTGAGGATAGCTAGGTTAAATCCTCCCTAGGTTTTTTACCGGTTTGGTTTTCCTAGGTCATCATATCGTGTGTTCTTTATATTTTCTATTGCTTTACATGATATGATTGTTATTGTTTTAATCTAGATTTGAATAATAAACATAAGTATTCACTTGGTTAATTAATTGGGTTAAACAATCTAGTTTACAGGGATCTAAAAACTTAACAAGTGGTATTAGAGCGGGTTAGCTCTTGTATTAGATCTTTTGATCAAAGAGTTGATCCTTGATCCCTGTTATCATGGATAATTTTAAGTGTCTTACTGTTTTTTATTGTGATGATTTGAATAAAAAGGATACTGTTGTTTCTGTTGATCTTATTGATGCCTGTGAAATTCTCCGAAAGGAATTATTGAAATCTATAAAAATTGCTTAGAAATTTAAGGAAGAGTTAAAATTGGCCAATCTTGAAAAAGAGGAATTAGTTGTTAGATTAGATGAATCTAATAAAGAGAATGAATTTTTGAGAAATCAAATTTCCTCTCAAGATGAGAAGATGAAAAGTTTGGAACAAGAGTTAGTTGAATCTAAAGCTAAAATTGAAAATTTAACTAGTACCAAGCTTGCTGTTGATAACAGAAGTGTTTCTGTTTCTCTTAAACCTAAAACTAAGAAAGTTCATATCCCCCCTTTCAAGAGGAATAATAAAGAAAATACTTAGTTTGCTAGGTTAGACAAAGGTAAATGTTTTGATGTAGACGCTAAAGTTTCTAAACCTATGTCTAAACCTACTGTTAGAGAGCATAATAAATCTGTTTTTGTGCCTACTTGTCACCTTTGTGGTGTTGTTGGTCATATTAGACCAAATTGTTCTTTGTTGAGGCAAAAACCAAAATCTGAGACTAGATTTGTTGTTAGGAATACTGATGTTCCTAAATTTGTTCTTGTTTGTCACTTTTGTGGTGTCTCCGGTCACATTCGTCCTAATTGTCATAAATTGAAATTTAAACATTCTGTATTTCAATCTAGGATATGTGATGATATTTCTCCTGCCATAAGTCCATACAAATTGTTTCATATTCTTTTGAAAAGTTTAAGCTTGTTGGCTTGTGAAAGGAATTTGCAGGATTTCAGTCTTTCTCAGAAGATTGGTGTAATCCCTCAAATACACTCTGCTTCTCATGGATTTTCACCTACAAAGCCGAAGACTCGTGCTATATGGGTGAGAAAAGATTCTCTAAGGTGAGTGTTGTTTACTTGTCCTTGATTTAATTCTTTCAATTAATTGTGGACATGTTTTCTTTTAGTTTTTGGTTGTTTTATTTTCTTAGGTTGTTTTGTTTTAAAAAAAAATCCAAAAACATTGAAAAATTTCAAAAAGACAAAAATATTTTATTTTGTGTCTTGTTTTATTTGTTTTGAGGATTACATGAGTTATAATATCTCTCTCTTGATTTAGAACATGCTTGACATTGTGGAGAAACTTGAATAGTATGTGTTATATAAGTGCTAAGCTATTTCTGATTTTGTATGAGTATGTACTAGTTTGTACATGTACTCATGGGTTAATTAAGAAATTGATATGTCTTATTTGTGTACCCTCTATAGCTTAGTTAAGCATTGTCATGCATTGCATTTGCATTTTTATTCATTAAGCATAATGTGTGCCTTTTATTTTTGGTCATAAAATATTTCTTGAAAATCCAAAAAGATTTTTATTTCTTTTTGTATTACACATCATGAATATGTAATTGAGGTTGGCCTATTATCTTTGCATAACATGCATGTGTACTTTGTTTAGCTTAGATAAGCTTATTTTTCTGCACTTTACTAGTTTTAGCTATGTAGTGCATGTTTGTGTGAGTGTTTATAATTTTTGATCATATGCTCTTGATTTTAAAGTCACATTATTTTGATTGTAAGGACTAAAAAATCCTAAGAGAAAAGCATAAATAACCATCTCACCACTGTTTACTAGCCAATCATGAACACCTTAGTACATATCATAAGATTTAGTGCTCGAGAAAGTATAGCACATGCACAAAAAGAAAATAAGGTGTAGTCTCGGTTTAAATAATTAAATTGGTGTGTACATTATTGGGCTATAATAAATTCAAATTGAAATAAAATTGGTGTGTACATTATGAGGCAAATCGTGTACATTATGAGGCAAATCAAGAAACTTACATGATTGCAAGCTTGTTTTCTAGGAGATGTGGGAGTTATATGATGTAACTCTTTAGGTGATAGTCACTTTCAAAATTATGTTATGAATAATGTAGAAATTGTGATTGATTTCTATCTACATATCACCTCACATGTATCTCATGCTGTTATTACTTGCACACTCTACACAAGTTATTTTTTGCTAAACTTAGTACATGAAATTGTGTGTGAATTTGGTTTGGTCATCAAAGATTATGTTTTCTATGGTGTTTGATGCAAAATATGTTTAAGGGTTGGCAAAAATTGTGTCTTTGATGATTGAAAATCTTGTTTTTGAAGTTCTGGGTTGAAAACAAATGTTTTTGAAAAACTTTTAAACTCATTCTCATGTATTTCATTCATGAAATTATTTAGGTTGAGTGTTTTCTGCATAAACTTCTGTAGTTTTTCAAAAAATCTAGTTTTCTAGAATTTCGATCAATTGAGTGTGATTTTCGATCAATTGAAAATTTCCAAAATTTTCAAGTTTGGCTTCTGCCTAACTCGATTGGTATTCGATCGATGCTCGATCGATTGAAAATGAAAAATTTTCAGTGACCAATTTTTTTTAATGCATCATTTATGTTTAGGATTCACATGCATTGCATTATTTTTTTGTATCCATCTTGCAGTTTTACAGTCATATCTCTCATTGTTTTCACACATAACATACATACACTTTGCATATGTTTATGGGTACTCAACTTGATTTAAAAATTAATTGATTAATTTTTGAGTCCTTTGTACATTTTAGTATATGCTATTTTTCTTGATGTGTGAAATGCTGAAGATTGAAAGTATCTTTTTGAGATATGATGGATAATAATGTGCAAATATTTTCTCTACTCATGCATATGTTTATGGGTCACATAGTGTCAAGTTTGCATTTATTGAAAGAGAGAATATTCTTTTTCATGTGCATCCTCAACTTAGTTTTTTGAGTTTGGTTTGTATCTTTATTTTTTCCACCTCCTAAATTTTCCCCAAAGCCGTTTTTCCCAAAACATGTTTTGTTTTTCCTATTTTTATAGGAGGGAAGCTTGTATTTAACCTTTGTTGTTCATAGGGGGAGTTATTGCTCTTCATAGGGGGAGTTGTCTCTATTTTTTTTTTTTTTTTTTTTTTTTTTTTTTTTTTTTTTTTTTTTTTATAGAATTGAATTGTTTTGTGTTCCCTTAATTCTTTATTTTCTCTTATTCTCTGTTGCATATGTTTTTTGTCTACCTTCTGATTGGGTTGTCTTTGTCAATACATGACAAAAAGGAGGAGAAATAGATGAAATTTGGAAAGGTTTTTAAAAATGTTTTGTTTAGGGGGAGATAAAATTGTTTTTGAAAGGGGGAGAATATGAAAAGTTTTTGATGTATCTAACTTAGGGGGAGAGTTAGTTTACTATTGTTTTTATATTGTGCTTCATTTTGTTTATATGTCTTTCTTTCCACACATACGTTGATGTGTTCTTTTGAGTGTTTTTAGGAAAGACAGGTACATTCTGATTAAGACCTTCTACCTCTTCTTGCAACTTCTAGGTTAGGAGTCTTAGATTGAGATTTGTGATGTAATTGGGCATTTTATTGTATTGGGTTGTTCTTGTATTTGAGCATTTCATATTGTATGTAAGTTTTGTCACGAATTGCCAAAGGGGGAGATTGTTAGGTTCTAAAAGTTTAGAACAATTGGCAAACCGTGAACACAAACTTGTCTAAATATAGATCCTAGAGTCTATAGGTATTATTAGACAATGCTCAAGGTGATTCAAGTCAAGATTCAAGAACATACAAGCTGTAGAAAGAAGAGTTCAGAAACTGCCTAGTTCGACCGATCGAGAAACAAGCTCGATCGATCGAAATATGATTCTGCAGAATTCTATTTCAGCCCAAACTCTACTTAAACGTATTGGGTTTCAAGTAAAACACTCATAGTATATAAAGGAAACCTTAAGCACGTTTTTATAAGGCTTTTCAGAGAGAGAAGAGTGTGTCTCTCTTTGTATCTAGGGTTTTGTATCAAAAAAGCTCTCTCATGTCTTCTATCAGTGTTATTTCTTGAAAAATCTCAAGATCCGGTGTTATAGAAGTTGCTGTCTTCTCTAGTCATCAAAGGTGCTGATGATCTAAACCTTCAAGGGTGGTCTTGGAGTCACAAACAGGAGAGTTTGTGTTGCTATACCTTTGAGTGGGATCTCAAAGTCACAAACGTGGGTGTTTGTGTTTTGCAAAGGCCAAGGAAAGAAGTAGTTCGTGGACTCAGAGCTGTCACATGGTCGTGGTAGTAAGTCTTCTACACGAGGTAGCAATAGGATGTTAGTGGTCTAAGTTCTATTGTACAAACTTCAATTCTTTCATAGTGGATTTGCTGTTGTACCTTGAGGATAGCTAGGTTAAATCCTCCCTAGGTTTTTTACCAGTTTGGTTTTACTGGATCATCATATCGTGTGATCTTTATATTTTCCGCTACTTTACATGATATGATTGTTATTGTTTTAACCTAGATTTGAATAATAAACCTAAGAATTCACTTGGTTAATTAATTAAGTTAAACAATCTAGTTTACGAGGATCTAAAAACTTAACAACATGATTACTTGATGATTGTTGAAGATTCTTATAATAAAATAAAATAAGGGAAAAGTTAACCGATGTTCTATATATGGACATTGGTTTATAAAATATTTTTAGAAACTTTTTATATAAAAATAATAAAAAAAATTAATTTTTTTTTTTACTGTTTTTTGTATTTTCCATTAAAGTGGTATTAAAACTTTCTTAAAATAGTTTATTAATAATTGTTTTAAAGACACCCGTTAATAGGACAAAATTCTCATTTCTACAAGATATGGGAGAGATGTTTGGTAAACCGTCTTACCCCATTATTTTAGAGGCTTTAAAGTTCAAAGTACCAAACTTCAAAAAATATATAATTGAATGGAGATGCAATTGCACATTTCCAAGAGTATGGGATCATCCATCAAAAAAAAAAAAAAAAGAGTATGGGATCAAGATGTTCCCCCTCCCCCATATGCAATTCAAGTTGTCATTTTTCATGATTATCATTATCACATTGTAACAATTTCAATCCAGTGTATTATCAATCAATTCATGCTTTCATACTCCATGACATAAGAATTTAACAAACATTCGGCCAGAAGGCACAAGCCTCTTCTTTGACCTTTGATAGAATACATTTGTTGCTGGCTACGACTGTGAAAGTGTGAATGATGATATTGTTTTTTATGCAAGTGCTCTGATTACTGAAGATTGAAGAATGCGCAGATGGCTAGGGTTTGATCTCTTCAAAATTATATTTACTCTTTTTTTATAAGATGACTGTTGGCGAGAAATTTTTTTCCCCCCTTCAATGATGGGTTTTTTAATAAAAAAGAAAGAAAGAAATTTCATGGGTTTTGTTGGAAGGTTAGTATTACACACTGAATTTATCCTTAAAAAAAATATTACGAAAAAAAATCCCACTACAAAAAAATCGACCTATCCCAGCGTTTTTTTCCCGGCGTTTTGAAAAAACGCCGTAATAGATAAGTCTGTACCAGCACTCAAAACCAGCGCTTGTAAAGCGCTGCAATAGGAGGGCTATTGCGGCGTTTTTCAAAAACGCTGGTATAGGAAGCCCAAAAACGCTGGAATAGGGTGCCCTATCCCAGCGGTTTTAAAAGAGCTGGGATAGGGCACCCTATTCCAGCGCTTTTAAAAGCGCTGGGACAGCTCTTTCTCCATAAGGGAATGAGAATGACTTGTCCCAGTGCTTTTAAAAGCGCTAGGACAGCTCTTTCTCTATAAGGGAATGAGAATGACCTATCCCAGCGCTTTTTGGGAATAGGCCAACCTATTTCAGCGCTCCGAAAGCGCTGGGATAGGTCACCTAAAGCGCTGGGATAGGTCACTTAGGAAATAACCAAAAGACCCCAAACCTAAGAAATGACCAAAATACTCCAAAATCATAAAATAACCAAAATACTCCTAAAACTCAAAAAATGACCAAAATACCCCCAAAATCCAAAAATTACAAAAATACCCCAAAAGCCCAAAAAATGGCCAAAATACCCCAAAAACCTAAAAATTACCAAAATATCCCTAAAACCCCAAAAATGACCAAAATACCCTTGAAACCTGAAAATGACTAAAATACCCCCAAAACAAAAAAAAAATTACCAAAATACCCCCGAAACCTAAAAATGATAAAAATACCCCCGAAACATAAAAAATGACTGAAATACCTCCAAAATCCAAAAAATGACCAAAATACCTCAAAAACCTAAAAATTACCAAAATATCCCTAAAACCCCAAAAATGACCAAAATACCCTTGAAACCTAAAAATGACTAAAATACCCCAAAAAAAAAAAAAAATGACTAAAATACCCCGAAACCTAGACAAATGACCAAAATATCCCCGAAACCTAAAAATGACAAAAATACCCCTGAAACATAAAAAATGACTGAAATACCTCCAAAATCCAAAAAAATGACCAAAATACCTCAAAAATCTAAAAATTACCAAAATATCCCCAAAACCAAAAACTGACCAAAATACCCTCGAAACCTGAAAAATGGCTAAAATACCCCCAAAACCTAAAAAAATGACCAAAATCCCCCCAAAACATAAAAAATTACCGAAGTACCCCCTGAAACAAAAAAAAAAAAAAAAAAAAAACCAAAATATCCCCAAAACCTAAAAATTACCAAAATACCCCTAAAATCCAAAAATGGCCAAAATACCCTCCGAAACCTAAAAAATGACCAAAATACACTCGAAACCTAAAAAATGGCCAAATAACCCCGAAGCCTAAAAATTGATCAAAATAATCTTGAAACCTAAAAATTACCAAAATACCCCCTGGAACCTAAAAAATTGACCAAAATACCCCCAAACCTAAGAAATGACCAAAATACCCACCAAAACCATAAAATGACCAAAATACCCCTAAGTCCAAAAAATGACCAATATAACCTCGAAACCTAAAAATTACCAAAATACCCCCTAAAACCCAAAAAATGACCAAAATACCCCCAAAACCTAAAAATTGACCAAAATACCCCTCAAAATATCTAAAATGACCAACATACCACTTATCCTATAAGATGAACAAAATACACCTGAAGCCTTTAAAATTATGAAAATAGGGGTTTAGGGGGTATTTTGGTCATTTGTTATGTTTAGGGAATATTTTGGTCATTTTTTTAGTTTTAGGGGGGATTTTGGTCATTTTTTAGGTTTAGGGTGTATTTTTATCGACTTATAGGTTTAAGGGGCATTTTCGTTGTTCTATTGGTTTTGGGGTATTTTGGTCATTTTTTAGGTTTCGAGGATATTTTGGTCATTTTAAAGTTTAGGGGTTATTTTGGTCATATATAGGTTTCAAAGGTACTTTGGTCATTTTTTGGGTTTCAGGGGGTATTTCAGTTAAGTTCTAGGTTTTGAGGGTACTTCGATAATTTTTTAGGTTTTGAGGGTATTTCGACCATTTTTAGGTTTCTAGGTTATTTTGGTCAATTTTCATGCTTCGGGGTTATTTTGGTCATTTTTAAGGTTTCAGGGGTATTTCAATCATTTTTAAGTTTCTAGGTTATTTTGGTCAATTTTCAGGCTTCGGGGTTATTTTGGCCATTTTTAAGGTTTCGAGGGTATTTTGGTCATTTTTAGGTTTTGGGATTATTTTGGTTAATTTTTAGGCTTCTAGGTTATTTTGGCCATTTTTTAGGTTTCAGAGGTATTTTGGTAATTTTTTAGGTTTCGAGGGTATTTTGGACTTTTTTTTTTTTGAGTTTTGGGGGTATTTTGGTCATTTTTAGGTTTCAGAGGTATTTTGGTCTTTTTTGGGTTTCATGGGTATTTTCGTCATTTTACATTTTTTTTAGTTATTACATTATATTTTACTCATTTTTAATCAGGAATTATATTTTATTAATTTGAAGTATTAAATTAAAATGTATTAAATTAGTTTGAAGTATTAAATTAAATTAAATTTTGTTAAATTGAATTATTAAAAAATATTTTTATTAATTAATATAATTTATTTTATTAATTTGTACTGTTAAATTATATTTTATTAATTTGAAGTATTATATTCAATCTTATTAATCAAGAAAATATTAAATATTACTCTTTATATTACTATTTATAATTTGAACTATTTATATTACTATTAATCAAGAAAATGCAAATGGAAAGACCATAAGCCTTTCTCCATAAGGGAATGGAGAGACCTGTCCCAGTGCTTTTGAAAGTGCCGAGATAGGATCACTCATTCCCTTATGGGGATAGACCTATCTCAGCGCTTTCAAAAGTGCTGGGATAGGTCTCCAAAAGCGCTGGGATAGGTCCCTCATACCACTTAAAAATTTTCAGACTTCCCACTTATTTTTTTCACCTTCCCACCACTTTGGTCTCTCGTTTTTGGTCTCCCACTTCTTTACTTCAGATGTTTTCCTCTCACCCACATTTTCTCTCCCTCTCCCTCTCCCTCTTCCTCTTCCTTAACCCACTTCCCCTCCTCCTCTCTTCTTCTTTACTAAAAACCCACAATTTCTTTTCCAAAATTTCAAACACAAAAATACTACCCAAAACCACAAACCCTATGTAATACCCCAATTTTTGCTTTTATGATTATCACCGTATTTTGTCCTTTTTTTTTTTTTTTTTTATATATATATAAAGTTGAGGTATTGTATGTGTGTGCATAGTAAGATGGGAGTAGACAATTTTGTGGTGCTACAAATAGGTGAGAAAATTAAAATTTTAGTGCATACAATTTAGTGAGGCAATTAAAATAAAAAAAGAAAAGAAAAGAAAAGAGAAAGATGTTCTATGGGCCTCTTGAAGACTAAAGAGATAAGCCTAAGTGGATTTTAAACTCCAGCCCACTACCCCACCAAGCTCACATTTCTGATGTATTAAAATATAAGTTGGAGGAAAAGATAATTAGGGTTTGGGATAAGAAGGGTTTCATCACTAAGGAGGCTAGGGTTTCATCACTAAGGAGGCTAGAAGGTGTAGTTTTCCTTGGAGTTAATTGAAGAGGCAACTAATTGTTCAGGTATGATTTTTCATCTGTTAGAATCAAAGAATTAAAAGAGTTAGTGATGTGCAGATTGTTAAAAAGGGGTATTTTCCTAGAATTGTTATTTAAACTTTTAAATCCTAGATTGCCCACTGCCCTTGATGCGGGTCCTTGAACAGATTCATGGAATCTCAATTCCTAATTCAAGAACACGGCTGTAAAATTTCAATTGTGGTTAATACATATATTACAGGATGGCTTTAACGTTAGGAGGGCTTAAACGTTGCTTCGTTGGATTAATATATATTAAATCCATGAATAAGACTTGCATCATTTTTTATAGGGCTATAAGAACCTGATCTATACCGTAAGGTTCATTTATGTTTTGCTTGAGAATTTGCACCCGATCGCACCATGTGCCACTAGTTAGCTCTCACTTTTGTCAATGTCCAAGTTCTCTGATGGTCCGATGGATGAATTGATGGCCTTGGTAGTCTATTGCCTAGGTGTTGACTAAATTCCAAGCACAATGAACCATTTAGGTTCAACACGTCTACAAATATTTAAAAAAAAAAGAGGGGATAAGGACAGATTTGAGATTTTCATACCAAAATTCTCATTTAAATCCTAAAGTAGCTGCTGCCTCTGAGTTGTGATAAATTCAAGAAAACACATTTTTAGTTCAGCAAAGTATTTTTCTAGTGAGTCAGTTTGTATAGTTCAATAAATTCTATATTTTGTGGAGGATATTAAGTAATTTCTATGATTGAATATAAGTCTTATTTAAGAGTATTTTGAGGCTTTTTGGAGGTTGTTTCTGCTGGACTTTCAGAGCAATTCAAGTGATGTAAGTAATTATGCATAATATGCACAAGTTTTGTCATTTAGGTTCTTAGATGTCAAAAGTTTTCAAAAGTCATATTTTTAAGCTTACATTTTCTAAAGTTTATCGAAAGCACTATTTTTACATCATTGGAAGAGAAACTTCGACTTTTAGACAATATTTTAAAGAGAAACTTCGAATTTTAAATAACGTTTTGAATGTCCAAATCTCATTTAAAGATTATTTCTAAACTAACTCTTTTCAGAAAATAATTGAGTTTCAAAGTAAGTTTTCTAAAAAGGTTCTTGTTTCTTTAAATTTGTTGAAACCAAGTGATTTCAAAGTCATATTTTTATTTTCCAAATGGTATTTAAGACGTTTCTTTTAGCAAATTGGATTTTCAAACTTACTCAAGAATTGTAAAAATATTTATAGAAACTCTTCAGTTCTTATTCATTCCCTAAGAGAGTCAAGCATCCTTTGATTTATGTTCAATTCAATATTGTGATATTTGCTATGCCTGTATATTTGGAATTAGTGTTAATATTAAGAAAATTATTCTATTTTGTATATATTTCGTTTTGTGATATGTGACTCAGAATGAATGTTTTTAGAATTGATCAGATATATCAGATTTATGTGTAAATCCGCTCACAGGATTGTATGTGAGAATATGTGATGTGTATATGTGACACTGTGCTCTGATCAATTTTATGTATGTGATTTCTAATGATTTTAAGATGTGATTACATATGTATTAAGTGATTCATTATATGTTTTGGAATAATTATTTTTGATATCATTAAATGAGTTTGTGAAAAATCAAAATACTCGTGCGTTGCTTGACTCTGTTCTGTTGTGTATTCTGTATAATTACTTACTAGATGTGGCTCACCCCATCAATTATTATTTTTCAGATTGAAGTGTAGTTGGGAATATAGGACCTTCTGATCGCTTTATAAGGTGCAAGGTTGAGCGTGGAAGTTGTAGACGATTTTCTATATTACTTGAAGACTTATAGAATTTTAGTTATCCTTATTTTGTAATTCATGATTTATATTTTGGAGATTATTTCCAATTTGTGGAGTTTAGATTTTTGTAAGAGGTTATTTATTAAGAGCATTGTTTCTTTGGAGTTTTAAATTATTTTGGATTAATTTTACTTTTAGTTGTGCAAGATTAGCAAGTTAGTCATGCATCTAAATTCATGTTCCATGGATTTGGGTCGTGACAGTGTTGTAAAAACTCACCACTACACTATTACAGTGTTGTAAAAACTCACCACTACCCTTCGGGGACATCCGATAAAATTGGAACGATACAGAGAAGATTAGCATGGCCCCTGCGCAAGGATGACACGCATAAATCGAGAAATGGTCCAAATTTTTATAAGTAACGACCCAAGGAAAAGCGCTAGCCACATCTGCGATATACCTTAAAAGGACTAGTCACAATTGAGGCTCCTTGTAGTTGTTAATAAAACCCAATAAATACCCGATGTGGGACTCATCGCACAATCAATCAATCAAATTGGGGCATCACAATTTCCCCCACTTAAATCCCTAACGTCCTCGTTAGGGCCCACTTTTCTGAGCCCACACGGGGTTACCGGGCCGGCTCTGATACCATAAGTAACGACCCAAGGAAAAGCGCTAGCCACATCTGCGCTATACCTTAAAAGGACTAGTCACAATTGAGACTCCTTGTAGTTGTTAATAAAACCCAATAAATACCCGATGTGGGACTCATCGCACAATCAATCAATCAAATTGGGGCATCACACCCTACCCAAAGTAAGGTAGGTCTCTCTAGCTCTCATTTCTATTTTGTAGCAATATTTGTATATATATTTGTTGTTAAATTTCTGGTTTTTTAGTTTTGATTTTGGTTGAAGTTTGGTTTGGGTTATGTGTATATTTTTGTGTAACTATTGATTGATTGTGTGGGTTTTAGTTTTGGTTTTGGTTAAAGTTTAGTTTATTTTTGATTTCTGGTTTTGGTTTTTTATTTTTTTCCTTATTGCTAATTTGATGAAGGATTTTTGCTGAGATCTATGATTCCTAGCCTACATTGGTTTATTTCACATGGGTTTTCTCTCTTTTTATGATTTAGTGGTTTTGGAGTGTTCTTTGTTGTACATTTGCTGAATTTCAATTTGGTCAATTTTTTTTGGGCTTCCTTTTCATGGGTTGTTTTAGTTTTTGAGTAATTTGGGAATTTTGGCATCTGGGTATTATTAGTAATTCTTGCTCACTTCATCGTTTTAGTTTTGTTACAATTGTCTGAATTTGGGTTCTAGTGCATGTTTGATTCTACTTTTGCTATCTAGGTTTTTAAGTCTGAGCTGGTTTAGATTGGAATTTGGTTGTTTGGATAGTTAAAGTTAATAGTTAGATACATTATTATATTACCATTGTTATTTGTGTTTTTGGGTTCAGAGTTTGTGTGGTGCTTTTAATTTAAAAGTACAGCTAACCAATTGTTTGGTGGCTGTGCAAATTTAGAATAGAAAGGAAGAGAGATAAAGAAGTGAGAGTTATGCAGAAAGCATGTTTAGCTTGATGATTTGCATAGGCAGCTTATTATTCAGCAAAAATAAAAGAAGAGAAGGCAACTTATTAGAATTTCAAGATGTTGAATTTTTATTTTCCTTTACTCTGCCTTTGATTTCTCCAAAACATGTAATTATTTTTATAAATAAAAATATAGGAATGGACTCAACTAAGTCTAAATGCTAATTATATTGTGTTGGGCTAGTGTACCATTCATAGTGAATTGTCTTATTATAATTGAGAACTGAAAAAAATGCAAAACCATGAATGAAGGATAGGTATATTTATTTAATAATGACTACAATTGAACAACTCATTGCTCAGTGGGGATCCTTTTTAATTTTTTTGTTATTATCTTGTGTGCAGCTTTGTGTACCCATGTGATTTTTTTATATTACTAATGGAGGTGGCTATGAATTGAAGATTCAGGTACATCAATCAGTGCACATGTATTGTTTGTGAAAATGTTTGAATGAGTTTTTATTTTTTAATTTAATTTATTTTATTCTTTGTCCGTGATGTTCTCTTGGTGGGTGTTTGTGTTAGAAGAAGAATTTTAATCAAGGGAATGGAGAATGAATGCCAGGACAAGTTTGGCTCAGCGAGAAGAGTCAATTAGGAGAACTGTGTATGTGTCTAACATTGATCAACAGGTATATAAAATCAAAATGTTCTTGGTTGCTATTATTGAACCCAGCCCACTTCTTCTTTTATTTTTTATTTTTTTTTTATTTCCTCTCTGTTTTGTATCCACTGGGTGACCGGTTTTTGCTCTTTATTTTCTGTCCTCTAGAGTCTAGTCTTATCTTATTAGTTGTCATCTTTTATTGTTTTCAAGTTTCAACGTTTCACTTTTGCTTCCTCTAGTGTGAGCCATGTGATTGGTTTTGGAAATGACAATGGAAAGTTAAAAAAAGAAGTCCACAATAAGTGTCAGACATTCAGAATTATTAACTTCATTTCTTTAAAATAAGTTTTTATCAGTCGGGTGATTGAAGTGATTGAAAAAAAAAACATGTTGATTGCTTTTTTCTTTTTTTTTGGATAAGTTGTATTGTTGAGTTGATTTCTTGATTGAAAAAAATTGTTGATTTCTTTTCTTTTTTTGGTAAGTAAAAAATATGTTGATTGCTTTTCTTTTTTTTTTCTTTTTTTGGTTGATGTGCTGTTGATTGAAAAAAAAATATGTTAATTGCTTTTTTCTTTTAATTGGACTGAATGATATAGAATTGATTCACTCAGAATTTTTCACTATGGACTGAAATTTCATCATTCACCCTGAAGTGTGTGCATTTTCTTTAGTATTCAACAACTACTTGCTGTTGTTTACATCCTTTTCTCATTAAAATACTGTATTTACAGTTTTAAAAACAAACTTGGCACAAGTCCAAGATCACGATTTTATTAGGAATCGCTTTTGCCAATTCTTTTTTTATTTTTATTTTTATTTTTTTTTTATTTGGAAACTTTGTTCAAAATGTTATATTTTCACCATATGCGATTCAGATTCTATGTTATATTTTCACCATGTAAGGGTTCAAGTAGCATGCTACTTGAACCCTTACATGTGCATACTACCCAGGGAGGGTACCCCTATTGTCCAACCCCTAGGTACTACCTAGGGAAATTACACTTGGACCAAATGTCTGGTGGTATTATATATGTGGTTCATAACATATGCATTCAATAGAAATGACATATTGAAAATGAAAATTCCAATATAAAGGACATAACTAAAGGATTTAAGAAAAAAAAATTGAAGATCATGAATGAAAAGATGAAAATTAGCTATATGTCAATTATAATGATTTTGACCCTACACTTCTCTCTTCCCTTATTTTGTCCTAAGTCCCTTGCTTGTTTGGACCCTACTCTTCTTGCCTTACCTTATCATCCAACTTGTCACCACATCTCATCCTCCACTCATTTCATAATCAATTGTTGGTGATGACAGAAATGCTAGGTCTAATATCAATCAAAGTAAGAAAATTGTTGGAATGGAAATTTTTTTACATTAGGTAAAATACTAATCAGTTTTATACTTTTTTTTCTAAGAAAGTGTGTGTTAACAGATCTATAAGAGAAATATCACTATGTATCTGACAGCACGTCATTCCTACACTATTCTATATAAAAATGACACTATTATTAGCCTTTATTATAAATTAATAAAATTGATTATTGATTCAACAAGTTGTTCATTTCTCTTGATAAATATTTAGTGCATGTTTGGGAAACTATAAAATCTATTCAATTCTGATACAAGCTGAACCAAAAATAAATCAATTCAATTTTGAATTGGTTTTCATTTCATATTTAGTTTCTCTAGAATCATGTTAGAACTAGTTTTAGTCAACATACAATTTGTTTAAATTAAATCTTTGGTTGTTTGAACCCAATTTTGAAGCAAAAATGATATTAAACTAAAAATAATTAAAACCTAAGTTATTTACTTAACTGGTCTAATTCTATTATATGCCAAGCAGCCTCTTATGGTTGAGAGGGAAATTGTTACTTATATTTCCCGTAGAATAAGTGGGGGAACAGAGATTTAAGTTAAGGTCTCTGTAAATGATGAATCAAGCAATATTATTAAACTTTAAAGATCTTGGAAAAAGAAAATTTGTTACTATTTAGAATGATAGTTGTCAATATAATACATATATGATTTTTATTCGACCATTTATATATAATATGTATGCCAATAGCAAGATTTTTATTATTATTTAAGGTTAGTGTGCACAAACATTTATTATATAAGGATCATAAGAAAAATTATTGGATGGAAAAACTCCGAGCCCCAACTCATATGGTCCTTGAACAAACCCTTAGGGCTAAGGTTCCATCTAAGGCTAGTCTAGCCCAAGATCACTTAACGCTGGGATGGCCTATGGAGCAACATTTTCACGCATTCAGCAAAATCCAAGTGAAACCCTTGTAAACATGGAGCACATGGCATAACGTGACCAAAAAACCTAGAAAGCCAAGACCCTAGTCGGCCTATGAAGTTTTATTAGAATGCGTAGATACCTCATGCATACTAGATCAATTCATTCAAGAAACCTTTTGTAATCTAGATTACAAAAGGTTTATTGAATGAATTATAATCTAAGATTTAAGAAATCAATAAAGTCTTAAGACGGAGGAGCGGATAAAAGCACTAGACCACTACAGGGTCCACAAGAAATAAGGCTTAACGTACTTATCAAAAAAGAAAAAGAAAGAAGGATTAATGCTATTTGTTTGAGTTGTTGAGGTCTGGAATAAGAAGGGTAAAATTGATATTTGTAGGTATTTACTTTAATGCCCTTTTTCTATTTAATCATCATGTGTATATTCTTATCAAACATTGAGCTTATTTTTATATGTTGTTAGCTACTTTATTATGAAATAAATACCTAAAAGTTAGTTGCAATTAGTTCTTTATTATCTTACCTCAAAATTAAGGTTTTTATTTTTTATTTTTTATAAAATGTATTGATTTACTACTTTTTATTTTGTCAAATCAAATCTAGCTGAAATCAGAGAGCGGGATTGGTGCAATGTGATAACATGTCATATGGATTGGCATAATCTATTTGCTCATTTCTTTACCATGGAAGATGCAATTTACTCTTGCTTTTGGTGAAACTCTAATGACATTTTACACCCACTTCTATTTACTTATTTAGTTGCTAGAGAATATTGGAGCCTCTTAAATTGATTGTGTACCAAAAATCTAGGATGTGATGTGGATCTATTACGTCAATATGCAGTCATCCCCCTATGGCCTATATTTGCGTGTATGCGCTTCACATCTATTGTTTTATTGTAATAATATTGATAATAACTATTTTAAGCATTTTTGTTTTTCTTATGAAATTCCAGCTCTGATAATTGAATTGAATTGAATTGAATTTTTTTTTTTCAGTTTTCTTTTACAATATTATTACAATTTATTGCTATTTATTACAATATGAAATTCCAATTCACATATTTATTGCTATTTCTCTATTTCCTAGTCTTCTTCTACTAGTCATTTTTTTCCTAAAACGGCTCTCTTTTGCTTCCTTGCACATTTTCTTGATTTCCTAAGGACTATGTTTGTACCTTACATACATCTTTTTTAGTATCAAACACTATTTTCTTTACTTTAATTTGAATCTCTCTCTGTATGTGTCTGTCTGTGCTTTCCACAAGAATTTATGTAAAGTTTTACAGTTTGTGGGTCTACCAAGCAAGCTCTCTTGTCTTTTGGTTTACATAAAGTTCATTTCGTGCAGAAGAAGAATGATCATGCATCCTTGAGGCAAGTCATTTCGTGCATATATCTTTGCTTTTTGACAACTTCAATTTATTCTAGAGAAAAAAAGTAAAGCCACAAATTGTCAAGGGTCCACAAATCATTGTATTACTCCTGTTTGAAATAATGACAGAGGGCCCTTTATACTTTGATTATTGCTTGTTTTGCTTTTTCCTTGTCATAACATCCAGTTCAAATCACTGCAAATGGTAACTTATTGCAGCGTTTGGTTAGTAGATACTTGTTTTCCCTTGATGTTATTGTGTTAAAGCATATTATATATAAATTATTAAATAGCTCATGTCTACTTGTCGAACAAATGCAAACTAGCAAAATATTGGAGCTTATCTTTTGGTTTGTATATCTTTGCACACCTTTCCCTATTTTAGTTTATAGTTTGTTCTCTCGGTGTACTTAGTTTAGTAGTGTCTTCTCCTTTACATGATTTTGGATGTGAAGTCACCTAATTTACGTCTTTTAAGTTATTTTAGACTTAGATTTTGCAAGATTAGCAGCTTGCTCTAAGTTTAAGTTCCTCTTTCCGTGAGCAAACTAGTGAATTGCTAAAGGGTGAGTACATCTGCTTCATAATACCCTACTAGTCTATAATTATATGTTAAAATTTCTGTTGTGGTGGATTGTTGGTTTGGAGTGTGGTATAAGGTGGTCTACTTTTTAATTATTGAACACAAGGTTCCTAGGTGATTGGAGTGGTCTAGCATTTTTAAGCTTTTTTAGCATCAGCTATGGAGTCAAATTCAAGGCATTCTTGATTATTACCGATGATTAAGTTCAGATTTTTCATCATCGATAAGTATATGTATGGTTTGATTCTATTTTTATTCATCAAAATTTTTGTTCTTTGTTTGTAAATCCGATTTCACTAGCTTGGTGCTTCCTACCATGGTGTCTTGCACCAATTAGGACATTATATTAAACTAAGAGACTGTAATGGTTAGTAACGGAGGGTTAAATCTTAACTAGCATGAATCATTACAATAAGTTGGCTGTGAACATAGCATTACAATTTGATTTTGCTATTGGTATGTTTTCTTCTCTTTTTCTTCTTGATTTTGTGCTATGAGTTTATGGTGAATTATACATGAAGTAGGCTATATCTTTTATACATTTCATAGGTGGACATGAAGTAGTATATTATTTTTATAATGAAGAGCGTTTATTAGCTTATTAAGATTGTTGTTGAGATGTATCTAGTAGCATTCTGTTCATGTTTATTTTTCGTTGGTATTAGTATATTTGAAAGTTCTACTATTTTATCTTTTCCTTGTTGTTTTTTTGGATGTATCATGTAAAGTACTAGTTGAAAGTGTAATTGTCAACCTAATGTATTTTGTATTATTCATTAAATGCATTGTCATAATCAGTGTTGTAGACCATGGACATTAACCATGGACATTAAGCTTAGTTAAATCATTAGATGCAAGAAATTATTGCCTTATATTTTTCTTTGAAATTTGAGTGAAAATTAGGTGTAATAAGAGTATAATCTGATGTATTTAGTTGAAAGTATATTGAAATACCTGTGAATTTAGCTCATTTTTGTGTAAATAGTTTGTTGGTATTGTGGTATTGTATTTGCTATTGGAAAATATGAATTGTGGTTCATTATAGGTGCTATAAAATATGTATTGGAAACTATGTATTGTAGGTACATTTCAGGTGCTATAAAATTAAATTTTTTTTTTAAATTTTTAAAAAGGCCCTATTGCAGCGTTTTGAAAACCGCTAGAATAGGGTATGGGTGTAGGCAAGGATGTTATGCCCTATACCAACGTTTTAAAGGCCTATGCCAGCGCTTTCAAAAGCGCTGGCATAGGTAGTACCTATTCCAGCGCTTTTAAAAGCACTGGTATAGGTTATATTCACATTTTCATAAAGGCTATCCCGACACAATTAAAAACGCCGGAACAGGGTCTGAAAACGCTGGGACCTATGCCAGCACTTTTGAAAAGCGCTGGTATAGGCCTTTTAAATTTTATTCATTAATGACTTATACCAGCGCTTTTGAAAGCGTTGGCATAGGTACTACCTATGCCAGCACTTTCAAAAGCACTGGCACAGGTAGTAAAAGCGCTGGTATAGGTTATATTCACATTTTCATAAAGGCTATCCCGACACAAGTAAAAAGGCCATAATAGGGTCTGAAAGCACCGGGACCTATCCTGACATTCAAAAACCAGCGCTTTGAAGCGCCGGGAAAAAAAAAACGCCGGAATAGGAATTTTGACCCTATCCCAGCGCTTTCTGGGGCTATCCCAGCAGTTTTGAAAATGCTGGGATAGCCTCGTTTTTTTGTAGTGTCCCTAAGAAAAATCGGACAAATGAGGGGGTGGGATATACAATGCCAATAGGGAAATAAAAGTGCCAAATCGGCATTTTGAGAGTTATCAATTAAATAAAAATCTTCCTTAGGAAAATGAGATTTACAAGGAAAGTGTTAAATATATATATATATATATATATATATATTCTTATAATGTGAGTAGGGATTGCAATGGAACAAGTGTCAGATTAGGGGTTTTCCATCCCATTTTCAGAGCGGGAAAAACCTAGGCAGCACAAGAGTGAGGTAAGCTGGGCTTAGAGTGGGTTGGAGATACTTTGTCATCCCTAATGACATAGAGATGAAAGAAAGAGATGGCAGGTAATTGTGAGGGTGTTAAAAGAGAGAAAAAACAAGTATTTTGGGAATAGTCATAGAATAGGTATAAAACAAAAAAAAAATTATAAATAGGATATATATATATATATATATAGGGAAATTATTGTGTACTCCCGGAGTACTATAAATGCGTACTCCCTAATTTCACATGAATGGTGGGTCTCATTAATTAAATTCATGGTGGGACCCACTATTCATGTGAGAGGAGGGAGTATGCATTTATTGTATTCTGGGAGTACCTAATAATTTTCCATATATATATATATATATATATAGTGGTTGCGAGAGTGTTAAAAGGGAGAAAAAAACAAGTATTTTGGGAATAGTCATAGAATAGGTATAAAACAAAAAAATAATTATAAATAGGATATATATAAAAAATATTAAATATATATATTTATATATATATATATATATATATATATGTTGGAGATACTTTGTCATCCCTAATGACATAGAGATGAAAGAAAGAGATGGCAGGTGGTCGCGAGAATGTTAAAAGAGAGAGAAAACAAGTATGATGGGAATAGTCATAGAATAGGAATAAAAAAAAAAATTATAAAAAGGATATTGTAAAGTTGTGATTTACAACTATGTTTTATGTTGGCTTTATTCCATGACAAAAAGTGTTGTAATTGCTTTAATTTATTTCCTTGTATTTTGTGGGATTTTATTGTATTGGGTTTAAAATCAAGTTGGTGAAGACTGAAGCTTAAATGAAGAATCAGTGGATCTCGCGAGTGTCTCCCTAGAAGCTAACCCGTAAAAGAGCCATGTGAGAAGCACATGATTGGAAGCTGAAGAGTCGTGCCAGGTTGTCGTTTTCGCGAGTGTCTCGCTTGTAAGGCCTTCCCGTGAGATATTCGCGAAACATTCTGCCTGGAGGTTTTTAATGTGTGACTTTCTTACCCTTCACCCATACTATATATACCCTCATTACCCACAAATGTAAGAGAGGCCATTCAGAGAGAAAAACCCTAGATAGGTTTTCAACAACACACACACCCATTTTTTTTAAGAGAGAGCTACTCATCCTTAGTGAGAAATTATTGTAGCCTCTTCTCCATCCCTCTCTCATTGTCATACCTTGAGAGGAGATTTGTACCTAAACACAACCCACACCTATTCAGAGTGTAGAGAGTGTTTTGGAGCTTGAGAAGTTTTGGGGATTTGCCAAAAGAAGCCGGTGAGGCTTGGTGGATGCAATCGGGCGTATAGTGGGATCCAGAAAGCTAGACAAGACACGGTTCCGAGAAGCCTTATTGGAGTAGGAGCTTGGAGGGCTTAGGTACATCGGGTAGATTAGGGTTGGAGGGTCTCTTGCTAACCCATGCATCCCAACTGATTGTCTAGTGGATCGATTTCCGCTTGAAGGGCGACGGAGAAGTTTTTCGCCCAGTTCTTCAGATTCCTCTTCGATAACACATCGGCGTGTTATCTTGTGTTTGCATCTCTCTTCCTTTACTCTTGTGCTTTACTTTTATTGTTTGTTGTTAATATTTATGCACTAGAGTAGTATCGGTTGATTGCGCTTCATTTATTTTTGTTTATGCACTTAGATAAGTTAGAGTAAAAGCAATCTAGCCGTAATTTTAATTTGGGGGTCTAAACAGCTCTTGTGTTTTCAACACTTTTTCGAGCTTTCAATTGGTATCAAAGCGAGTACACTTGTTGTGGTTTAAATACCTAAGTGTGATCCTTGACCCCTTGTGTGTTTTGCCATGGATAATGCCTTGTACGCTTTTGTGGATGTTGTTGATTGTAACATGCCATATGTTTGTGAAAATGCCTCTATGAGTGTTTATACTCATGATTGTGATGACATGTTACTTGAATCATTTGCTGTTGTTGATATTCCAAATGACAAACTCTTGAAGGAAAAGGCCAAGAAGTTTCAAAAGAATTTGAGCAAGTTATTTTGTGAAAATGATGATTTGATTGCTAAGTTCAATGGATCCAACAAATTGGTTGAGAAATATAAGAAACTTGCTGAAAATTCTCTTGAAAAGCTAAAAGAGTTTGAATGTTTGAATATGGACTTGGATGCTAAACTTGTTTTGTCTAACAAACTTGTTGATGATCTTAAATCTTAAAATGAATCTCTTAAGATGCATGCCAAGTGTTTGATTGCTGAACCTACTATTGAAAATGATGAAAATATTTGTTGCAATCATGTTGTGGTACCCGATGTTGTGTCTATTGTGTGTTCTACCTCAAAGGACAAATCCGTGTACATTCCTCCATACAAAAGAAACCAAAAAGTGGAGAGAAAGACTCTTAAGCCTAATCATTTGTTTAGGTCTCAACCTAAGGCTTTGGATGGATCTAAATTTGTTCCAACTTGTCACAATTGTGGTGTGATTGGTCATATAAGACCTCAATGTTATAAGTTGAAAAGGGAACAAACTCATGTTGCTAGATCCCTTCCCAAAAGGCCTAGTGGACCTAAACACATTGTTTGTCACCATTGTGGTGCCCTTGGTCATCTTAGACCTCATTGCTCTAAGTTTCAAGCTTTTAAAAGAATCAAAAGAAAAGAGAAAATTGAGCTTCTTGAAAGTTGTGCTAAAAAGAGTAAACCAGATTTGAGTGAAAATAGCATGTTGTTAAAGAAAATGTTTAATACTCTTAACTCCTTGTCTGTGTGCATCTCCGGTTCTCATTCTTCCAACCCTCGTCTACTTCTCATGAGACACTCATTCCAAACAATCATTCCGTTTGGATGAGGAAGGGTTCCTATGGTTGAGCTTTTGCTCTTTTGGTCCTTGATCTAATTATTTCGATCTTTGTAGGACCCTTCATGCATTGATTGTCATATCTTCATGCATTTTGTACATCTTGCATTTCGTTATATGCATTGTTTTTGTTTTTGATCTTATTTTATTGCATTTGTTTTGTGTGAGTAAAAATCCAAAACCACATAAAAAGTGAAAATTTTAAAAAGTTTGATCATATATGTTTGAGCACATATTTCATGCGAGTTTGGCCTAATACCTTCGTACTAATGGCGTAATGCATTTACGAGCTTAGCTTGTTATGTATGCACATTTATCTGTGTGAAAGAAATCTTGAAAACTATGTGTGATTGTTGTAATAGATCTTCAAGCTTATTATGAATGATTGGTCAATAGTCTTGATAGTCTTGATACTTGTATAGACTTGTGCCTATATCTCTTTCCACTTTATTTTTATATTTTTGCAAAAGAGCTCACCAAATGTAAATCTCCAAATGAAAAGAGATATAGAGCTGCAAAAACTTGTCGCACATACTAGTATTTGACTAAGAAAAAGGGAAAACGACTTTTATTTTGAAATGTATGGTGCTCAAAAAGGCAAAGGCTAATTCTAAATATTGAAATATCAAAAATTTCAAGCACCGATCTCAAAAAGAGATGTATTATCCAAAATGGATCAAATAGAAGCCAAATAAAAAGCTTCTAAGATTTGTAATCATTTTCTTGTGGGATGTCATATATGTTCATTTCTATAATTGAGATAGACCACTTGACTTAGTACTAGTTGTGTATGACTTGATTGAATTGATCATTAAAGCTTCACTCTGGTCTAAGGACTATTCCACATTTGATACTCACACACAACACACAAGTTTAATGTTCAATGAATGCCTACTTCATTTGTGTGTTTGTACATGTTCAAATGTGATGTGTGTGTGCTCAACCATATGTGGATCAAACCAAAAAGATTTTTGTTCTTTTTTTTTGCTTTTGGAAGTGATTTGTATCACCCATGTTTTTCAAAGTTTTTCAAGTTGTTTTTGTGTGAAAAACATGTTTTCTTGGTGTTTTTGTGACCTATTTCATGTATAAGCTCAACTGGGAGTTAAATGGTCCAATTTTAAAGTTTTTTTAGCTTTGGACAGAATGTTTCACGAGTAAGACTTACCCGCGAAAAATTTCGCAAGTAACTTCGCGAGTAAGCTTCCCACGAAAATTTCTAGATCGGCTTTTTAAAGGGCATTTCGTGGGACATTTGTTCTAAACATCTCCCATCTTCTCCCAGACCCCTATTTTAATGCTTCAACATCAAAACCCAACTAATTTCAAGTGTTTTACATTCCATAAACATCTCTAAGGTAATCTTTAACTCTTTTCATTGATTTTGATCCTTAGATTATGTTTTTGGGGATTCTATGTTCATAGTTGGGATTTTCTCAAATGGGAGTTGGAAAACTTATTTTTTGTCAATCTTTTTTATTGGGTTATGTTTTAAATGATGATTTGCTTTGGATGTTGGCCCCTTGTGCAAAAATAACATGTATTTAGGCAAGATTTTCATATGTTCTTACATTGTTTATCATACATGTGTAGTGTGTGCACTCTAAGTGTTTGATAAAATGCCCAAATGACATTTTCTCGTTGTTTTGGACTCTGATGAGTACCAAACTTTGGGGATCACCATAATTATTCATGTTTATCATGTTTTAATCATTGGTTGTGTGTTTTATACACCTTGCCCCGTGAATGCTTTTTCATGCATTGATCATGCATCTCACATGCACACTAGATGCACATTTGCTACACACACTTGAACACTTGACATGTTCGTGTATTTACTCATGTTAATTAAGTCTTTTTAGACCTTTTAGCTCATATAACATGTTCTTGTATCTTTATCATGCCTAGGTTTATATCATGTTTCATCATCCTTAGCATGTCATGTTCTTTATGCTTTGTAGCATTTTTTAAAGATGTTTTATTTTTGTATTTGAGCTTCATTTTTCTCATACATCTTGCACCCCTCATGCATCATCTTTAACCCTTGTTCATATCTTCTTTTCTTTCCCTTATTCATCTTGATTAATTTGTCTATTCGTGACAAAAAGGGGGAGTGTATCGTCATTTCTATATGACTCATGTGCACACTCTTAGGGGGAGAAATTCTACCTTGTGCACATTCGTAGGGGGAGAAAGCCATAGGGGAGATGCATATACTAAGGGGGAGAAGACATTGATTTTGAGAAAACCTTGATTTACTTTATGCTTGTTTTCTCGTTACTTTATGATGCTTTGATATGCTTTATTGCTCTCTTTGCATCGTGCTTGTGTGTTGGACATGCTTTTATCTTTATGATATTGTGCTTTATTGGTTGCATGTTCGGATGATCATTTGCTTTGCTATATAATTATTGTAGTCATTTCCATATGACTGTCAGGTGTTTGATCAAGTTGCTCACATGTTTCACATCATGTTTACTTAATCGCATTTTACTTGTTATATTATACTTGTCCTTTTATCACTTGATTTACCTTGAGGGTCTAATGCGTTTTGTGCAAGTGTTTCAGGTTACAGGTATCTTGTTCCAAGTGCATCACAGCTTCTAGATTTAGGTGTGAGTGAGTTTTGCCATTGTTCCCAAACTCACGTTTAAGTCTAGAGTCTGTTATAGGGTGTTTTGTCACGGAATAGCCAAAGGGGGAGATTGTAAAGTTGTGATTGCTTTAATTTATTTCCTTGTATTTTGTGGGATTTTATTGTATTGGATTTAGTATCAAGTTGGTGAAGACTCAAGCTTAAATGAAGAATCAGTGGATCTCGTGAGTGTCTCGCTGGAAGCTAACCCGCGAAAGAGCCATGTGAGAAGCACATGACTGGAAGCTGAAGAGTCGTGCCAGGCTGTCGTTTTCGCGAGTGTCTCGCAGGTAAGGCCTTCCCGCGAGATAGTCGCGAAACATTCTGCCTGGAGGATTTTAATGTGTGACTTTCTTACCCTTCACCCATACTATATATACCCTCATTACCCACAAATGTAAGAGAGGTCATTCAGAGAGAAAAACCCTAGATAGGTTTTCTACAACACACACCCATCTTTTTGAGAGAGAGCTACTCATCCTTAGTGAGAAATCATTGTAGCCTCTTCTCCATCCCTCTCTCATTGTCATACCTTGAGAGGAGATTTGTACCCAAACACAACCCACACCTATTTAGAGTGTAGAGAGTGTTTTGGAGCTTGGGAAGCTTTGGGGATTTGCCAAAAGAAGCCGGTGAGGCTTGGCGGATGCAATCGGGCGTATTGCGGGATCCGGAGAGCTAGACAAGACACAGTTCCGAGAAACCTTGTTGGAGTAGGAGCTTGGAGGGCTTATGTACATCGGGTAGATTAGGCTTGGAGGGTCTCTTGCTAACCCATGTATCCTAACTGATTATCTAGTGGATTGATTTCCGCTTGGAGGGCGGCGAAAAGGTTTTTCGCCCAGTTCTTCGGTTTCCTCTTCGATAACACATCGGCGTGCTATCTTTTGTTTGCATCTCTCTTCCCTTACTTTTGTGCTTTACTTTTATTGTTTGTTGTTCATGTTTATGCACTAGAGTAGTATCGGTTGATTGCACTCCATTTACTCTTGTTTCCGTACTTAAATAAGTTAGAGTAAAAGCAATCTAGCCGTAATTTTAATTTGGGGGTCTAAACAGCTCTTGTGTTTTCAACACTTTTTCGAGCTTTCAGATATATATATATATATATATATATATATATATATATATAATTAAGTTATATATAAACACACACACATATTCAAAGGGGTGAGTCGAGGTGAGAAAAACCTATTCCCGCCCCCGTCAGCTCTTTGGGGAGAGAAAAATCTATGCAAGCATAACGAGGTAAGTTTGGACAGGGAATTTTTGTCATTCCTATACAGGAAGTTGGAACTTTTAGGGCTTTTTAGTTTTTGAAATAAAGAAAGAGAGCGGGACATTTTTAATCATATTTTTTCATAAAATTTGGAAACTGAATTTGGAGAGAGAGAAAGATAGAGAGATTTTCACAATTACGGAATTTAATAAGCTGTAATATTTTACCACGAGTATCAACAATTCCAAGAAAATTTGTATAGAAAAAGTTTGGTTTTAAATAGGTTCAGAGATATTTTCTTTCAATCTATTATGTGGTTATTAAAGAGAATATTTATATGTAATTTTAGTCATATAACTTTTTTTATTAGTTATGTGACATGTTTAAGTAATACACATGAATTGATGAATAGCCTTACAAATTAGGATGTAGTGGGTTGGAATAAGTTCTTCTAAATTAGTTTGGAGCTAATCTTTGTCCAAGTTGTGTAGTGTTATATTATGTATTGAATATGGTGCATATCGGGTACTTAGGTTGCATTACATAGTAGATTATAGTCATTATACCCATTCAAACTCCGTTTGTGTCAGCCATGCATGTTCAACTTACCTTTAAAAAAGAAAAATTAGAAATTTCATTCATTAAGATAGAGTTAGCGTAGAATATCTGAGATAAATTCTCCAACAAAATATGCTAACAGACAGTTTAGAAGAGCATTCCACATGTCAGACCAAAGCATTTTCACAAGCAGCTATGTTTTCACACTTATCAGTGACTGCCATATATACCTGTGAATCTGTGATAATCGTTTCATGAAGTAAACTGTCACCAGAACCATTTGCAACAGTCCCCAAAAACGTGAGGATGCGATTTGCCCTAATTAATAAGAAAGTATATATAATTTTTACCATGTTCCCTCGGTATGAATATGTTAGTTATTTAAACCTTTGTAAACTCAAATTGTTTAACCTAATTTATTAACCAAGTTGTTACTTAGGTGTATAATATGTTAGTTATTAGCGGTATGAATATGTTAGTTATTTAAACCCCTGTAAACTCAAATTGCAACATGCGGGTCTACGACTAGTGTGTATAATATTTGTCACTTTTTGTGTGTCTACAATGTAAATTTACATTGTAAGTACAATATAAACATATAAAGATCCACAATATTTAACCCCTTAAGTATTATATTTTATTCCGTTGTATAATTTTTTCCATGTTACCTCGCACTGCAACGAATACATAGTGTTGTAGAAGCTCAATACTCTTACCATTTTAAGACCCAAAAATGTTGCGTCAATGGAATGTTTGACATGGAATAGGTGCTAGTTAATTGCTCTGCCTTTCCAATGACACAGTGACTCGCACAGAAAAAAAAATCATAACAAATCATTTTATTTGATAATAATTATTTCCGTGGCATTACATCAAGGGAAACAATGCAAACTTTATTCAAACTATATATTGGTTTATTATTTCTACTACAAATATTTTTCCAAATTGCGGTGACTTAATTAGAATTGTTTTTTAAGATAATCAACTATACATTCTTGTCCAACTAGAAGGCCTTGGCAAGAACATCAGGATTGATTGGAGGATTAGATCCAAAGACCATGTTTGCTATGGTGATCAACCTAAGATTTTGATTGCTGAGACTAGCAAAGGCAAAAGCGTTGGTATGCCCTATGTTGAATTGGAAGTGAATGAGACCAATTGGGAATACAAAGACGTCTCCCCTGTTTAGAACTTTGGTGAAGAGTTTGTTTGGGTTTGATGTGACAAATCCAACAAAGAGAGTTCCCTCGATGACTACCAAAAGCTCAGTGCCACGAGGGTGAGTGTGAGGAGGATTTAGGCCATATGGTGCAAAGTCGAGACGAGCTAAAGATATACCTAGAGTGTAATTGAGACCTGGTAATTTATCGATGTTCACAAGATTAACATGTCAAGTGTACACTTGATCCGAGTTTACTTGCAACTGTGTTTCTAGGAATATCGAGTCTGGGAAAGAAAAAATCGTTGGCTGTGATAGTTGCTGGGTCCTTGGAAAATTTTCCATTTACAAATACTACGCAAAGAAAAGTTTGTTATTGTCACAAATAAGATAATTCAACAACAACGGACAATAGGATGTGTTGGGAAATTTAGACCCCGGTTGATAGAATTAACAAGTTTAAAACCCAAGTTGTTAATTAGATTTATTATGAATCAAACTTGTTAAAACAAACAAACATCAATATCATGTCAAAATTATGCAGCGGAAAAATTAAAAAAGACAAGATATGATGACCCAGGAAAACCAATGAAACAAACTAGTTTCACAGTAAAAAACTTGGGGGGAAACCTTCCCGAAAAGCAATTCACTATAGTAAAGAGAAGTTTTAGATCTAGTACAAAACCTTTGTCCCTAGACTCTACAATCCCCGTAGATGAACTCACAGCAGAAACCTTCTACCGCTTCAAAACCTCTGAACTCTTCAATATATGAACGCCACCCTTTGATGCACGAATCCCAATACGTGACTAACCAATTGCACGAATCTCAGTACGTGACTCACTCACTCACCAACTTAAGGAAGAAGAATGTTGGCTGCAAAGTTCTTCACTTCATCAACAATGAAGATCAAGAAGCACTTGGTTACAAAACCCTAAGGCGCAAAGACGCAGTAACTTCTTTCAGAGAGAATAAGGCATCGGTCACCTTTTGCATATGTTCTCCTTGTATTCTCTTATGTGACGGCCTCTAAAATAAGCCTTATATAGGTCTAGGGTTGTGAGAAAAGAAACCCTACACAAATACATAAGTCTGGCCCAAAAACAGAAATCTGAATTCCCGTAACCTCGACAGATAGCAGCTATCGAGGAGGTGTCGAGAAGGTGTCGAGGTTTAATGAATCTCAACAGATACAGCTATCGAGGAGGTATCGAGAAGGTGTCGAGGGGACAGAAACTTTCTCGATCGATCGACCAGCTATCGAGAAGCTATCGAGATTGCGATAAGAATCAGCTGAAGATCTCGACAGATAGCCAGGTGTCGAGGTAGCTATCGAGCAGGTGTCGAGAATTAATGAATTTGCACTTCAGCTTGCTTTTTCTTGGACAGACTTGATGACTTCAACACTTGATCTTGAAACAAGGTTTCTTGAAGTATTAAAAACACCTAGAACTACCCAATTACAAGTAGAGTGCGTTTTGTCAAAAGGATTAGCCAATTTACATAAATGAGTGACATATGTTCTTAACAAGTGAAAACACATATGTCCTAACAATCTCCCCCTTTGGCAATCCGTGACAAAACCACAACAAACAAATGAACATATGAGAGAAGTCATAAATCACTCAACTCATATTCACTTGTTGAATACAATAAAATCTATCCTAACACAAACCCTTGAAAAACTTTGCAAGAAAAGAGTTTATGGCAAGTAGACTTTGACAACCTGTATTTCTGAAACACTTAAACAAAACTCATCAAGGCATCTTGTGTGAAACAGAAATAAATAGATTGCATACAAGTATAAAGAACATGTGTATAACGATAGAGAAGAAACAACACATGAAGAGAGAGGTGAAGAGACATACATCAGCATATAAAGAAGATAAGCACAATGTATGTAAACAATGTCACAAGACCCAAGGTACAAGAAGAAGGAAGTAAGCACTCCCCCTAACAAGATGAAACACATCTCCCCCTTACAAAGGAAAGTATTTCTCCCCCTAACATGTAGAATCTTAAAAAAAAAAGAAACCACATATCTCCACAAATTCTCCCCCTTTTTGTCATGATTGACAAAGGGTACAAGAAGCTAGAAAGCTTCACCCGAGAGACATAAAGACGATCAAAGATAATCAAGGGGGCACAAAGAATCCATATAAATGCATGAATGTAATGAAACAAGATGCTATGGATGACAAAACATGTGAAAAACAAATCTCTCAACAAGAAAAATGTTAAGCACATAGATCCCAAAACACACACACACACTAAACAAGTCTAACCAATTTTATATTTCAAAAACAAGTCAAGACAGTTTAGTGAGCATACATTAGCACATGTAAAACCTAGTGATGGCCAAATCACATTGTACCTGCACATGTATCAAGAGTAGCAAAGAATATTGCGTGTTGTGTGTGAAAAACATCGCAAGATTGCATATGTGTATACATGTTATGACGATCTGAGATATGAGTAAATAACTTTAACTCACACACAATCATAACTGTTTGATGAGGACTATCACCTTTGAGGTACATCCTATGACTCCCACATCTCCTAGAAAACACGCTTGCAATCATATTTAAAGCATTTTAATCTTTTTGCTTTTTATTTTCTTTGCATATTTTCTTTTAAGCATATCATGTATGGGCATATAAAGAGAGAAAAGAAATACCCAACATGTTAAGCATAGACATTGCACTTTTGCTATGCCGAAGCATACGGATGTCTTTGACACTGCACTTTTGCTATGCCGAAGCATACAGGTGTCATACTATGATTGGCGGGCAACAGTGGTGAGATGGTCATTTATGCCTTTCTCTTAGGATTTTCTAGTCCTACCCGTCAAAAAGAGTGATATGAGTGTTAAGTTTAAGAGATAACTTAATCTTACTCATCACAAACAAGAGCCACAAAGCTCACTTGCTTAGTTGTGCATAGAGATGCTCATCTAAGCTACAAGAGATACAAAGTTTAGAAAACTTTGTTTCATTGGTCATCCAAGGTACACAAGTACCAAAGTACACAAAATACACACTGTTTTTGTATTTTTCTGATTTTTCAAATTTTTATTTTGAAAACCAACAAAATAAAGACTAAACAACCAAACAAAAACAGATAAACAACATGAATGCATGAAAGAAAAATGCATATGCATGAAGGTATGATAGAAAGATGCAGATGCATGAAAGCATGATTCCAAAAACAGATAAGAAATCAAGCAAAGAAAGTCCTACTTTAGATAGAAAGAATCAAAGCAGAGGACAAACAGAAAAGACAATTAAGTCTTAGGCTCCTTTTTCACCCACACAGCACGAGTCTTTGGCCGTGAAGATGAAAAGGCACGTGTCCTAGTATGTCTACTAAAGGACATAGAAGAATTAGAATTCTCCTGAAATTGAGTTAAAAAGCTCAAGACTTTTAATAACTCTCCAAACAAAGGTGTAGGTCCTTGAGAGGAAACCTGAGACTGTTTGGACAATTGCTTTTGAGGATACAACTTAAAGCAATTAGGACGAATGTGTCCAGCAACACCACAATGGTGACAAACATGAGCAGTTTTAGAACTACTATGCTTCCCAGAAGGAGATCTAACCTTAGAGGTTGACAGAGACCTCAACTTGGGACAATTTGGCCTAATATGACCAACAATATGACAATGATGACAAATGGGGACAAATTCAGATTTATCATTCAACCTAGGAGGAGTTTTAGACATAGGCTTAGAAACTTCAGCATTAACATCAGATTGTTTACCTTTGTCTATCCTAGCAAAATTAGCCTTCAACTCTTGATTATTCCTTTTAAATGGAGGAATATAAACATCCTTTTCTTTTGAGTTAGGCTCAACAACAAGTTTGGCACTAGTTAATTTTTCAACTTCAGTTTTAAATTCAACTAGTTGCTCTTCCAAACTTTTAATTTTGTTCAACTGAGATGAAATTTGATTTTTAAAATTCTCATTCAAATTATTGGCTTCATCCAATTTAGCAATCAAATCATCTTTTTCAAGCTTGACCTTTTTAATATTAGCTTTCAATTTTGTAGAACATTCAAGAGATTTCATACAAAAATTATAAAGCTTGCAATAGGCATCTTGAAAATCATCATCATCATTCAACACAAGATCATGCAAATCAAAACAATCAAGAGATTCCATGACAACGGGGGTCAAGGATCACACTCAGGAAATTAATCCAATCAGAGTGAACCCGCTCTGATACCACTTGTTGGGAAATTTAGACCCCGGTTGATAGAATTAACAAGTTTTAAACCCAAGTTGTTAATTAGATTTATTATGAATCAAACTTGTTAAAACAAACAAACATCAATATCATGTCAAAATTATGCAGCGGAAAAATTAAAGAAGACAAGATATGATGACCCAGGAAAACCAATGAAACCAACCAGTTTCACAGTAAAAACCTGGGGGGAAACCTTCCCGAAAAGCAATTCACTATAGTAAAGAGAAGTTTTAGATCTAGTACAAAACCTTTGTCCCTAGACTCTTCAATCCCAGTAGATGAACTTATAGCAAAAATCTTCTACCACTTTAGAACCTCTGAACTCTTCAATATATGAACGCCACTCTTTGATGCACGAATCCCAATACGTGACTAACCAATTGTATGAATCTCAGTACGTGACTCACTCACTCACCAACTTAAGGAAGAAGAATGTTGGCTGCAAAGTTCTTCACTTCATCAACAATGAAGATCAAGAAGCACTTGGTTACAAAACCCTAAGGCGCAAAGACGCAGTAACTTCTTTCAGAGAGAATAAGGCATCGGTCACCTTTTGCATATGTTCTCCTTGTATTCTCTTATGTGACGGCCTCTAAAATAAGCCTTATATAGGTCTAGGGTTGTGAGAAAAGAAACCCTACTCAAATACAAAAGCCTGGCCCAAAAACAGAAATCTGAATTTCCGTAACCTCGACAGATAGCAGCTATCGAGGAGGTGTCGAGCAGGTGTCGAGATTTAATGAATCTCAACAGATACAGCTATCGAGGAGGTATCGAGAAGGTGTCGAGGGGACAGAAACTTTCTCGATCGATCGACCAGCTATCGAGAAGCTATCGAGATTGCGATAAGAATCAGCTGAAGATCTCGACAGATAGCCAGGTGTCGAGGTAGCTATCGAGCAGGTGTCGAGAATTAATGAACTTGCACTTCAGCTTGCTTTTTCTTGGACAGACTTGATGACTTCAACACTTGATCTTGAAACCTTGTTTCTTGAAGTATTAAAAACACCTAGAACTACCCAATTACAAGTAGAGTGCGTTTTGTCAAAATGATTAGCCAATTTACATAAATAAGTGACATATGTTCTTAACAAGTGAACACACATATGTCCTAACAGGTTGGATGTGACAAATCCAACCAAGAGAGTACCCTCCATGACTACCAAAAGCTCAGTGCCGCGAGGGTGAGTGTGAGGAGGATTGAGGCCATATGGTGCAAAGTCGAGACGAGCCAAAGATATGCCTAGAGTGTTGAGACCTGGTAATTTATCGACGTTCACAAGATTGACACTTGATCCGAGTTTACTTGCAGCTGTGTTTCCAAGAATATTGAGTCCGGGAAAGAAAAAATCGTTGGATGTGACAGTTGCGGGGTGCTTGCAAAATTTTCCATTCACAAATACTACACAAAGAAAAGTTTGTTATTGTCACAAAGTAGACAGTTCTGTAACAATGGACAATAACATGTCATGTAGGAGAAAAACAAATCTAATGTAGATGATATAACGTAGGTGATGATAATAATTTCATTAATGTGTAGAACTTCACTATAATGATCTCGAAAGAACGTAGGTGACGATAACATTACTACGTACTGCTAATAATGAGAGAGCATGTAGATTTGCAGTTCATCAAAATAAAAAATTAAAAAAGGAAAGAGCATGTGCATACCAGCAGAATCGGTGTTGCAATGGACTAGGGTCATAAGCTGAAACAAGCTTAAGGGTGGTTGCCAAAGCCAAAATGGCCTCAATTACAACTTTCATCATATTTTTTGATGTTATTTCTTATTGTGTAGTATTTTTCTTGCTTGGGTGAGATATAGCATATGGGGGATATATCTATTTATAGAGAGGAGTCAATGAAGGAGCATATAAGACTTGGTAATTCTTCATGATAGGCCAAGAATGTATTGACCCCTTGTGAAAAATTAACCAATTAATTAGTCAAGTTAATTAATTAATCAAATTAACATGCAAACGCATGGTAGCACAAACAAATCACCAATTAAACTAAGTATGCAACAGAAAATAAATTGACACGGTGATTTGTTTACGAATGGAGAAAACTTACACAGCAAAAACCCCACCGGGTGATTTTAAGGTCACCACTCTTGAGAATCCACTATTATCACAACAAGCGGTTACAAGTAAAGAAATCCCAGTACCTTATACCAACCTACAGTTGAACCCTTACCTCAATACCCAATTGGACTTGTTATGTAGTGACAATCTCTCCTTGTAATGCATGGCTTTCAGTACATGATTAACCAATTGCGCGGATCCCAGTACGGGACTTCAATCACCAACTAGAGAAGGTTGTTGGCTGCAAAGTTTTTCAGTTCATCCAGACGATGAAGATTGAGAAGATGCTTGGTTACAAAACCCTACGATGCACAAACACAGCAACTTCTTCACAAGAAAGATGAGCTAGAACAAATTCTGTCTCCGGTCACAATTTGCTTGAACAAACTTTGCTCAACACTTGTGCAACTTATGTCCCACCTTTGACGGCCCTTAAAATAATCCTCTTATATCTCTAGGGTTGTGAGAAAAGGAAGCCCAAACAAACAATCACAAATTGGAGTCAAAATAGAACTGAAATTTTGTTTTTCATAAACCTCGACAGATGCCCTATCTGTCGAGCTGCTGTCGAGCCACGGTCTAGAACAGCTCTTCAAGGCTCGATAGATGGCTAGCTCACAAATTAGTTTTAACGTTGTTTGTTTGGATTGTTAAATTGGACAGATGTCAAAATTTTAAGTAGGGAACCTAAGGTACAATACCTTAAATTGGACAGATGTCAAAATTTTAAGTAGGGATGTCACGCCTCGAACCCAAAAGGGTCCAAAGCATGAGAAAACATCTCAAAGGTACCTGTAGATTTTTTCCTTTTGAACAATACAATCCAAAAAAATCATATCAAGTACCAACATCAGGAATTATCATAATAATTCCATTTAATATACTCCCAAAGTAAGTCAGAGCGATATGCAACATGGTTATTTTTCAAAAATCCCGCTAAAAAGCTACTTACCTTACAACCCACAAAAAGGCCTAATTTTCCAAGCTCCAAATGAGATTTGCTAGAACCTAAACAATATCAAGAAAACCTATCACAATAAGCATAAAGCTTGACATTGCATCTAGTTATGAATTAGAAATTACTAACAAAGCAGTTAATTAGGCAAGCCTAGCATTTATCCTTGCAAATAAAGTGTTTCACTTCCAAAGTTTCTCAACAATTTCATTACAAGGCATAGACTCCAATTTATCATCAGGTCATTCAAATCATCTCCTTTACCATAAGAGATCCCAGCACTTTATGAATTTCTTCCACTATATACACATACCATTTTCAAGAGAACCATGAAACAACATATATAACAATACCCACTATTACAAACCCCACAAGTAAATCCTCCACTAGCTCCAAATAAATAATAAATTCATCAACTGTTTCACATTAGAAAGCCAAAACCCCCAAATCTTCACCACTTATATAACCACCATTGCAAAACTATAAACCCACTCATCAAATCATTCCACCAACACAAAACCCATACATATAAACACATAAATATCACTTCCAAAGCTCATAAATCTCATGGATATCATTATCAAAGCTTAGATTGAAGGACCTCAAGCAAAAGTATATAAACCCACCAAAAGATAAGGATTTTTTACCACAAATAAATAGAGATAAGTGAGCCTTACATTTTTCCTATGGAGTTTTCCAATGATCCTTATTGGAAAATGATGGTGGAGGTGGTGCTATGGAGTGGGTACGGTGGAAGATGATAAGAGAGTGATAGAGAGGAGTGTTTGTTGTATGGAGAGAAAATGAAAAAAGAAGAAGAAAGAAGCAGGTGAGTGGCATGGCCGGCCAAGAGAGTGAGGATATTTGTGAGATGTATGGTTGAGGGGAGTGGGGTAGGTGGGGTCACATGTGTGGTTTTTTTTTTTTTTTTCTTCACTCTTGAATTGAGCTGGGGCGTTATAAGGGAACCTAAGGTATTGTACCTAAGTTTTGCCCATAGTATTATGTATCTCTTTCATTGAACCATGAAATTGGTCCATTCCAAATGGAGACAATTCTTTTCTTATTTATTAGGAGCTCCTTGGAAAACATGCTTTGTTTAGATTAGGCAACTCAATAATAAAGATGACAAGTTTCTGTAGAATAAATGCTAGGGAAGTGTATAAACTAACAATTTTTTATTTTATTTTATACATATATAATAATATTATATCATTTAAGTTTTATATATCTTACCCAAGAACTTTATAGTTGAACTGATATTTTTTAACGTTTCTATTGGAGACATCTAGAGTTCAAATTCCTCTCTCTCTGTCTCTCTCTCGTTATAGCTATTCCATTTTATTTATTTTTATATTTTATATTTATGGGTTCCAGTTAGCTCAAATGGTAAAATATTTTATATTCGAATAAAAGATTTAGGATTCGATCCCCACCTACATCAAAAATCAATTGGTGTTTTGATCTGATGATAAAAAGCATTATATCTTTGTGTTATGTTGCATAAATGGACTATAAATAACTTCACAGTTTCCGCTACAAATTGATATCAAATTTTCCATTATCTCAATAGGTAAGTTCATTTCATATATAGCTCAAGTGCTTTAGTCTTGATTCCTGCATACACCAAAAACCAGTTGATATTTTAGTATGATAATAAAGAGCAATCATCTGGAGCGAACCTACAACAATAGGTTGAAACTCTAAAAAAACAAAAATGAAAAAAAGTTGTCCATGACATAAATATACCATATCTTTGTGTTCTCTATATGATTATATATTCTGTTTCTATGTTGCATAAATGGACTATAAATAACTTCATAGTCTCCACAACAAATTGATATCAAATTTTCCGTTATCCCAATAGGTAAGTTCATTTCATATGTAGCTCTAGGTTTTTTGCTGAGTCATCTACCATCAATTGATATGAAAGCATCAATAAAGCTTGAATTTAGCCGCAACTCATTTGGTTGCCTTGGGTAGCAATATGAAAAACTTTCTCCATTACTATCACATAATCATGCGTGGTAGAAACGTGAAGGATATAATGCTTTGTCATAATGTATTGTTGAACTTGAACTTATTGTTTTTTAAGAAGCCTTCAATTCAATTGAATAATTAGTATAGTACATACAAAATAATAAGGGAAAATTAGATAAAAATCTTACAGAGCATATATGAAACTATCACATAATCAATTTAAGGGGCCATACACAATCTCCGTTAGTCTGAGCAATAACAGAGCATATTAGAGCACGAAAGTATTTATTAAAGTTAAACTCTGTGTTTCACCTAAAGCTTGCTTATAAATCAATATTGTCTATCATTGAACAGAGAGAAAACACTTTGTTTAGATTGAGAAATTCTTTTTTAAAGGGAGAACATGATTGCCAGTTTATCGAAAATAATTATAAAAAAAAATTATCAATAGTTTTCAATTTTTATTATCTAGAACTAGTCATAGACCACGCAATTCTTGGGAATATATAATTATTTTATAATTTTAATATAATGTATAATTTTTTCTCTAAAATATGTTGAAAATGATTTGTTCTTCCTAAAAATTAAACAACTTCTATTCTGCCCAATTTGCTCTATTTCAGTCTCATTCGGTCCAATTAAGTCTACTTCGGTCTCATTTGGTCCACTTAGACAATTTTGGTTCCCTTCGGTTCATTTTAAACTAATTGGGCCTTAAATTGATACTTTTTGTAAGTTGCCTTTTTGTTAATTTTTTAATTTGGCCATATAGTAAAATTGAAATAAAAATTCTATCTATTTTTTATACAATTTTTGTCAATTTTATTAGGTGCTTGTGATTTCAATCGTTGTGGATCCAACATATATTCAAGATTTAGTAATGCACTAATTGCTCAGCATTTGCTTTGACACCATGACACATAAATAAATAAATAAAAATCATAAGACAATTTTATATGATAATAATTATTTTTATGGCATTACATATAAGGAATCAAGGTAAACTTTATTCAAGGTTAATGGGTCAGCAGATGCAGAGGTGAACAAAGTTGCTGGTGGTGGCTGTAGGTGATGAACTTGGCGGCTGTGATCAGAGGCAATCTTGCAGCCTTGCATGCTGCCGGCTAGTGATGGCATCGCTAAAAAGGTTGTGAGATTTCAAAATTTTGGGTTGTGTATTTTGGTATATCACGGCTTGGTCAAGATCAAATTTGACTGAAAAACAACAATATAGAAAAAGGAAAGAGCAAAAGCAATATTTTAACCTGAGATCTTCACCATTAAACTCTTGTATTTACAAGTGATCAAAAGTAGGGTTTATATACTAGAGAACTACTCTAGGTTAGCCCTAGACTAACTCACGATTAGTTTGTTTGTTCTACAAGCACATGAACCTACAACAGTTTGGACTTCTTGGACCATGCATCTTTAACAATATTTGAGAAATTCTTATTTTACATTGTCCGGTACAATATAAATTTACATTGTAAAGATACAAAAAGTAGCAAATATTGTACGCATTTGCAAAAAGTAGACAATATTTACCAATTTCAGCAAATGTGTACAACATTTGCCACTTTTTGTGTATCTACAATGTAAATTTATATTGTAAGTATAATATAAACATATAAAGGTCCACAATATTTAACCCTTTAAGTATTATGTTTTTCTCCCTCATAATTTTTTCCATGTTACCTCTGTATGAATACATAGTGTTGTAGAAGCGCAATACTCTTACTATTGCAACACCCAAAAATGTTGCTTCAATGGAATATTTGACGTAGAATAGGTGCTTGTTAATTGCTCTGCCTTTCCTATGATACAATGACTCACCCAGAAAAGAAAAAAAAAATTAAAAAAAAATAAATAATAACAAATCATTTTATTTGAAAATAATTATTTCTATGGCATTACATCAAGGGAAACAATGTAAACTTTATTCAAACTATATAGTGGTTAATTATTCCTATTACAAATATTTTCTTAAATTGTAGTTGACTTAGAATTGTTTCTGAAGATAATCAACTACATTCTTGTCCAACTGGAAGGCCTTGGCAAGAACAACAGGATTGATTGGAGGATTAGATCCAAAGACCGTATTTGCTATTGTGATCAACCTAGGATTTTGACTATTGAGACCAGCAAAGGCAATAACATTGGTTTGCCCTATGTTGAATTGGAAGTAAATGAGACCAATTGGGAATACAAAGACGTCCCCCTTGTTTAGAACTTTGGTGAAGAGTTTGTTTGGGTTTGATGTGACAAATCCAACCTAGAGAGTTCCCTCCATGACTACTGTAAGGTTGAATTTTATCAACCATTTTGTTGGCTTTATTCCGTGCCAATTTGCTTGTAATTCAGCATTTAGAAACCCTGTATTTAGGTGGGAATCATGTAAGGGTAGTGTGTGAGAGAGTGTGAAGAAAAGCTCAAAAGTGTGCAACTCAGCAGGGCCTCGCGACTGGATCTCGCGGCTGGCTCGCGGCTTGCAAGTCGCCAAAGGAGGCACACGTGTGAAGCATGCAGAGGAGCTGAAGAGTCATGCCAGCTGGAGCACTACAAGACAAAACTTCCAGTCTGGCCATTCTGTTAGTTCGCGACTTAGACTCGCGACTCAGTCAAGTCGCGAGGCCAAGTCGCCAGACCACTCTATTTGGGAAAAACTGACTTTTCGCATTCCAAACACACACCAGTATAAATACCTCTTATACCCACAAAATGTAGAGAGCTTCCAAAGAGAATTTTGAGAGAGAAACCCTAGAGAAAAACAAGATTGACTCATCCACAATCTTCATCCTTTGATTCTCCAAATTCCTCTACTCTCACCCTCTCCATTGTTACATCCTTGAGAGGTACATTAGCCAAATCCTTTTCTCACCATACCCATATCTGTGAGAAGGCTTTTTGGTGCTTGGGAAGCAGTTAGGAAGGGACCAATTGATATTGGTTGATGCTATGGGCTATAGCGGAATCCGGTAAGCTAAAGAAGACAAAGGTTTGGCATAACCTCGTTGGAGCAAGAAGCTTGGAGGGTTTAGGTACACTGGGTAGATTAGGCTTGGAGGGTCTTCTGCTGTTCATGTATCCCAACTTCATTCTTTAGTGGATTATTGACCGCTTGGAGGGCGGCGGAGAGGTTTTACGCCGAGGACTTCGGTTTCCTCTTCAATAACACATCGCTGTGTTGTCTTTGTGTTTGCATCTCTCTTCCCTTAATCTTTGCCATTTAATTTCTGCTGTGGATGTGATTTTATTTGGTTTAGATTATGTTATCAATTCTGCTTTAGCTTATTTACATTTTCCACACGTACATTGTTTGTTAATAAGCTTGAATTGGTAATTTGTAATTTGGGGGTCTAAACGTTCAAGGTGTTTTACATACATATTTGAACATTCAACTACCAAAATCTCAGTGCCACGAGGGTAAGTGTGAGGAGGATTTAGGCCATATGGTGCAAAGTCGAAACGAGCCAAAGATATACCTAGAGTGTTGACACCTGGTAATTAATTGACGTTCACAAGATTGACACTTGATCATAGTTTACTTGCAACTGTGTTTCTAGGAATATCGAGTCTGGGAAAGAAAAAATCGTTGGCTGTGATAGTTGCTGGGTCCTTGGAAAATTTTCCATTTACAAATACTACGCAAAGAAAAGTTTGTTATTGTCACAAATAAGATAATTCAACAACAACGGACAATAGGATGTCATGTAGGGAAAAAAAAAAATCTAATGTAGATGGTATAAGATATAACCGTCGAATTTCACAAATAAAAAGTATTACTTCTTTCCCTAATTACCTGTAGGAATTTTCTTCAACATAGGTAAGTGCTACTGAGCCCTCAATTTGGCCATGTTCTAAAATTGAAATAAAAATTCTATCTTTAATACAATTTTTGTCTGTTTAGTAATGCACTAATTGCTCTACATTTGTTTGGACACCATGGCACATAAAAAAATCATAAGGCAATTTTATTTGATTATAATTATTTTTATGGCATTACATATAAAAAATCAAGGAAAACTTTATTCAAGCTCTGCTTTGTAATTGTTCATCATTCCTATTACAATTATTTTTCCAAATTGTGGTTTGACTAGAATTGTTTCTGAAGATAATCAACTACATTCTTATCAACTTGGAAGGCTTTGATGAGAACATCCGAATTGATGGGAGGATTAGATCCAAAGACCGCGTTTGCAATGGTTATCACCCCGAGATTTTGGCTATTGAGACCAGCAAAAGCAACAACATTGGTCTGCCCTATGTTGAATTGGAAGTGAATGAGACCAATTGGGAATGTAAAGACGTCTCCCTTGTTTAAAACTTTGGTGAAGAGTTTGTTTGGGTTGGATGTGACAAATCCAACTAAGAGAGTACCCTCTGCAACTACTAGAATCTCAGAGGCATGAGAGTGAGTGTGTGGAGGATCCAAGCCATATGGTGCAAAGTCAAGACGGGCCAAAGATATGCCTAGAGTGTTCAAACCTGGTAGCATATCGACATTCACAAGAGTGACATTGAATCCGACTTTATTTGCAGTGTTTGCAGGAATATTGAGTTCGGAGAAGAAAAAATCATCGGCTGTGGCAGCTGCTGGATCCTTACAAAATTTTCCATTCACAAATACTACACAAAGAAAAGTTTTTCATGGTTAGAAATAAATAAATAAATAAATAAGAAACTTCTGTAACAATGGATTGTTAGGTTCTAAGACTTTAGGAACTAATGTATTAGAACTTCAATTTGTATTATGTTGGCAAACCATGATCAAAACATAAAGCCTAGGTTTAGGCTTGCTCAAAGTATGTTTATTTGTAAAATTGGAATCGAGTGATTGCAGAATTTATTGGACTAAATCTACAAGTCTCGATCGATCGAAAATTAGACTCGATGTATCGAACCACGTGCAGATTTATTTTTCTGCAGAGTTCTAGTTCAGCCCAAACTCTACTTAAACGTCTTTGGGTTCAAGTAAAACACTCTTATATATGAGGGAAACCCTAAAGCGTTTTTGAGAGCTTTTAGAGAGATTAAAGTGCCGTGTGTGCCTCTTTTTATTTTTAGGGTTTTATACCCAAAGGCTCTCTAAAGGTTATTGCTCTATTTGTTGTGTGTGTGAATCTCTTGTGAGATCTGAGAGGTGGTTGCCTTCACACATGCTTAGGATTATCAAGAAGGAGATTTCATTGATAGCTTGATGATCATTCAGTTGCTGCACTAAAGCGCTTAAAGATACACAAGTGGGAGTGCTTGTACTTGCTGGAGAATCCAAGAAAGAAGGAGGCCGTGGTCTCGGAGTTTACACATGGTCGTGTCAGTAAGTTTCCTACTGGTGGGTAGCAATAGGATGTTAGTGTCGCTATTGTAAAACTTCGATTCTTTCATAGTGGATTCAGGTTTACCTTGAGGATAGCTAGGTTAAATCCTCCCCAGGTTTTTTACCGGTTTAGTTTTCCTGGGTTATCATATAGTGTGTTCTTTATTTTCCGCACTTTGCATGATATGATTTATTTGCGTTAACCTAGATTTGCATAATTTGACTAAGTTAATCACTTGGCTAATTAACTAGGTTAATCTGATTGTGTTTTAAGGGGTTTAAAAACAAACATGGACAATAACAAGTCAACTAAAAAAAAAAAAAAATCTGATGTAGATGATGATACAACCATAAGGCATGTTTTCATTAAATTTTTTTTTAATTGAAGGCATAATTTCATTGATGTGTACAACTTCTAATGATTTTCAAATGAACGTGATGAAAATTACTACTACTGCTAATAATAATGAGAGTATGTATATACCAGCAGAATTGGTGTTGTTGATTGCGACACAAAAGTCTTGCAGAGGGCTAGGGACATAGTCAGAAACAAGGGAGGATGCCAAAGCCAAAAGGGCCACAGTTATAAGGTAAGTAACACCTTTAATCATGTTTGAGGTTTTGTTATCACTATATTCTGAGTATTCTTTGCTTGGATGAGGGATAAGAATTTAGCATATGTGGAAATGCCTATTTATATGAGGATATTTGTGAGATGTGTGGTTGAGGGGAGTGGGGTAGGTGGGGTCACACGTGTGGCTCCTTAAAATATCTGACTTCCCTCTTCTTCTTTTTTTTCTTTACTCTTGAATTGAGCTGGGGCGTTACAAGGGAACCTAAGGTACTATACCTAAATTTTGCACATAGTATTATGTATCTCTTTCATTGAACCATGAAATTGGTACATTCCAAATGGAGACAATTCTTTTCTTATTTATTAGGGGCTCCTTGGAAAACATGCCTTGTTTAGATTAGGCAACTCAATAATAAAGATGACAAGTTTCTGTAGAATAAATGCTAGGGAAGTGTATAAACTAACAATTTTTTATTTTATTTTATACGTATATAATCATATTATGTCATTTAAGTTTTATATATCGTACCCAAGACTTTTATAGTTCAACTGATATTTTCTAGCGTTTTTATTAGAGACATCTAGAGTTCAAATTCCTCTCTCTCTCTCTCTCTCTCTCTCTCTCTCTCTCTCTCTCTCTCTCTCTCTCTCTCTCTCTCTCTCTCTCTCTCTCTCTCTGGAGCTATTCCATTTTGTTATCTCTATCTTCTGAGTATTCTTTGCTTGGATGAGGGATGAGAATTTAGCATATGTGGAAATGTCTATTTATAGAGAGGAGTCAGTGAACCGGTCCATGTTTTTCACAAAAAAAAAAAGAAGCATATAAATTATTTGAATTATATCATTTTTTTAGTTTATGGGGTGAACCATTCTTGCTTGGTAGTTCTTAAACCTTTATCAATTTTTAATTTATGAAGTGAACCATTCTTTAACCATGTCTGCACGTACTTAAAAACCAATGAAACCTGACCACTTCAATGCTATTGTATAGTTTTTATACTGTTTTTTGGCCAACCCAATAATGCGCCTTATATATGTTGATGGTATATTTAAAAATGAAATGACTGAAGCTTCCATGCATGTTGACTGTGTCCTCATTGCAATGCGTGGCGTAAACTCTTTAAGTCGAATGTTTTAAACTTATTATCTTATTTTCTTATCTTGCATCATTTTATTGACTTTATGTTGATTGATGGGTACTAAATACTTCTTAATGGTTTAGTTAGATTTTTAATGTTTTTATATTGTTGACGTTTACCTTTTCTTGTTCTCTCTTTATGTTGACCCTATATTTTTGGTGCATTTCGTTTAAAATCGAAGATTTTTAACAGAATATTACAGACGAATTCTCATTGCTTACATCGCGCAAAATAATTTTTTGAAAGAGATAGAAAGTGATATTTGTTGGACAAGAACAACATTCCTGGATTAATCTATGATCTAGATGTAAAGTAAACAAGAAGTACTGAATGACACAACCATGTTTGATGTTACGTGTTAGTGAATTCCCATAGAATATATTCCAATTTCTTTTACCGACAAATTAAAATATCAGAACAACCTTATTATGACTGCGGATTTCCGAACATTTATCTTTCTGTGAAAGGATCAGCCATTTTCAACTTCTGTGGCAAACACCGCAAGGAAGAGCTGGCATTTAAGAGTTGGGATCAACGTTAAATAGTTAGATTCGGAAATATATAGTCTCAAATATTCAAAAATTATCAAGTAATTTTGCATGTCAAAAAACAAATGCAGATTTTACTTACAATAAATTAAATTAATAACATACTTGATAATGCCAAAATCGTCAGTTGGGTCACTCGTCTAATCCAGAGCTTTAGACGATCTTGTAGGACCTGCAAAATAAAGAGAGATAGATCGAAGAGACCAACGGGTTGTGCCCGATGGGGGAGCCTCCGATGCTTAAGTTAGTATCACCTCATATTTCTCATATTTAGATAGTGTTTTGTTGTAGTTTTTGACCTACCTTCACAAGTGAGACGGACTGTTTCTTTTATAGGTGATTTGGATAGCTGTTATACATAATTGGAGGTGATTATTACCCATGTGTAACAGTCATCGTATTGATGGGTGTTTAAGACCGATGAGTAACGGTCGCCATTAATGTGTTGAATGTGCTTGAACGGTTACATCTTTTGGTCTACTAATGATGCAAGGTTGTCCATATTAATGGACGATCTTAATGATTTTTAGGACTCATCAGTACTTAATGCACAAAGCTCTCACTTTTACAGTGTTTAAGAGAAGTGTTTGGTAGATAGTATTTTTTGAGTCCCACATTGTTCTAAGGAGTGAGATCATTTATTTTTTTATAAACAATTTTAAGTCACCATTGATATGCTAAAAAAGTGGGCTTAGTGAGGACTAAGGTTTTATCTATATCACATTCATGTGTGCCATCCCATAGCATCTCGCGCATGTGAGGTCCATGTGGTGATTAAAGAGATTATCTGTGTGTAATTTTAATCACGTGACTTTTTTTAATGAGAATAAATTGGGTCTGGAGCTGGCGTAAAACCAATGTTTTATGCCAGCCAATGAAACCACGCCACATCATTATTTCAATAAAAGCCAAAAACACCTTACCGCAGACAATAACAGCACTCTTAAATCCCAAATTACAAACGCTGATCAGACCAAAATGAAAAATCTCCTTTCCAGCTTTGCTTCCTCTTGCCCCAACCTCCACCCCACCACACAACAACACACGCCGCCACACAAGTCACTAGATTCGTTTATGGAGCTTGTAAACATGCTAGAGTTACCGTGAGCATAGTTTCACGATTCCAAGGTTTGTTTTTCATGATTTGCCCTTTTTCCCAATTTGGATTTCAAATTATTGATGGTTTGGATTTTTTTTTTTTTGGGACGTTAATAACTTGATTTGTTATGGGTTTTTCTATATTTTGGTATCTTGAGCGGTAGAGAAGCGGTGACTACACAACAAAGATAGTGGAATGGATGGAGCTCCAGAAGCAAATGCAGATCTATGAACTGGGTTCTTTCATCTTTGCCACCATTTTTGTTGGTTTTTGCTAGAAACATAGCCCCAGTGGACCACAGGTGGAACTAGCATGGTCTTGGTGGGGACAACATTCGTGGGTTGTGTAGAGATTTGCATCCATGTCCAGTGAGTCTCTTGCATTGGAGTGGGAAAGGCAAGGCATGGGCTCGACTCAATGCCAACCGGCCTTGCCCTTTGGATGTGGTGTGGGCACCTTATGATCTGTTACAAACTCAATTCGCTCGAGTCTTAGAAATGGTATAATTTTTTTTTTTACTTTGATATCTTGAAACCATGCTCACGGCAGCTCCGGACACTGGTTTTAAAAGAATTGAAGAAGTGAATAAACAAGAAGGAAAGTACTTCAAAAAGCAAAGACACATTGGCAGATTTGATTTTTACATGATTGGATTTTTTTTTTTTTTAATTTGCAAAGAAATATTGGTTTTATTGAAATAATGACATGGCATGGTTTCATTGGCTGGCGTAAAACTAGTGTTTTACGCCAGCTCTGGACACAATTTATTCTCTTTTTTAATTAGTCATATGACATGTTTAAATAATACACATAAATAATACAATAAATTGCAACATAATGGGTTGAACAAAGGTCTAGTTGCTGTTGTGGCAAAATATAGGATAGGAGTGTCCACAGGTCGGGTTGGGCGCACAGGTGGAGGACAATATTTTTAACCAACCCACCAATATATAGCCTATCGGGAAAATTCTAATCCTCTACCAACCCATCAATCTATAAATTCGACAAGTCTGTTAAAAATCTTAATAGTTTCAACTCGACAAGTTGAGTAGGTTGGATGGGTTGGCAAATTCAGTTGACTAAATGAAATTATTTCAATAAAATTGGATATTTGTTTGCTCACTCAAATAAAATTCTTCAAAAAAAATAAATAAAATAAAATAAAGAAAGGAAACACTGCAAATTATTTTATTAAAAATAATAACAAATACTACATTGTTTTTTTATGAGAATGACTTAAAATAAAAAGAAACATGACAAAGTATATCTATATATACGGGCAGGTAGGCGGGTCATGGGTATTTTTTGCACAGGCCTAAATTATAGGATCCGGTGTCAACTATCAACATATGAAGCCATATGGTTTTTCGTTTTTTTCTTTTGTTTCTAAACAATTTGCTTGTATGAGACTTGACTTATCGATGGAGTCTTCGTTCACTTATGTGTAATGTGTGTGGCACTTTGTTTAACAACCCTTGTGTTTTGCAACCCCTATGATTCACATCAACTTGTTTACTTGACTAGCTGATCAATAACTATATATACAAAGGCACAGGGTTCAATTCCTGCAAGGAGAATGTCATGAGTGACACGTATTTGGGTATTCAAATATTCAGGTTCTACTTCAAATGCAGCACAAGCTCTATTGTTCTCACCTTGCTTTGTTTTGCTTGCACGTACAGCCAATGAAGCAGAATAGTTGTGCGGTGTAGGTGTATGGCACATTATCGCTTGCTGAGGTGAACATGCCAGCCAATGCCGAAGTTGTTGGCGGTGCCTGTAGTGATGAACTCGTTGGCTGTGATCACAGGTAATCTTGCAGGTTGCGGGCTAGTTGATGGCAGCTGCTTAGAAGGTTGTGAGATTGCAAAAATTTGGGTTGTGGATTTCGGTGTATCGTGGCTTGGTCAAGATCAAATTTGACTCTAATATAGGGTTTTTTTTTTTTTTTTTTTTTTCAAAATAACACTGATTTTCAAATAATTTCATTAGTTAGCACATTTTCAAAACTATTTAGGAAACTAACATCTCGAGTGTTGAAAGCTCGAAAATGTGTTGAAAACACAAGAGCTATTTAGACCCCCAAATTAAAGTTACAGCTCGATAGATTTTACACTAACTTAATACTAAATGCGAAATAGTGTAAATGCGAGTGGATGAACAAACAAGCTACTCTAATCCATAATAATAGCAACACAGCAGTAAAATGGAATCTAAAAGAGTAGGGAAGAAAGATGCAGACACAAGATAACACGCCGATGTGTTATCGAAGAGGAAACCAAAGAACTCGGCGAAAAACCTCTCCACTGCCCTCCAAGCGGTAATCGATCCACTAGACAATCAGTTATGATACATGGGTGAGTAAGAGACCCTCCAAGCCTAATCTACCCGATGTACCTAAGCCCTCCAAGCTCCTACTCCAACAAAACTTATCAGAACCGGGTCTTGTCTAGCTCTTCAAATTCCGCAATAAGCTCCATGTTGCATCTGCCATCCTTGGCTTCTTTCAATGCTTCCCAGCAGCACCAAAACCTCTCTTGACACTTTGAAAGGGTGTGGTAAGTGTTTGGGCTACCAACCTCTCAATGGTATGGAAATGGAGAGGTGGGAGTTGAGGAAATTTCACAAGCAAATGTGTAGAGGATTGTGGGTATAACAATCTCTAACTCTCAAGGTGTTTGGCTAGGGTTTTCTCTCAAAAGCACTCCTCAACATTTATGGGTAATGTGAGTATATATAGTGTGGGTACTAAAAGTGTGTATCAAATAGTACAGTTTGGCAGAACAGAATGTCTCGTGGGTGTCTCGCGGGAAGGCCTTACCCACGAGGTACTCGCGAAACACAGTTGTCGCCATCTATCCTGACTCTTTGTATTCCAGTCATGTGTAGGGCACATGGCTCACTTCGCGGGATGCTTAATCGCGAGATACCTGCGAGAACTCCTCAGTCTTCAGTTGCTTAAGTCTTCACACACACTCTCTCTCTATCACACAACCCTTACAATCAAATCCCACAATAAATATAGGGTACAAAAGATTGAATAAAATTACAATCAAAATTGGCACATAATAAAAGCCAACAAAACACATAGTTGTAAATCACAATTTTACAAGTGTAATAAACTCGATTTTGGAATGCCAAACTCGAATCCATAAGACTTGTTTTCCATCAAATTGAAATTAAGCTGTTCAGACTCGATTTCGGTACTCACAACAAAAATGAAAACAACAAAGAGAATCAACGAAAGAGAAACACAACAACCAAAGAGAAAAGAGAACAATCAAACAATCAAACAATCTTCTTCTCAAACAATCAAACACAACCCATTTCCAAAAACTCTTCTTCTCCAACAATCAAACACAACAACCAAAGAGAAACAACGAAATCAACAAACCCAAGACCCACCTGGGATTTTGCTAGGATCATATCGCATAGGTTTTGCTGGAGTTGTTGGGATCGGATCAGATCATATCAGAGTTGCTAGAGTTAACTGGATTGGATTGGATCGTTGGTTCTCTCTCACTTTGTCTTGTTCCATATCTCTCATTCCCCACCGAAGTTCACCTGGGTTTTGCTCGAATCAGATCGGACCTGGGTTTTGCTAGAGTTGAGTTTTCCTTGAACAACGAAATCGTGTGTAATAGGCTCGAGCACTATGTTGAAATCGACTTCATCGTGCTCGATTTAGAACACCGAAATCGAGTTTATTGCACTCAAGATGTTAGTTTCCTAAATAGTTTTGAAAACGTACTAACTAACAAAATTGTTTGAAAATTAGTATTGTTTTGAAAAAAAAAATCCCTAATATCAGTTAAAAGTTGTTGAGTGCTTAAAGGAAAGGGAAGAGAAAAAAGAAAAGAAAGCGCAAAAGCAGGATTTTAACTTGATTCATATGTCCACAGCAGAAACTCTTTTGTTAGGGTTTTAGACCCCAATTGAGTTAGACTCAATCAGATTTCTAATCAATCAATTAAAGTGATTAAACATGCAATTAGATCTAACATAAAACAAACATCAACATTCACAAATCACATGAACACCAAGAATGATGAGCCAGGAAAACTTTTGAAATTGTGGTTTCAAAGTAGAAAACCTAGGGAGAATTTAACCTAAACAATCCTCAAGGCAACATTTCACTAATAGAATGGAAGTTTATACAATAGACTTAACCCTAAATCTATTGTTACCTCATGAAGTACTTACTCACGTTACCACATGTAGCTTCGAATCCACGAACTCTCTTATTGTGAAACTGTTGCACACAAACACTCTTGTTTGTGACTTTGAGACTCTACTCAAAGGTTTAGATTATCAATTGTGGTTGATTTGATTGCAACAACTTTTCTCTATAGCCAGATTTGTTGTTTGCATAAGGTTTCTAGTCGTAGCTTCAAAAGGGTTTGGAAAAACTCCAATTCTGTGCACTGCCATTCTCTTGAATATGTAAAAACATGCTCTAAGGTTTGTATTTAAATATCCTTAACATCCATCAAAACTCTAGATCCAATAGCTGAGAAAGAAAGTGAGAATTCTAATATGCATGAATCTCAATCGGTCGAGATGTGCATCTCGATCGGTTGAGATAAGTGAGACTGTTTCTACACTTATCTTTTCCTATTTTCTTGAGTCTTCAATTGTGAAGACTTCATTTATCTTGTTTCTGAATTTTTCTAGACTAAACACTAGGCAGAAATTAAGTTTTAAATGCTACAATTTATTCATGGTTGCCAACCTAAAAATATGGACTTTACATCCTTACTATTGGACTCTTGTGTTTTCAATGAAAAAAAGTAGGGTTTATATACTAGAGAACTACTCTAAGTTAGCCCTAAACTAACTCATAAATTTGTTTGTTTGTTCTACAAGCACATAGGCCACATATCTTTAACAATATTTAAACCCTTAAGTAATATGTTTTTCTTCCTCTTATAATTTTTCCATGTTACAACGGTATCAATACATAGTGTTGTAGAAGCTCGATACATTTGCTATTTCAACACCCAAAAAATGTTGCTTCAATCTTACATGCAGAAATGTTTGACATAGAATAGATGCTACTAAGCCCTAATTAAATTTGACCTCCCATTTGCATAAACGAAAACAAATTCTCTGTCTATTTTAAATACAATTTAGATCTTCTTATATTTAATAGTTAGGTGCTAGTAATTTCAAACATTGTGGATCCAAGGTGTACTCAAGATTTATTCGTGAACTGATTGCTTTGCCTTTCCTATTACAAAATGACTTGCTTTGCATTTCCTATTACACAATGACTTGCACTGAAAAAAAAAATAATAATAACAAATCATTTAATTTGATAATAATTATTTCAATGGAATTACATCAAGGGAAACAATGTAAACTTTATTCAAACTATATAGTGGTTCATCATTCCTATTACAAATATTTTTCCAAATTGTAGTTGACTTAAAATTGTTTCTGAAGATAATCAACTACACTCTTGTCCAACTGGAAGGCCTTAGCAAGAACATCAGGATTGATTGGAGGATTAGATCCAAAGACCGCGTTTGCTATGGTGATCAACCCAGGATTTTGACTGCTAAGACCAGCAAAGGCAACAGCATTGGTCTGCCCTATGTTGAATTGGAAGTGAATGAGACCAATTGGAAAGACAAAGACATCTCCCTTGTTTAGAACTTTGGTGAAGACTTTGTTTGGGTTGGACGTGACAAATCCAACCAAGAGAGTACCCTCCATGACTACCAAAAGCTCAGTGCCGCGAGGGTGAGTGTGAGGAGGATTTAGGCCATATGGGGCGAAGTCGAGACGAGCCAAAGATATGCCTAGAGTGTTGAGACCAGGTAATTTATCGACATTCACAAGATTGACACTTGATCCAAGTTTACTTGCAGCTGTGTTTCCAGGAATATTGAGTCCGGGAAAGAAAAAATCGTTGGCTGTGACAGTTGCTGGGTCCTTGCAAAATTTTCCATTCACAAATACTACACAGAGAAAAGTTTGTTATTGTCACAAATAAGAAAGTTCTGTAACAATGGACAATAGCATGTCTTGTAGGCAAAAAAAATCTAATGTAGATGATATAACGTAGGTGATGATAATAATTTCATTAATGTGTTGAACTTCATGAAAATGATCTTGAAAGAACGTAGGTGATTATGACACTACTACGTTCTGCTAATAATGAGCGGGCATGTAGATTTGCAGCTCGTCAAAAAAAAAAGAAAAAAAAAAAAGGGAGGGAGCGTGTACATACCAGCAGAATCGGTGTTGTTAATTGCGACACAAAAGTCTTGCAAAGGACTAGGATCATAAGCTGAAACAATGGTGGTCGCCAAAGCCAAAATGGCCACAGTAAAAAGGTAAGGAACACCTTTCATCATATTTGAGGTTATGCTATCTCTATCTTATGGTATAACTAGTACTCTGCGTATTCTTGCTTGGGTGAGGGATGGGAACAAAGCATATGTGGATATGTCTACTTATAGAGAGGAGTCAGTGAACATGTCATAATTTTTCACAAACGGTGCATATAAGACTTGGTAATACTTCAACCGTTCTCAATTTCTTATTTTAATGCCTGTCAAAAAAAAAAATCTTATTTAATGGCTGAACCATTCTTTAACCACTACTACTCTGTACACATTTGAAAAGCAATCAAATTGGACCACTTCAATGCCATTGTGCAGCTTTGGTGTTGCTTTGGCCGAACCACAAATTAACCTTACGTTCTTAGTATATTTAACATTTAAATAACTGAAGAACCCATGCATATATCTTGACTCTGTGCTCATTAGGGAATGTTTAATTGTCAACGGTGTGACCCATATAATTGAGTATGCTTCTGTTGAACTAATCTTATTGACCCCATCTTATCTGGTTGGTACTAATTACTAAATATGTTTTAGTTGTTTTTTTTTATTTAGGCTCTGTTTGGATTGGTGTCTGCGTCCAAGGAGTCTGTGTTTTTTACTTTTTTTTTTTTTTTTTTTTTACCAGCGCCTCTTGCACTGTTCATGGGACATGAACAGTGCATTAAGGCAAATGAACAGTATTTTTTTGAGTGAACAGTAACCAGAAATTATTTTTTTATTGTTTTCAGTTTTCAGTAAAATAAGCGATATCCAAATGCACACTTAATGGTTTTCGAGAACCAAACCATGGCATTTTGACTACGAAGGCATGAGATATATATACTCTTGTCGGTCCCTTTTTGTTGTTCTCATTTCATGCTATGGTGTTCTATGATGTAATTCTTATGAATGTTTGGTCAACACCATAGTTAAATCATATTTGTTACAATTCATGGCAAAATCTCTTACATCGAAACGCTTATTGAAGTTGTTGCATGAGAAGTAAAGTTAAAAACTTTGTTAAAAAAAAATATATGTTGGACATAAGCCACAATGAATTCAAAATCATAATTGTGTGAAATTATTCCGTGCGTGACACAAAACTGCAACTAGTTTCGATTTATAATATTCAAGCGAAAACTTGAAATGGATCCATTTTGAATGACGTCATATTATGTATCCCTTTAATTGAACCATGAAATTGGTCCAGTTAGGGTCATATTTTATGTAATTGGCATGTCTTTTGACAAAACGCATTTTACTTATATTTGGATATTTGTTCTAGTGTGTTCAAGAACATCATGAACATGATGATGTACTTTGACAAGTGGTAACAAGTGATATTATTGAAGACATAAAAAATACTCAAGAAACAATACAAGAAAAGATGGAACAGAAGATCTCAACACCTGGTTCGATACCTTCAATCTATTAAGATTAAATGAACCTCGATACATCTCGATCTATCGAGATTCATGAATTTAAAAAATTCTAGATCTGTTTTCGGTCCCATGATGACTAGGCTTTTCTCGGGTTTTCGGGTCTAGGTTTCTAGGGGATATAAAAGCAATATTTTATAGCCTTTTTCAGAGACACAAAGACTCATATTGAGATACACGCTTTACAAGAGCTGCTGCGACTTTTTGTGCATGTTAGGTTTATGTACCAAGTTGCTTCCAGATCAATAAGTTTGGATATTGAAGAACTCTACATCAAACAACAACAATCAGGTTGTTGATTTGTTAGTCACGTACTGGGATCCATGCAAAGGAAAGTCTCTACAAGAACATGTCCAGTTGGGTTTGGAGCTAATATTGGTATAGGTCAATAGGTTCAACTATAGGTTGGTATTTTGGATAGACTAATGGGGTAAGATTCGTTATAATTGTAAGTTGTAACCGCTCATTTTTTATTAGCGGATTTTTCGAGAGTGGTAACCTAAAATTCATTCAGTGAGGTTTTTTCTGCAAAGATTTTCCTCATCATGATCAAATCTATTTTCCACTGCATCTAATTTAGTTTGGTTGATTTGATTGTGCCTCCACATTATTTGCATGAAATTTAAATAATTAATCAACTTGGATAATTGAATTAATTAACCGAAGTCAATTTATAACCTAACAGGTCCATTTCAAATAAAGATAATTATTTTCTTATTTATTAGGAGCTCTTTGGAAAACATGAATTTTTTAGATTAGTCAACTCAGCAAAAAAAATCCTCTAAAAAAAAACTCAACAATAAAAAAGACAAGTTTATATCGAATAAACGCTAACAATTTTATATATATATACATATATAATATGCCATTTTAGCTGTCCATATTGTACCCAGGAGTTTTGTAGATCAAATCACATTTCTTAGTGTTTCCAACGGAGATGTTTAGAGTTCAAATTCCCACTCCCCTATTGTAGCTATTGATTTTTTTTTTTTTTTTTTAAGAAAAAAAGTTGTCAATGCAGTTAATGTTCCATATCTTTGGTTTCTCTAGATGGTTATATATTCTATTTCTATTTTGCATAAGTGCACTATAAATAACTCCATTGTCTACACAACAAATTGATATCAAATTTTCCATTATCTTAAGAAGTAATTGTTAGATTTAGTACCCGTTTGGATACAGCTTTTCCCACGTCTGCGTTTGTCTTTTTTTTTTTTTTTTTTTTTTGGGAAGCGTGTTTCTGTGGCTGTGGTGGTTTTCCAGTGGGTCATGTACACTGTTCATGGGACCCACAAACCTCTTTTTTCAACAAAACTTTCATTAAAAATGGGTCCCACGGCACTATTCACACATTTAAAAATTATTTTGCTACAGTATTTTCAGTTTTCAGTTTTCAGCAAAATAAGCGGTATCCAAACGGACCCTTAGACCTCTGAACAAAAAGTGTTTAACCAATTTTATGTCCAAGTTGTTAATTAGATTAATTATGCAAGCCTTAGGTTAAAGAAATAATCAAATATATCATGCACAGTGAAAAAATAAATAACAAAAGATATGATGACTCAGGAAACCTTATAAAATAACCTGTTCCAAAGGAAAAACTTGGGGGGACTAATCCCAAGAAGAACAATCCACTATTAGATAGAGATTTACTGTCAAAAAATCAATTCATAGTAAACCCAAATAAAGTTAACAAACTTAGCTTTGAATCCCACAGACTTCTCTAATATAGATCTGTTCGAACATGAACCTCCAATTCACGCTTTAGATCTCATGTACACTTGATTGCTGAAGCTTGGGTTGCTACTTAATTCCACCAGTACTAAGTGTGTGAGTGTGATCTCTAGTAGAAGGCACAGAAACCTTCAGATCTCAAAAGAGTAGCTCTCCAAGTCCTGAAAACGTGTATTAGGGTTTCCCTTAAGTATTAATTGAAACTGGATTGAAAACCTAATCATTTGCTTGGCTTAATAGGCTGAAAAACAAAATTTGTAGAAACGACTTTCGATTGGTCGAACAACAGCTTCAATTGATAAAAACTGCCATATTTTAATTCCTTGAATCTGCAGTTTCATGTTCTTGTGTTTTACCAATTATCGTATACACATATAGAACCTAACAGTAAATTCATTTCATATGTGTCTTTGTGTTAGAAGTACTTTGAACCCTCAACCTTATATGTGTTTGTTTGTTTCTCAAAAAAAAAAAAAAAAAGTTTTTCCTGAGTAATCAACAATCAATAAAGCTTAAATTTAGGTGCAATTCTTTCTCCATTACTGTCACATACTAATTATGCAGGGTAGAAACGTGAAAGATATAACACTTTTTCACAATGAATTGTTGAACTTTCAACTTTTTTTTTAAGCGAAAACACTAATTTAGTCCCTATATTTTGGGGTCACAATCAATTTAGTCCTAACATTTTTATAGCAGTCAATTTGGTTTCTCTTATTTTCAACTTGCAGTCAATTCAGTCCTTGCTGTTATCTCACAAACGGAATATGCCTACATGGCAAAAGGATTGTACTCTTGGTACACTTAAGCTTATGTGGCAAGTAAAATAATATTAAACAAATTTATTTAACATTTAAATAATGCCACATCAACATTTAAATTTAAAAAATAATTTTAATTAATTAATTTTTCAATTTTAAAGAAAGAAAAAATTTTGTAAAAATGTTCCCAACTTTTCTGGCATTTTTGTAGCAACCAAACACACCAACACCAAAACAAAAAAATCATATTCACCAGTCACCAACTCTCCTAAACACAAAAATAACCCAGAAATCCAAGCACAACATCATCTTTGTAAGAACATGTTCTGTGTTATTCCTCTCTCTCTCTCTCTCTCTTCTCTTTTGATTCACCCATACCCACTTAGAGCAAAACAAAACCTTTGCCTTGGAAGCCAGCTCGCCAAATTGAACCATAAACTAGGAAGAAGAAAACCATTTGATGCAATGTTTTGAATCCCTCCGTCCATTAGATTGATCAAACCTTACCTTTTTGTTGTTAATTTATGAGATGGGAAAGCACAGATCCACAAAGTTAAGCAAATAAACTCAGTTATGTCAAAGATGCATCACTCTACTACATGCTATAGGTATTTTGTTCTGATTTGGGTTTTCTTGCTTTGGTTTTGCTTAAAATCTTACTTCTTTCATTGATTGCAAATATTTCTTTTTGAAAATTAACCATTTCTACTGAAATTTGTGCACCCACTTGAGCTATCTGACTTGTGCTCTCTTCGATTTTACCCTTTTTTTGTATTTCCTTTTTGGATAATTTTGCTTTTTTCCTTCTTATTTTTTAAATCACAACAATTTGCAAAGTCAATCCATGAAGCTACGAGTTACCAACAAACCCAATAAAGTTGATACTTTCTGACCTCAAAACTTCAATTCTAATTTTAATTTTAATTTAAGAAATTAATTTTTCTGGGTTCATTGTTCTTTTGGGTTCAGGTTCTTCTATTCTTTATTTTATTTTATTTTTTTGTGATTTTTTTTTTTTTTTTTTGTGGAATATGATTTTTCTTTTTTGTTCAAATTTTCTATTCTTTTCTCCTTTAAAATTAAGAAATTAATTTTTTTAAATTTTAAATGCTGACATGGCATTATTTAAATGTGATATAAATTTGTTTAATATTATTTAATTTGCCACGTAAACTTAAGTGTGTCAAGTGTACAATCTGTTTGCCATGTAGGCTGAAAGCTCGAAAATGTGTTAAAACACAAGAGCTGCTTAGACCCCCAATTAAAATTACGGCTCGGTTGATTTTACTCTAACTTATCTAAGTGTGGAAACAAGAGTAAATGAAGCGCAAACAACCGATACTACTCTAGTGCATAAACATGAACAACCAACAATAAAAGTAAAGCACAAGAGTAAGGGAAGAGAGAATGCAAACACAAGATAACACGCTGATGTGTTATCGAAGAGGAAACCGAAGAACTTGGCGAAAAACCTCTCCGCCGCCCTCCAAGCGGTAATCGATCCACTAGACAATCAGTTGGGATACATAGGTTAGCAAGAAACCCTCCAAGCCTAATCTACCCGATGTACCTAAGCCCTCCAAGTTCCTACTCCAACAAGGCTTCTCGGAACCTGGTCTTGTCTAGCTCTCCGGATCCCGCAACAAGCTCCATGTTGCATCTGCCATCCTTGGCTTCTTCAAATGCTTCCTAGCAGCACCAAAACCTCACTTGACACTCTGAAAGGGTGTGGTAAGTGTTTGGGCTATCAACCTCTCAATGGTATGGAAATTGAGAGGTAGGAGTTGAGGAAATTCCACAAGCAAATGTGTAGAGGATTGTGGGTATAACAATCTCTAACTCTCAAGGTGTTTGGCTAGGGTTTTCTTTCAGAAGCACTCCTCAACATTTGTGGATAATGTGGGTATATATAGTGCGGGTACAAAAAGTGTGTATCAAATAGTACAGTCTGGCAGAACAGAATGTCTCGCGGGTGTCTCGCGGGAAGGCCTTACCCGCGAGATACTCGTGAAACACAGCTGTCGCCATCTGTCCTGACTCTTCGCATTCCAGTCATGTGCAGGGCACATGGCTCACTTTGCGAGATGCTTAGTCATAAGATACCCGCGTGAGCTCCTCAGTCTTCAGTTGCTTGAGTCTTCACACTCTCTCTCTATCACACAACCCTTACAATCAAATCCCACAATAAATACAGGATACAAAAGATTGAATAAAATTACAATCAAATTTGGCACGGAATAAAAGCCAACAAAATACATAGTTGTAAATCACAACTTTACATAGGCATATTTCGTTAGTGAGATAACGGCAAAGACTAAATTGACTACAAGTGTTGAAAATAATAGGGACCAAATCGACTGATAAAAAAATATAAGGACTAAATTGACTGTGACCCGAAAATGTAAGGACCAAAATACCGTTTTTGCCTTTTTTTTTTAAGTAGCTATTGATACAATTTTTGTCAGTTTTAATAGGTGCTTGTGATTTTAATCGTTCTGGATCCAATGTATATTCATGATTTAGTAATGCACTAATTCCTCAGCATTTACTTGGACACCATGACACAAAAAAAACAATTAAAAAAAATAAAAAAGAATCATAAGACAATTTTATTTGATACTAATTATTTTTATGAAATTACATATAAGGAATCAAGGTAAACTTTATTCAAACTCTGCTTTGTAATGGTCATCATTCCTATTACAAATAATTTTACCAATTGCTATTTGACTAGAATTGTTTTTGAAGATAATCAACAACATTCTTGTCCAACTGGAAGGCCTTAGCGAGAACATCAGTATTGATTGGGGGATTAGATCCAAAGACCGCGTTTGCTATGGTGATCAACCCAGGATTCTGACTGCTGAGACCGGCAAATGCAACAGCATTGGTTTGCCCTATGTTGAATTGGAAGTGAATGAGACCAATCGGGAATACAAAGACATCTCCCTTGTTTAGAACTTTGGTAAAGAGTTTGTTTGGGTTGGATGTGACAAATCCAACCAAGAGAGTACCCTCAATGACTACCAAAAGCTCAGTGCCACGTGGGTGAATGTGAGGAGGATTCAGGCCATATGGGGCAAAGTCGAGACGAGCCAAAGATATGCCAAGGGTGTTGAGACCTGGTAATTTATCAACGTTCACAAGATTGACACTTGATCCAAGTTTATTTGCAGCTGTGTTTCCAGGAATATTGAGTCTGGGATAGAAAAAATCGTTTGCTGTGACATATGCTGGGTCCTTGCAAAATTTTCCATTCACAAATACTACACAAAGAAAACTTTGTTATTGTCGCAAAGAAGACAGTTCTGTAACAGTGGACAATAACATGTCATGTAGGGAAAAAAAAAATCTAATGTAGATGATATAATGTAGGTGATGATAATAATTTCATCAATGTGTAGATCTTCATTAAAACGATCTCAAAATAACGTAGTGATAATAACACTACTACGTACTGCTAATAATGAGCGGGCATGTAGATTTGCAGTTCATCAAAAAAAAAACCGAGTATGTACATACCAGCAGAATCGGTGTTGTTAATTGCGACACAAATGTCTTGCAATGGACTAGGGTCATAAGCAGAAGCAAGAGAGAATGCCAAAGCCAAGATGGCCACAGTAACAAGGTAAGGAACACCTTTCATCTTTTTTTGAGCTTATGTTATCTCTATCTTATGGTATAACTAGTACTCTGCGTATTCTTGCTTGGGTAAGGGATGGGAATATAGCATATGGGGATATGTCTATTTAAAGATAGGAGTCAGTGAACTGGTCTTTGTTTTTCACAAATATAGCATATAAGACTCGGTAATTCTTCAACCATTCTCAATTTCTTGTGTAATGGATGAACTATTCTACCACTACTAGTCTGTACACATTAGAAAAGCAATCAAATTGGACCACTTCAATACCATTGTGCAGTTTTCGTGTTGCACAAATTATCCTTACGTTGAAATAATTGGTTTCTAAAAATTAAAAAAAAAAAATATTGAAATAATTGAAGCACCCATTACCCATGCATATATCTTGACTTTGTCCTCATTATATTTATATGTTTAAGATATAGTCAACGGTGTGACCCATATAATTAAGTATATATACTTGGGTTGAAATAATCTTATTGGTTTTCTGGAACCAATAACTTCGAAGGCATCGGACTACCGAGGCATGTGGTATATTATTCTTGTTGGTCTCTTTTTGTTGTTCTCACTTCATGATAGTGTTCTATCTATGATGTAATTTTTTTTGTTTTTTTTTACTCATGTGATATGTAATTCTTAAGAATGTTTGGTCCATACCATAGTTAACTCATATTTGTTACAATTCATGCATGGCAAGATTTCTTACATCGAAACGCTTGTTGAAATTATTGTATGAGAAGTAAAGTTAAAAATATTGTATAAAAAAACAAAACAAAAAAGAAATTAAAAAAAAAAAAAAAAAAAAAAAGTAGACATTAACCACAATGAATTCAAAAATATAATTATATGAAATTCTTCTCTATGCCGTACCCTAGAGTTTTGTAGTTCAAGACGTCTAGAGTTTAAATTTCTCTCTCGTTGTAGTTATTCAGTTTTATTTATTTTTATATTTTATTTTTGTAGGTTCCAGTTAGTTCAACTGATAAAATATTTTTTGTATTTAAATAAGAAATCTGAGATTTGATCATCGCCTACACCAAAAACCGATTGATGTTTTAGTCTAATAATTAAATCATCAGGAGCAAAACTACAACCATAAGTTGAAACTCTCTCTTTTTTTCTTTTTCTTTTTTATTGTCCATGGCATAAATATACCATATCTTTGTGTTCTCTATATGATTATATATTTTGTTTCTACGTTGCATAATTAAATGGACTATAAACAATTCCACAGTCTCCAGACTCTCCACAACAAATTGATATTAAAATTTCCATTATCTCAATAGGTAAGTTCGTTTCATATACAGCTTCTTGAGTCTTCTACCATCAATTGATATGAAAGCATCAATAAAGCCTGAATTTAGCCACAACTCGTTTGGCTGCCACGGATAGCCCCTGCAGCAATATGAAATACTTTCTCCATTGGGGTCTGTTTGGTTTGAGGGGGATAGAGGGGGAGTAGAGGGAGGTAAAGTAGAATAGAATTGGTCAATAATACACTAATTTTTAGCCAATTCTACTTTACTCCTCCTCCCTCCCCCTCAGTCCAAATGGACCATTAGTATCACATAATCATGCGTGGTAGAAACGTGAAGTATATAATGCTTTTTCATAATGATTTGTTCAACTTTCAACCTTTTTTTTAAGTATCTTTCGATTCAATTAAACAATTAGTGTAGTATATACAAAATAAAAAGGGAAAATTAGATAAAAATTGATGAGGATATTTAATCTTACAGAATTTACCATGTTTCATTTTAGATCTAAAGTTTTTAATTTAATCAATTAAAGACCAAAAGTTTTTAATTGTTTCAATTTAAGGGGCCAAATTCAATCCCCGTTATTCATTTTTGAAATTCTGAGCAATAACAGAACATATAAAAAGCACAAAACTATTGATTAAAGTTAAACTCTATGTTTCACCTGAGGCTTTGTTATAAATCGATTTTTTCTATTATTGAACAGTGAGAAAACGCTTTGTTTAGATTGAGAAAATTTTGTTTAAAGGGAGAATATGATTGCTAGAATATCAAAATTGACTAAAATAAAACAAAAAATAAATAAATTTCAACAATTTTCAATTTTTTACTACTCTATTACTATCTAGAATAACATAAATGAATAACAGGGATGGACAAGGGGATTCAAATTGAAGAAAAAAAAAATGCTCTATAAGTTTGGAACTTTAATTGACATAATTAGAAACTTAAATCTTGTTAGGATCAATAGATGGACTATTGGCAAACTATGAATGAAGCTTTGAATCTTGTACAGTTGTTTTTTTTTTTTTAATTCCAAGATAGGGACCTAAAATCAGTTGTAGGAAAAGAAATTTCTGGAATCTCGACACCAAGCTTGATATCTTTTTGATCAATTGAGACAAGCTTGAATGAAAGCTCAAGAGTAATCAGTCGATCAAGAATTGCAAATTTAGTTTTTTTGTGATGTGTTTTATTTTAAGTCAATTGTAGATGTAGGTTTTCATGACCCTAATTAAAGAGCCTATATAAAGACCCAGACTTTTCATAAAGTTGTAGCAGTAGAAACCCTAAGGTATTTAAAGCGAAAACCCCAACCTCTACCTATTCAAACGATGAGTTCAGAAGCAAAAAGAGAACAATCAAATGCGATGTGTTGTTGCAATAGTGCATATCAAGTCTGAAGCCACAAAGCCTACATGGTCAACTTGTTCTGAAGAATCTTCAAGTTGGTACTTGAAGTCACTGACTGGATTGTTCGTGAGAAGGAATTCAAAATAAAAGAGTCTAATCAAGTTCAAGCTACATGTGGTGACATGAGTAAGTTACTAATGAAGGTAGCAATCAAGAACATGGGTTTATTTCAATTAATTGTAAGTTTTTCAGTTCCATTAGTGGATTTCTTCTTAGGGTTTCGCAACTTTCACCGTGGTTTTCCTTCGGAATAATTTTTCCATCAATTTTCCATTGCGTCACCATATGATGTGCTGTTTGTTTGTTTATTGTTTTCCAAATGGTCTATGTTACTACTATGGTAACTAACCTAGAAATCAATATGACTTCAAAACTAGTTAATTTAACAAGTTGATTAATTTTGCAGTAAAATCAATCAAGGGTCTAAATTTTCCAAACATACCTAATTTGAAACAGGATATAAACTTTGAGACTTTTGTGTAATTTCACAAATAATCATATTTAACCGCTTAAGTATTACATTTCTCACCAAGAGCTTTGTGGCTTAATTGGTTGTCACCTTCTAGTGTTTCCGGCGGAAACATCTAGGGTTCGAATCTATCCACCCATACTGTCGAATTATCCAAAATAAAAAGATAAAAAAGTATTATGTTTCTCAACTTCTTCCTCTAATTACCTATAGGACTTTTTTTCAACATAGATTAGTGTTACTGAGCCCACAATTTGGCCATCTATTTTTTTTTTTTTTAATTTTTATACAAGATAGAAATTCTACTCTAGTCTAATCTAAGTGTATATATGTGTGAAACTCCCTCTTGGACACTTGAACTCTAGCTCTTGCCCCCCACACCCCACAAGCACTTATACTTGTGAAGTGACCACCACACCAAGAGTATGCGGTGGTTGGCCATATATTTTTAATATAACTATTGTATTAGGTGCTTGTGATTTCAATCGTTGTGGATCCAACGTGTACTCAAGATTTAGTAATGCACTAATTGCACTGCATTTACTTGGAAACCATGACGCATTAAAAAATCATATGAAAATTTTATTTGATAATAATTATTTTTAAGGCATTACACATATAAGGAATCATGGCATACTTTGTTCAAACTCTGCTTTGTAATGGTTCATCATTCTTGTTACAAATATCTTTACTAATTGTGGCTTGACTAGAATTGTTTCTGAAGATAATCAACTACATTCTTGTCCAATTGGAAGGCCTTGGTGAGAACATCAGGATTGATTGGAGGATTAGATCCAAAAACCGCATTTGCTATGGTGATCAACCCAGGATTTTGACTGCTGAGACCGGCAAATGCAACAGCATTGGTTTGTCCTATGTTGAATTGGAAGTGAATGAGACCAATTGGGAATAAAAAGACATCTCCCTTATTTAGAACTTTGGTAAAGAGTTTGTTTGGGTTGGATGTGACAAATCCAACCAATAGAGTACCCTCCATAACTACCAAAAGTTCAGTGCCACGTGGGTGAATGTGGGGAGGATTCAGGCCATATGGTGCAAAGTCAAGACGAGCCAAAGATATGCCTAGAGTGTTGAGGCCTGGTAATTTATCGACGTTCACAAGATTGACACTTGATCCAAGTTTACTTGCAGCTGTGTTTCCAGGAATATTGAGTCCGGGAAAGAAAAAATCGTTGGCTGTGACAGTTGCTGGGTTCTTGCAAAATTTTCCATTCACAAATACTACACAAAGAAAAGTTTGTTATTGTCAAAAAGAAGACAGTTCTGTAATAATGGAAAATAACTTGTCATGTAGGAGAAAAAAAATTTATTGTGGATGATATAACGTAGGTGATGATAATAATTTCATTAATGTGTAGACTTCATTATAATGATCTCGAAAGAACGTAGGTGATGATAACACTACTACGTACTGCTAATAATGAGAGAGCATGTAGATTTACAGTTCATCAAAATAAAATTTTAAAAGGAGAGAGCATGTGCATACCGCAGAATCGGTTGTTGTTAATTGCGCACAAAAGTCTTGCAGTGGACTAGGGTCATAAGCTGAAACAAGGGTGGTTGCCAAAGCCAAAATGGCCACAATTACAACTTTCATCATATTTTTTTGATGTTCTTTCTTAATTGTGTAGTATTTTTCTTGCTTGGGTGAGGGATGGGAATATAGCATATGGGGAATATATCTATTTATAGAGAGGGGTCAGTGAAGGAGCATATAAGACTTGGTAATTGCTTCAAACTGCTCTCAATTTCTTGTTTAATGGATGAACCTTTCTTTAAACACTAATAGTCTGTACACAATTAGAAAAGAAATCAAATTGGACCACTTCAATGCCATTGTGCAGTTTTCGTGTTGCTTTTTCCAAGCCACAAATTAACCTTACGCTCATAGTATATTTAACATTGAAATGATTTGAAGGACCCATGTATATATCTTGACTCTGTCCTCATTAGGAAATGTCTAATAGTCAACAGTGTGAACCATATATATTAAGTATGCTTGGGTTTGAAACTAATCTTTTTGACCGCATCTTATCTGGTGGGTATTTATTACTTAATATTTTTTAGTTGTTTGTTAGATATAATAGTTTTCTAGAAACAATAACTACGAAGGCATCTGCTAACAAGGCATGAGGTATGTATAATTATATATCTTGTCGGGATCTTTTTGTTGTTCTCACTTCATGCTATGGCAAGATCTCTTACATATCGAAACGCTTATTGCACTTGTTCAATGAGAATAAAGTTAAAAACATTGTATCCCAAGAAAGCAATAAAAAAGTTAAACCATAGTGAATTCAAAAACAAAATTATGTGAAATTCTTCCATGCGTGCACGGATCCGTGACTTGTTTAGATTTATAATAATTCAACTTAAACATTGAAATGGATTCATTTTAAATGATATAGTATTAGGGCAAAACTTAGGTACAATAACCTTAAATACATTACCTTAGGTTCCTTACTTAAAATTTTGACATCTGTCCAATTTAACAACCCAAGCAAACGGTGTTAAAACTAAAAATTCTTTTCTTTTCTTTTTTTCCCTTCTTCCTTCTTTTTCCTGTACTGCAAATGCAAGAGAACCCACAGCTTCAGATCTTTCAAATTGTAGGATCTTTGCCTTCCACTGAAGAATAAATAGATATCATCATCAAAAGCAAACAAAACGTTGAGAAATTTAGACCCCGGTTGATAGAATTAACAAGTTTTAAACCCAAGTTGTTAATTAGATTAATTATGAATAAACCTTATTAAAACAAACAAATATCAATATCATGCAGCGAAATAAAATAAATAAGACAAGATATGATGACCCAGGAAAACCAATGAAACAAACTAGTTTCACAGTAAAAAACCTAGGGGGAAACCTTCCCGGAAAGCAATCCACTATAGTAAAGAAAAGTTTCAGATCTAGTACAAAACCTTTATCTCTAGACTCTACAATCGCCATATATGAACTTACAGCAGAAACCTTCCATTGCTTCAGAACCTCTAAACTCTTCAATATATTAATGCCACCATTTTTTATGCACGAATCCTAGTATGTGACTAACCAATGATGCACGTCTCCCAGTATGTGACTAACACACCAACTTGAAGAAGATTATTGGCTGCAAAGTTCTTCACTTCATCAACAATGAAGATCAAGAAGCACTTGATTACAAAACCCTAAAACACAAAGACGCAGTAGCTTCTTTCAGAGAGAATAAGGCATGTCATCTGTTGCATATGTTCTCCTTGTATTCTCTTATGTGACGACCTCTAAAATAAGCATTATATATGTCTAGGGTTGTGAGAAAAGAAACCCTACACAAATACATAAGCATGGGCCGAAAATCAGATCTGAAAATCTAAATTTCGTAATTCTCAATCGATCAAGAGGTGTCAAGAAGCTATTGAACCTATCTGTTGCGAGCTATCGAGAGCTATCGAGCAGCTATCGAGGGGACAGAAAGTTGCTCGATCGATCAACCTAGCTATCGAGAGGTATCGAGATTGCGATAAAAAGAAGTTGAAGAGCTCGATAGATAACCTAGCTGTCGAGAGGTGTTGAGCAGCTATCGAGCTTTAAAAAATCAGCATTTCTTCACTTGTTTCTTGGACAGATTTGCATGGCTTCAATACTAGACTTGAACTCTTATTCCTTAAAGTATTAAATATATCCTAGATCTACCCAAATACAAGTAAAGTGCGTTTTGTCAAAGGATTAGCCAACCACATAAAATATTGACATATGTTCCTAACACGATCCACATATGTCCTAACACAAAAAAACCCCAGCAAAAAAATAAGGAAGAAAGGGGAAAAAAGCAGAAAGCTTCCTTCCTAGACTCGCTCTTTATCTTTGAGTCCAACAACTCGCCTCTTCTCAAAATCATCACCTTCTCCATCGCCAAACCGGTCTTCGCCACTCTCCAATTGTTTGCAGAGCTCAACCTCTTCGAGACCGATGACACCACCGTGGTGACATACCTCTTCTTCTCCTACCGGACCGCCAGTTTCCGGCTAGATCTAGTGTTAGAATAGTTAAAGTTAGGGTCTCCATAGTTTTTCCGACGATAAAAAACCACCGGCTTCTTTATTTTCTCCTTTCTTCTTTATTTTTTTGCTAGGGCTTTTTTGTTTGCTTTTGAGGAGCACCGTGGGAAAGCAAAAAGCATAGCTTTTGATGGCTGAGATGAGAACGAGTTTACAGCTAATGGGCTACAATCCCTTACAATTAAATAATCTTTGCTACACATAAGTTCCTTGAAAGTTGTTTTAACTTTTAATATAAGTGGACATCTTTGTTTTCCTTTTTGTTCTCTCAAAATGAGTACCTCCACTATCTTCATGGTTATTTTTGTTTTATATGGTTTTAGTTGCAGTGAGCCAGTGACTATTGGATTTATTATTATTCAGCGGAAGGCACAAATCCTACAATTCGAAAGATTTGAAATTTGAAGCTGTGGGTTCTCTTGCAGTTGCAGTATAGGAAAAAGAAGGAAAAAAAAAAAGAATTTTTAGTTTTAATGCCGTTTGTTTGGATTGTTAAATTGGACAAATGTCAAAATTTTAAATAGGGAACCTAAGGTACAGTACCTTAAATTGGACAGATGCCAAAATTTTAAGTAGTGATGTCACTCCCTGAACCCAAAAGGGTCCAAAGCATGAGAAAACATCTCAAAGGTACTGGTAGATTTTTCCCTTTTGAACAATACAATCCAAATAAATCATATCAAGTACCAACATCAGGAATTATCATAATAATTCCATTAAATATACTCCCAAAGTAAGTCAGAGCTCTATGCAACATGGTTATTTTCAAAAATCCCATTAAAAAGCTACTTACCTTACAACCCGCAAAAAGGCCTAATTCTCCAAGCTCCAAAGGAGATTAGCTAGGACCTAAACAATATCAAGCAAACCTATCACAATAAGCATAAAACTTGAAATTGTATCTAGCTACAAATTAGGAATTGCCAAATAAGCACTTTGATTAGCCAAGCCTAGTATTTAACCTCACAAATAAAGTGTTTCACTTCCAAAGTTTCTCAACAATGTCATTACAAGGCATAGACTCCAATTTATCATCATGTCATTCAAATCATCTCCTTTACCATAAGAGATCCTAGCACTTTATGAATTTCTTCCACCATATATACATACCATTTTCAGGAGACCCATGAAACAACATATATAACAATACCCACTATTACAAACCCCGCAAGTAAATCCTCCACTAGCTCCAAATAAACAATAAAAATTAAATTCATCAACTATTTCACATTAGAAAGCCAAAACCCCCAAATCTTCACCACTTAGATAACCACCATTGCAAAACTATAAACCCACTCATCAAATCATTCCGCCAACACAAAACCCATACATATAAACACATGAATATCACTTCCAAAGCTCATAAATCACATGGATATCATTATCAAAGCTTAGATTAAAGGACCTCAAGCAAAAGCATGTAAACCCACCAAAAGATAAGGAATTTTTACCACAAATAAATGAGATGAGTGAGCCTTACCTTTTTCCTAAGGAGTTTTCCAATGATACTTGCTGGAAAATGATGGTGGAGGTGGTGCTATGGAGTGGGTACCGTGGAAGAGGATGAGAGAGCGATAGAGAGGAGTGTTTGTTGTATGGAGAGAAAATGAAAAGAAGAAGAAGAAGAAAGAAGCAGCTGAGTGGCCGGCCAAGAGAATGAGGATATTTGTGAGATGTGTGGTTGAAGGGAGTGGGGTAGGTGGGGTCACACATGTGGCTCCTTAAAATATCTGACTTCCTCCTTTTTTTTTTCTTTTTTTTTTTCTTTACTCTTGAATTGAGCTGGGGCGTTACAAGGGAACCTAAGGTACTGTACCTAAATTTTGCCCATAGTATTATGTATCTCTTTCATTGAACCATGAAATTGGTACATTCCAAATGGAGACAATTCTTTTCTTATTTATTAGGGGCTCCTTGGAAAACATGCCTTGTTTAGATTAGGCAACTCGATAATAAAGATGACAAGTTTTTGTAGAATAAATGCTAGGGAAGTGTATAAACTAACAATTTTTTTATTTTATTTTATACGTATATAATCATATTATGTCATTTAAGTTTTATATATCGTACCCAAGACTTTTATAGTTCAACTGATATTTTTTAGCATTTTTATTGGAGACATCAAGAGTTCAAATTCCTCTCTCTCTCTCTCTCGTTGGAGCTATTCCATTTTATTTATTTTTATATTTTATATTTATGGGTTCTAGTTAGCTCAACTAGTAAAATCTTTTATATTCGAATAAAAGATTTAGGATTCGATCCCCACCTACACCAAAAATCAATTGGTGTTTTGATCTGATGATAAAGAGCATTATATCTTTGTGTTATGTTGCTAAATGGACTATAAATAACTTCACAGTTTCTACTACAAATTTATATCAAATTTTCCATTATCCCAATAGGTAAGTTCATTTCATATATAGCTCAAGTGCTTTAGTCTCGATTCCTGCCTACACCAAAAACCAGTTGATGTTTTAGTCTGATAATAAAGAGCAATCATCTGAAGCGAACCTACAACAGTAAGTTGAAACTCTTAAAAAAAATACATAAATATACCATATCTTTGTGTTCTCTATACGATTATATATTCTGCTTCTATGTTGCATAAATGGACTATAAATAACTCCATAGTCTCCACAACAAATTGATATCAAATTTTCCGTTATCCCAATAGGTAAGCTCATTTCATATATAGCTCAAGGTTTTTTCCTGAGTCATCTACCATCAATTGATATGAAAGCATCAATAAAGCTTGAATTTAGCCGCAACTCATTTGGTTGCCATGGATAGCCTGCAGCAATATGATAAACTTTCTCCATTACTATCACATAATCATGCGTGGTAGAAACGTGATGCATAACTTTTAACTTATTGTTTTTTAAGAAGCCTTCAATTCAATTGAATAATTAGTATAGTACATACAAAATAATAAGGGAAAATTAGATAAAAATCTTGCAGAGCATATAAAAGCACGAAACTATCACATAATCAATTTAAGGGGCCATACACAATCTCCGTCATTCTGAGCAATAACAGAGCATATAAGAGCACGAAACTATTGATTAAAGTTAAACTCTGTGTTTCACCTAAAGCTTGCTTATAAATCAATTTTGTATATCATTAAAAAGAGAGAAAACACTTTGTTTAGATTGAGAAATTCTTTTTTAAAGGGAGAACATGATTGCCATTATATCGAAAATAATTAAAATAAAACCAAAAAAAAAAATTATCAATAACTTTCAATTTTTATTATCTAGAACTAGTCATAGACCACGCAATTCTTGGGAATATATAATTATTTTGTAATTTTAATACAATGTATAATTTTTTCTCTTAAATATGTTGAAAATGATTTGTTCTTCCTAAAAATTAAACAACTTCTATTCGGTCCAGTTTGCTCTATTTCAGTCTCATTCGGTCCAATTAAGTCTACTTCAGTTTCATTTGGTCCACTCAGAAAATTTCGGTTCCCTTCGGTTCATTTTGAACTAATTGGGCCTTAAATTGATACTTTTTGTAAGTTGCCTTTTTAAGTTTAGCTCAAAATACACTTTTCTTTATTTTTTAATTTGGCCATATAGTAAAATTGAAATAAAAATTCTATCTATTTTTAATACAATTTTTGTCAGTTTTATTAGGTGCTTGTGAATTCAATCGTTGTGGATCCAACATATATTCAAGATTTAGTAATGCACTAATTGCATGCTCAGCATTTGCTTTGACACCATGACACATAAATTAATTAATTAAATCATAAGACAATTTTATATGATAATAATTATTTTTATGGCATTACATATAAGGAATCAAGGTAAACTTTATTCAAGGTTAATGGGTCAGCCGATGCAGAGGTGCTCAAAGTTGCTGGCGGTGGCTGTAGGTGATGAACTCGTTAGCTGTGATCAGAGGCAATCTTGCGGCCATGCATGTTGCGGGCTAGTTGATGACATCGCTAAGAAGGTTGTGAGATTTCAAAATTTTGGGTTGTGGATTTTGGTATATCATGGCTTGGTCAAGATCAAATTTGACTGAAAAAGAACAGTTTAGAAAGAGGAAAGAGCAAAAGCAAGATTTTAACATGACAACTTTACTATCAAACTCTTGTATTAACAAGATCAAAAGTAGGGTTTATATACTAGAGAACTACTCTAGGTTAGCCCTAGACCAACTCACGATTAGTTTGTTTTTTCTACAAGCACATGAACCTACAATGGTTTGGGCTTCTTGGACCGTGTATTTTTAACAATATTTGAGAAATTCTTATTTTACATTGTCCAGTACAATATAAATTTACATTGTAGAGATACAAAAAGTGGCAAATGTTGTACACATTTGCAAAAAGTATACAATATTTACAAATTTTAGTAAATGTGTACAATATTTGCCACTTTTTGTGTGTTTACAATGTAAATTTACATTGTAAGTACAATATAAACATATAAAGGTGCACAATATTTAACCCCTTGAGTATCATGTTTTTCTCCCTTGTATAATTCTTTCCATGTTACCTCGGTATGAACACATAGTGCTGTAGAAGCCCAATACTCTTACTATTGCAACACCCAAAAATGTTGCTTCAATGGAATGTTTGACATAGAATAGGTGCTAGTTAATTGCTCTGCCTTTCCTATGACACAATGACTCGCATAGGAAAAAAAAAAATCATTACAAATTATTTTATTTGATAATAATTATTTCTATGGCATTACATCAAGGGAAACAATGTAAACTTTATTCAAACTATATATTGGTTTATAATTTCTATTACAAATATTTTTCCAAATTGTGGTTGACTTAGAATTGCTTTTGAAGATAATCAACTAAATTCTTGTCCAACTGGAAGGCCTTGGCAAGAACATCAGGATTGATTGAAGGATTAGATCCAAAGACCGCGTTTGCTATTGTGATCAACCTAGGATTTTGGCTGTTGAGACCAGCAAAGGCAATAGCATTGGTTTGCCCTATGTTGAATTGGAAGTGAATGAGACCAATTGGGAATACAAAGACGTCTCCCTTGTTTAGAACTTCGGTGAAGAGTTTGTTTGGGTTTGATGTGACAAATCCAACCAAGAGAGCTCCCTCCATAACTACCAAAAGCTCAGTGCCACGAGGGTAAGTGTGAGGAGGATTTAGGCCATATGGTGCAAAGTCGAAACGAGCCAAAGATATACCTAGAGTGTTGACACCTGGTAATTAATCGACATTCACAAGATTGACACTTGATCATAGTTTACTTGCAACTGTATTTCAAGGAATATCAAGTCTTGGAAAGAAAAAATCGTTGGCTATGATAGTTGCTGGGTACTTGTAAAATTTTCTATTCACAAATACTACGCAAAGAAAAGTTTGTTATTGTCACAAATAAGACAATTTTATAACAATGGACAATAGCATGTCATGTAGGGAAAAAACATATAATGTAGATGGTATAAGATATAACCATCGAATTTCACAAATAAAAAGTATTACTTCTTTCCCTAATTGCCTGTAGGGATGTTTTTCAACATAGATAAGTGCTACTGAGCCCTCAATTTGGCCATATTGTAAAACTGAAATAAAAATTCTATCTGTAATACAATTTTTGTCAGTTTAGTAACGCACTAATTGCTCTGCATTTGCTTGGACACCATGGCACATAAAAAAATCATAAGGCAATTTTATTTGATAATAATTATTTTTATGGCATTACATATAAAGAATCAAGGAAAACTTTATTCAAACTCTACTTTGTAATGGTTCATCATTCCTATTACATTTACTTTTCCAAATTGTGGTTTGATTAGAATTGTTTCTGGAGATAATCAACTACATTCTTGTCAACTTGGAAGGCTTTGATGAGAACATCAGGATTGATGGGAGGATTAGATCCAAAGACTGCATTTGCAATGGTCATCACCCCGGGATTTTGGCTATTGAGACCGGCAAAAGCAACAGCATTGGTCTGCCCTATGTTGAATTGGAAGTGAATGAGACCAATTGGGAATGCAAAGACATCTCCCTTGTTTAGAACTTTGGTGAAGAGTTTGTTTGGGTTGGATGTGACAAATCCAACTAAGAGAGTACCCTCTACAACTACTAAAATCTCAGAGGCACGAGGGTGAGTGTGTGGAGGATCCAAGCCATATGGTGCAAAGTCAAGACGAGCTAAAGATATGCCTAGAGTGTTCAAACCTGGTAGCATAT